>CM061069.1:7992095-8316304 GCA_030762895.1 Sophora flavescens | reverse complement strand
AGGGCGACAACCATGTCGCCTCACACAAGGACTCTTAAAGTGTTATTTTTCACAAAATCAGCTTTTTTTTTTGCTGGGGGTTGGATTGGGATGCAAATAAGAAAACAAACGAATACAGAGCAATAAACAAGGCACACAAAAGAGGTAATCAATCAGCCTAAAAACGATAATTCATCGTTTTGGATTTCACAACTATCACCCGCATCCCAAGCCCTAATCGATTCTTAATCCCCTTTCGCTTGTAGCAACAATTAACAAACCGAAATCGCTACTACGGACACATGTTCCTATTCCCACTAAACAACCCGAGTTAAGCCCTGCTGAACTAAAACGAACATGAATGAACACACACGGACTAAACAAACGCGATTAAGTATAAGAACATAGCATCCAAATGAATCAACACAACACTATACACTCAATTAAACAAATGTAATGTATAACATGGCATTGAAAAGGAAAGATAAAAACAAGGATTACAAAACCTCGTACCGTGGAAATCAATTACAGTGGATTAACCTATGAAATTTAGTTCCCATGAAACGAAATAACACGTAAAAAGGTAAAAACAATGGAGAAGAAAACTCCTTTCAAACCGCTCTCCAACAGCAATTTATACAAATTCTGGATTCATCTAGCTCATGAGAACGAGCACACCGCGAGGCGAATATTGTGAAAGTCAGCAACGCTTGCCTTCTCGTGGGGCTAGTAACGTCACGAGGTGAGGACTCTTGAAATTCCAAATCACAATGCATGACCTTCAAAGATGGTTAAGCCAGTGATGTCTTCGGTCCTTCAGGTATCGGGATTACCGCGACGCAAATCAAGTGTTCACGAGCTATACGTAACCCATATTTTCCCGGGAATAGTCAACCTTCAGGGTCGAGGCTAGGTCTTGTCTCCGCGGGCGAACCGTAGAGGATGACATATTCATTGTTCGTCAAGCTCAAAGTTCACGAGGCGAGAAGACTTCTCGCGAGGGGCGAACCTCAGCTTCTTTATTCCTTCAACTTCTACTTAACCCAAACAAAGAAATAGCGATAAGTGCATTATTTGACTCAAAACTGACTAAATTAACCTAAAACCAGTTTGTAGAGACCAAAACCTTAGCTTGAGGATTACACCCATCTAATTTGGGTGAAAATAGGGATATAATTTACACAAAACCCTCATCATACTAGCCATAAAAACTGACGAGCAGCCTCACCCAAATACCCCAAACTTAAACTTTGCTTGTCTCTCAAGCAAACTACAACTCAAAAATCAAAAAGATCAAGACCTCGGGTAAAAGATTCAACCAACGCCAAATCCAAGCGCTTCATCAACCTTTGTCCCCCCCCTTTCAGCTAAAGCAATCCCCACATGTATTCATTCTAAACAATTGAGAATTTCATCATTCAAAAACAATCATTAATCTACAGATCCAAGTTACACACAAGAGGGAGATCACCAAATTCAAACAACTGCCATCCTCACAAGGGCATTTAGTGTTCACTCAATCGCCTCAGCTTGTGTCGAAATCAACATTGCACCGGCTCTCTCTTTTCGAACGAACACTTCCCATAAATTTGATTTTCATCTCCAAATGATTCCCACAGTAAAACATGGATGCAACATCAAAAGGTCTTTTATGGGTTGTAATGGGGTTCAAGCAAGGGTAGGATATTCAAAGGTTCTAGGGTCAAGTCCCTAGGAACTAAGAGAGCATGAAACACTTCAAACATTGAAATCTCCACTCAAGTTCCTTTTCTCTCATTCATCTTTCATTTACTTGGGTATCTAAAATGCATTTCTTTCGATACTCTTTTTTCATTTTTTTATATATATTTTTTTTTCTTTCTTCCATTTTCCTTTATTTATTTATTTTTATATATTTTTTTATTTTTCAATCCCAACAAACACATACCACACCTTGTAGCCACTCCAAACCTAGTTCTCGTGACCCATTCTCTTTCTAAGATCCCATGCTCTCCTAATCCCGAGATCTAAGTTAACATGGTTTTTTTCAGATTTTAGTTTTATAACTAGTATTACGACACAATATGCTATTAGGCCAAAGGGGACAACTATGAACATGCATTGCGAGGATGGTTATTTTTAGGCTAAGTAGTTATTTACAAAGAAAATGCCTAATCATTCAAGGAAACATATAAACATGCAAACCATAAAGAGATTCAAGCAAATTCGAGTGCAACTTGAAAGCTTCATTCACACAATAAAAACATGGCCGTGAGGCCTACACTCCACCTGACATTCATGCAAATTGTTTGACAGAGGATTCGATCCCTAGTGTGGCAGCCTTATCACCCCCAAACTTATCATAAATCATGTCATCATAACAAAATCACAAAGTTCACTTTTCAATCACATGGGGATCACTTTTTAAAATAAAATTTTTCAACTTCAGTGGGAATCATCACATCAATCATGCAATCAATTCGTGCAAAATCAACAAATCCATCAAACCTGCCAACAAAGGACTCAACATAATTTATTCAAGAGCTAAAAGAAAAGAAACACGACAAAACAAAACCACAACTAGTTCCCTCCCCCACACTTAAAATATACATTGTCCCAATGAAAAAACACGACCATAAAATCGTAGGGGAGGGGAAAGGAAAGGGGCTCCGATCAAGTGACAGAGGGGCGGGAGCTTCCAAGGAGAGCTCCTCAACATTAACACCGCAGAACACCAAAGATCCACACCATGGAATGGCTTCACTTCCGCCGATAACTCAAGGTCTTGTTGCTACCGATCTTTAATTCTACCGCACCACAAGGAAACACATTAGTAACAACAAATGGTCCAATCCACTTGACCTAAGTTTCCTGTACCATCAACTCAGTAGGAATTAACAAGAAGCACCTTTCCGCCCACAAAAATTCCTTCCTAATAATCATCCTATCATGAAAATTTTTGATTTTCTTTACAAACCTCGAGCTTTACAGGTTTAACCAAGCTCCCAAGTTGTCGCACTGTAGTTTCCCTTTCAACACGGGGATTGCATGTCCATGTTATAACACTTAACCGCCTAATATGCACCTGCTCAACTTCCACCGAGGTGACATGCCTTACCAAATACAAGCCGAAAGAGGAGCTCCTATGGTGGCCAGCCTTGAAAGCGCCCCATGGGCACAAAGTGCTGCCTGCACTAAGGGCTCTGGCTCCTTTCTATTCTCGCACCATCTTCTCTAGAATCGCTTGATCTCCTATTTGATATCTGCACTGCCATTGGTCCGGGATGGTAAGTGCTGGAAACTCCATGCACAACTCCATATTTCCCGAGTAAGGCTTCCATGGTTCTATGCGTAAGGAGGCCTCCGGTCACTGATGATAGCCTTAGGTATGCCAACCTCGAAAAATGTTGACCTAACAAATTTGGAAACAACTTTAGCATCGTTAGTCCTAGTGGGGATTGCTTCCACCCACTTTGTACCATAGTCTATAGTTTAAAGAATATACAAACCAAAGAAGATGCAGGACCAGAACAATCCCCACACATCAAAAACCTCACAAAAAGCACGGGCTACACAGGCATCTCACCTCTAGAAGACGATGGCTGTACAGTTGTTCGTGGCATTCTCTTACAACCTCAGAGACTTCACAGGTATTCCTAAAAATCATGGCTAGTAGAACCTGTAATCCAGACTTTTCTTGTCGTCTCCTTCAGAGAGTCCAAATGTCCTCCAACCGGGAGAGGCACGAGAGAAATGTAGATGGACTCTGCCCATGACAGGACACACTCAAATAACCTGATCACCGCAAAACTTCCAGAGAAATGTCCCTGCCACATAGTACTTGAATCGCTTCTGAATTTGAGGAACTTGGATCTACTTAGCCCTAGAACAACACCAATAAAAAGAAAATTAACGATGTCAAAGAACCGAGGTGTTACCCCAGCTGATGTAGAAGTCGCCACCAGAAAATCATCTCGACGGAGAAGGATTCTCATCCCGTTTATTCGCCCAAGTGATCGTGCTACCAAACTACCCCCACTCGCTTTATATTCCACATTGACTCGAGCAAAAGTATCAACCGACGCTCGGCTTAGCTCGTTTTTTTAATGTATTTCGTAGCCGCATGGCTGCTGAAAACAATAATTCTCAACCTAAAGTACGACCTAAATTTATCAAGTGCAAACACAACACATCAGCGCTTTTCTCGTTGGTAGTAATTTGATTTTAAAACAAGATCTAATGTCCTAGAAGCATAGTGAATTACATGGGCAGTCTTGCCCACCCTTCGGCGTAACCATTCCATAGCAAAATTCGAAGCATCACACATGAGTTCAAAGGGAGTGGTCCATCCTGGGTCGATAATCCGGCAGAGGTCAATGTTCTTTCGTAGTCAAATGCCTTCTGACTATCAAATGGAACATGGCATCATTCTTCAAAGAGTTTGATAACGGCAGAGCCATTCGTGAAGTCCTTAAAAAGCGCCCGTAGAAACCGCATGGACAAGGAAATAACGGATCTCGCCAGGCGCAAGATGGATAAGGCAATGAAGAAATCACATCAATTTTTGCAAGATCTACCGAAATACCTTCCTTAGAAAACACGACCCAAAACAATCCCCCGCTTCTACCATAAAGTAGACATTTTTCATAGTTCAAAATCGACTGGGCCTCAATGCATCTTTCTAAAACTAAACTCAAACTATGCAAATGCATCAAAATGAGGAGCCATATACACTGAAGTCATCCCCCCCGCAATTTTCAATAAATTTAAAAATGCTACACGACCTTTGGAAGGTGCCAGAGTATTACAAAGGCCAAATGGCATCCCTCCTTGGCGATCGGGCAGCACGTGGAGTTGGGCTTTTCCTCATCCTCAGGAATATGGATCGAAATACCCGAAAGCCATCAAGAAAGCAAGAATGAGATTTCACCAACAAATTTATCCGAAAAAAAGATTTCCATCTATGAACTAAAGAAAATTGATCCTTCGGTGGCTCGATTTAACTTCCTATAAATGGGCCGCATCAGCCAAAAATATTCCCGACTCTAGTAGTACAAGCTCATTATTATCATTTCTAACTCTCTGTGAGCCGGACTTTTGGGTACAACACCGGACTTACCCAAGTACTATCGGAGATGGGTATATAATACACGCTGCAGGTTTAGTCACCTCTTTCTTCACCACATCCGGAATCAATGGGTTTAGCCGCCTTTGGGCCCCGCTAATGGTTTAGCCCCATCCTCCAACGGAATTTTGTGCATGCATCCGGAGAGGCTAATTCCTGGAATATCGACCAATGTCCACCCAATAGCCTTCCGTGCTTCTTGGAACCTCCAATAGTTTTGCTTCCTGGTCGTAGTCAGGGCCGGAAGAAATGATGACTCGCGTTTTTCATTTGTCTCCAAGTAAGATACTTCAAGTTCCCGGGAAGTGGCTTGGCTCTAAAGATGGTGGCTGCTCAATGGATGGCACAATTGGAGTAGCCATGATGTCAAGGACCTGGCTGACAGATGGCTTCACTCTCACTATCACTATCACCCCTGCAAAGTCGAATCAAGAAACTCAGCACAAACAAAGACACGGGTTAGTGTCAAGACAGTTTAGTACATGAATATAAATCATCAAAACCGGAAATGAATGGAAAATCGAAACAAAGTCCTCATGGGTGTCCTCAATAATCTCGGAGAGCAAATCTAAGTGGAAAACAGTGCTCCTCCAAAGTGGGTGTTTCATAGCATCAAAGATATTAAACTTTGCCTGACAATATCACCAAACTCCATAGACATGGTCCCATCATTCACATCAATCTTAGTCTTATTGTCTTCATGAATGGTCCCGCCCGGGATTATTGGCGATCTAATGGAATGTGTCTCTCCCCGCCATGTCTAGGATGTAGAAGTCGTGAGGAAAATCAACTCATCAACCTGCACCAACACATCTTCTTCCATTCCCATGGGTCCGCACTCGTCCTGTTGGCTAACTGGATGGTAAGACCCGTATATCGGCAGGGACCAAGATCAAGGTTATTAAAGATGGAGGTAGGCATGACATTTATGGAGGCTCCCAAACCAACATGCGTTTTCAAATCTTCTATCCCCAATAGTGCATGGAATAGTAAATGTCCTGGATCCTTGCACTTTTGTGGTAGTGCCTGAGTAGGGGCTAAAACAAAGAACTCTTTTCGGTGAGCCTAGACTGGATAAGGGCTGAAACATTTCTTCCCAAGTCAACTCTCTCATTATTCTTCAACTTCCTCTTATTGGTGCATAGATCTTTTGAAATTTTTGCATACTTGGGCACCTGCTTGATCACATCTAGAAGGGGAATATTCACAGCTACTTTTCTGAACACATCTAAAATCTCCCTTTCCTTGTCTTCACCACCAATCTTCTTATTTTTTTGAACTCTGTGTGGGAAGGGAATTGGTGGTATGTATACCTTCTCAGCTTCAACCTCAACTGCAGGCTCAGGAGTTACCTCAACAGTGTCTTCATCTTTTCCAGAGGTGGCCTCAACAACTTTTCCAGGTCTCAGAGATATGGCACTCACATTAGGATTGGAGGCATTGGGATTTATCACTGGTTGTGCCGGCAGCTGGGTTGTCCCTTGAGCTTGCTGTATATTATTCATGGATGTGGCCAGCTGTCCAATCTGTGTCCTCAAATCTTGAATGCTAGCATCTGTTTGCTGCTGAGACTGTGCCTGTGAGGCCTGGAGCTGTCCGATTTGCTGCTGGAACTGGAGATTTTGTGCAGCCATTTGTGCAGCCATTTGTTTGAGCATGTCTTCTAGTGAAGGTCCGAAAGGTGCAGAAGTGGTCACTTGAGGAGGATTCTGAGGTAACGCCATCGATTGTTGTTGGGATGAGTTCCCATACCGAAGATTAGGATGATTCCTCCAAATGGGATGGTACCTATGTGTGGAGAGGTCCGAGTGCTGCACTGGTTCGATTATTGCCTTGATTATAGGGATTTCCGCATAAGCTGGGGCGCTTCCCGACGAACTCTTCTCTCTGGATGGGGCATGGATCATATGGGTGCTCAGGAGAGTTGCACATGCTACACAACCTTGCAGGCTGAACTCTATCAATTGCCAATTTCTCCACCAAATAAGTGAGCCTATCAATTCTATCATCAACGGCCTAGTTGGAAAGAGAACTATGGACCTCATGCACACCTCTTGTCTCAACAGAATTTCTCATGGATGTAAACTGCTGGTAGTTCAGTGACATATTTTCAATGAGTTAAGCCCGTGGCACTGGGTCTTATCAACAAGCGCTCCCCCACTAGTAGCATCCAAAATATTCCTATCCATCAGCAGTAACCCTTCATAAAAGTACTGGATAAGAAGCTGTTCAGAAATCTGATGCTGGGGGCAACTGGATACCAAATGCTTGAATCTTTCCCAATATTCAGCTAGCGACTCATTTCCTTGCCTGATGCCACATATTTCCTTCCTAATTGATGCGACTGGAGGGCGGGAAATTATTTTTATAATAAGAGCCTCTTCTAATCGTTCCAGGTGTTAATAGATTTGGGCTCAATATATTACATCAAATCCTTTGCAGCTCCCTGGAGTGAGAACGGAAAAGCTTTCAGGTTGATGCTATCCTCGATTACTCCTCGATCTCAAGGTTGTGGAGCAGACAACCTGGAATTCCTTCAAGTGCTTGTGTGGATCCTCACCTGCAAGACCATTAAACTTTGGCAACAAGTGAATGAAACCAGATTTTAGTTCAAAAGGAGTATCAACACCAGGATATGAAATACACAATCCATTGTAATTTACATCGGGCGTGCAAAGTCGTCTTAATGTTCTTTGGTCACCCATGTTTTCAAAAACAGTTTTGGAATTAGAATCACTACTAGTACTAGCCCAAAATTCTCTACGGAGTGTGTGCAGTGTTCTTTCAATTTCAGGATCGAAATCACACAATTCAGGGCAATTAGACCTAGTAGCCAGACCAATTCAAAACAAAAACAGAAAATAAAAGAAAGAAAAGAAAAAAAAACAAAATGCGAAAAATAACAAACCAGATCCCCGGCAACGGTGTCAATTTTTGGTCAGCAATTTAGACACGCGCCAAAAGAACGAGCGGGTTATAAAACTGTAGTTTAGGCGACAACTCGGATGTCGTCTCAAAAGGACTCTAAAAGTGTTATTGTTCACAAAATCAGTTTTTTTTTTTTGGGGGGGGGGGGGTTGGATAGGGATGCAAATAAGAAAACAAAGTAATAACAGAGCAATAAAACAAGGCAGTTCAAAGAGGTTATGAATTAGCTAATATCGTTTAATCTTGTTTTCTTGATTTCACAACTATCATCGGTTCATGTACTCCCAAGCCCTACAAGCGATTCTAATCCCCTTTCGATTGTAGCAACAATTAACAAACGAAATCGCTACTACGGATACATGTTCCTATTCCCGAATTAAACAAGCGGGGATAAGCCCTCATGAACTAAACGAACATGAATGAACACATGCGAATTAAACAAACGCGATTAAGTATAGGAACATAGCATCATCGAAATGAATCAACACAACACTATACACTCCTGAATTAAACAAACAGAAATGTATAACATGGCATTGAAAAGGAAAAGCATACAAAACAAGGATTACAAAACCTCAAGTACTATGGAAATCAATTAAATGATTAATCTATGAAATTTAGTTCCCCATGAAAACGAAATACACACGGAAAAGGTAAAAACAATGGAGAAGCAAAAGTTCTTTCAAACTGTTACGAACGACAATTTATACAAATTCTGGATTCACTAGCTCGCGAGGCGAGCACACCTTGCGAGGCGAATATTGTGAAAAGTCAGCAACGTTTGGCCTTCTCGCGGGGCAAATCTTGCTCGCGAGGCGAGACTCTTCAAATTCCAAACTGTCACAATCGTGACCTTCATCATGGTTAAGCCGTGATGGCTTCTGGTCTTCCAGGGCTGGATTACTCGTGAGGCGAGTCAAGTGTTCGCGAGGCAACACAGAAACCTTGCATTTTCCTGGAACAGTCAGCCTTCAGGGTCGCGAGGCGAGGTCTTGTTCGCGGGGCAAACCAGAGAGGATGACATATTCACTATTCTGCTGGCTTTCAGGTTCGCGAGGCGAGAAGACTCTCGCGAGGCGAATCCCCTGTTTCTTTATTCCTTCAACTTCTACTTAACCTGAATACAAAGAAATAGCTATAAGTGCATTATTTGACTCAAAACTGGCTAAATTAACCTAAAACTACTTTAGAGACTCAAAACCTTGCTTGAGGACAATCTAATCTAATTTGGGTGAAAATAGGATATAATTTGCACAAAACCCTGGTCATACTAGCCATAAAACTAGATGAGCCAGAGGCTTATCAGGGACCCGATGCACCAGGACTACGCACCGAATGAGCCATATCGAGCATCGTGAACCACACCAGGACTCATTGACTCGACCCTTGCTCCTTGGGTTCCTTGCCTCACCGGCTCGGTCGCGTGACCCACGGTCGGGCTCTCGAACTTGGCCACGTGCACCCAGGGCTGAGCCACAAGTCACCACATCGGACGTCTTAACCCGTTCATGTGCACTCGGACAATCGTCCCCTGCTCCTTGGCTTCTCACGACACTTGCTGGCAACCTGCCAACCGTTTGAGTCACGGTCCCATAAACCCCTTGGTGACTTGGGCCAAACCGAGGCGGGGACGGGGAGGGACGAATCGGCGGCTGGGGGCTGATCTCAGTGGATCGTGGCAGAAAGGCCACTCGCCACTTACAATACCCCATCACGTATTTAAGTTGTACGCAAAGGATTCTACCCGCCGCCCGTGGGAATTGCACTTCAAGGCGTCCCACGAGGCTCATCGGCCCGTAGGTTCACCACCGGGACGTGCGCTGGGGGACTTAGGCCCCTGCTGCTGGTCGGCAAGCGGACGACGGGCGCACGATCGCTTCTAGCCCGGATTCGACTAGAGGCGTTCGGTCATAATCCAACGCATGGTAGCTTCACGCCCACCGGCTTTTCAACCAAGCGCGATGACCAATTGTGCGAATCAACGATTCCTCTCATACTAGGTTGAATTACTATTGCGACAACATTGTCATCGGTAGGGTAAAACTAACATCTCTCACGACGGTCTAAACCCAGCTCATGTTCCCTATTGGTGGGTGACAATCCAACACTTGGTGATTCTCGCTTCACAATGATAGGAAGAGTAGGCACCGAAGGATCAAAAGCAACGTCGCTATGAACGCTTGGCTGCCACAAGCCGATTATCCATGGTAACTTTTTCGTGCCTCTAGCTTCAAATTCCAAAGGACTAAAGGACCGATAGAGTCACGCTTTCTCACTGGTTCGTATTTGTGCTTGGAAATCGAGAATCAAACGAGCTTTTACCCTTTTGTTCCACACGAGATTTCTGTTCTCGTTGAGCTCATCTTAGGATACTGCGTTATCTTTTAACGGATGTGCCGCCCTAGTCAAACTCCCCACCTGACGATGTCTTCCGCAGGATCGGCCGGCCAAGGCGCCTGGGTCAAAAACAGGGCAGCGCCGCTCCACGATTCACGAAAAAAGTAAAATAACGTTAAAAGTAGTGGTATTTCACTTTCGCTGTTTGCAGCTCCCACTTATCCTACACCTCTCAAGTCATTTCACAAAGTCGGACTAGAGTCAAGCTCAATAGGGTCTTCTTTCCCCGCTGATTCCGCCAAGCTCGTTCCCTTGGTTGTGGTTTCGCTGGATAGTAGACAGGGACTGTGGGAATCTCGTTAATCCATTCATGTGCATCACTAATTAGATGACGAGGCATTTGGCTACCTTAAGACAGTCATAGTTGCTCCTGCCGTTTACCCGCGCTTGGTTGAATTTCTTCACTTTGACATTCAGAGCACTGGGCAGAAATCACATTCCGTTAACATCCACAGGGACCATCGCAATGCTTTGTTTTAATTAAACAATCGGATTCCCCTTGTCCGTACCAGTTCTGAGTCGATTGTTCGACTCCCGGGGAAGAGGCCCCGAAGGGCCCGTTCCCAATCCGTCCCCCGACCGGCACGCGGCGACCCGCTCTCGCCGCATTAGCAGCTCGAGCAGTCCACCGACAGCCGACGGGTTCGGGACTGGGACTCCCGTGCCCAGTCCTTAGAGCCAATCCTTTTCCCGAGGTTACGAATCCATTTTGCCGACTTCCCTTGCCTACATTATTCCATCGACCAGAGGCTGTTCACCTTGGAGACCTGATGCTGTTATGAGTACGACCGGGGGTGGGAGGCACTCGGTCCTCCCGGTTTTCAAAGGGCCGCCGGGCGCACCAGGACACCACGCGACGTGCAGTGCTCTTCCACCCTTTGGACCCTACCTGGCCGAGCCGTTTCCGAGTGGGCAGGCTGTTAAACAGAAAAGATAACTCTTTCCGGAGCCCCCGCCGACGTCTCCAGACTCCCTAACGTTGTCGTCGGCCGCCACGTCCCGGTTCAGGATTTTTAACCCGATTCCCTTTCGGAGTGCGCGCTCAGAGCGCTATCAGACGGGCTTCCCCTGTCCCTTCGGATCGATTGACCGATGTGCAAGTGCCGTTCACATGGAACCTTTCCCCTCTTTGGCCTTCAAAGTTCTCATTTGAATATTTGCTACTACCACCAAGACCTGCACCGACGACCGCTCCGCCCAGGCTCACGCCCCGGGTTTTGCAGCGACCGTCGCGCCCTCCTACTCATCGGGGCCTGGACCTTGCCCCGACGACCGGGTATAGGTCACGCGCTTCAGTGCCATCCATTTTCGTGGCTAGTTGATTTGGCAGGTGAGTTGTTACACACTCCTTAGAGGATTTCGACTTCCGTGACCACCGTCCTGCTGTCTTAATCGACCAACACCCTTTGTGGGGTCTAGGTTAGTGTGCAGTTCGGCACCGTAACCCGGCTTTCGGTTCATCTAGCATCGCCAGTTCTGCTTACCAAAAATGGCCCACTTGGAGCTCTCGATTCCGTGGCACGGCTCAACGGAGCAGTCGCACCGTCCTACATATTTAAAGTTTGAGAATAGGTCGAGGTCGTTGCGCCCCTGATGCCTATAGTCATTGGCTTTACCCGATAGAACTCGCCCACGGTCTCCTGCTATCCTGAGGGAAACTTCGGAGGGAACCAGCTACGAGACGGTTCGATTAGTCTTTCGCACCTATACCCAAGTCAGACGAACGATTTGCACGTCAGTATCGCTGCGGGCCTCCACCGGAGTTTCCCTCGGCCCGCCCGCTCAGGCATAGTTCACCATCTTTCGGGTCCTGGCAGGTATGCTCTCACTCGAACCCTTCCACGGAAGATCGGGGTCGGTCGACGGTGCAACCCACAAGGGGATCCCAACAATCGGCTTCCTTGCGCCTTACGGGTTTACTCGCCCGCTGACTCGCACACATGTCGAGACTCCTTGGTCCGTGTTTCAAGACGGGCGAATGGGGAGCCCACCAGCCGATGCCCGAGCACGTAGGTGTCGAAGCACGCCGATCGGTGCGTCTTTGCCATCCACAATCGCGATGATGGCGTCTCCACGATCATGCCAACAGCACGAGCTTGGGCCACCATCACAATTCGCATCGGTCAATGCCCCGAGTCGATTGGCAGACCGGCTCTCGCCATTCCACATCCGACCGACGCACATCGCCGGCCCTCATCCACTTCCCTCCCGACAATTTCAAGCACTCTTTGACTCTCTTTTCAAAGTCCTTTTTCATATTTCCCTCACGGTACTTGTTCTCTATCGGTCTCTCGCTAGTATTTAGCCTTGGACAAAATTTACCGACCGATTGGGGATGCATTCCCAAACAACCCGACTCGCCGACAGCGCCTCGTGGTACGACAGGGTCCGGGCACGACGGGGCTTTCACCCTCTCCGGCGCCCCCTTTCAGGGAACTTGTGCATGGTCCGCCACTGAGGACGCTTCTCCAGACTACAATTCAGACGCCAAGGGTGACCGATTCTCATGGTGGGCTCTTCCCGATTCGCTCGCCGTTACTAAGGGAATCCTTGTTAGTTTCTTTTCCTCCGCTTATTGATATGCTTAAACTCAGCGGGTAGCCCCACCTGACCTGAGGTCCCATCGTGGGCAGCCAACGGTCGCTCATGGGTCAAAGAGTCCCAAATCTGGTAGGGGTGACATACACGATCGGTCTCGAGCTTTTACTCAACCACCATCCATCACGGCGCACTCCACCACGGACTCAATTTTCAGCCAACCGTGGGGCATCGCTCACAGGAAGCCAAAATTCACCCCTTTACTATGCCTAGCAACAGGGCTGAGGCATTGGGGCAACGATGTGCGACACCCTGGCAGGCGTGCCCTCGGCCTAATGGCTTCGGGTGCAATTGTAAAATATTTGTAAAGTTTTTATTAAACCTGTTCAGCCAGGTAAGGTTTAGATCTATATTTACTATTGCTATGGAACCAAAGGAAGGCAATGATATCATATAATTGAATATTATGTTATCACGCTCCCTTTCAAAGCTCATTTTTCGCTCTTCCCGACCTTCTTCTTATCCTCTATAGGAATATGAGATTCCTAACAATCCAAGCAGTATTTTCCAAGAGGAAACTTGTTTTGAAGACATAAATCAAGATATTGATAATTGGGAAGTTCCCAAAATTCCAACAAAAGAATTATACAAATCGGAAGGCAAGTACTTGCTACATTCTGACTATGCCATCAAAACGGTAGAGAAAAACATTCCTATCAATCTAGAGAGTGAGGAATTTCATGTTCTCTCTATGGATACGATAAAAAATCACAAACAAAAATACAGATACATGCACATAGGATGTGTTCAGGTAGTTGTTAAGCCTTTAATCCTTGAAGGATTAAATGCATCAATCTTAATGTGCTTAAGAGATGTTAGGCATAACAAATTTCAGGATTCTCTCTTAGGTACGGTGGAAACTAGCCTAAGTCAGGGTCCAATCTACTTCAATTGTTATCCAAACTGAACATTGAGTCTCACAGGATAGAAATATTATGGACTCTTTATTTCTAAACATCAAGATCTATGGTTTAGATATGAAGCCCAGGTCGATTCTAGCAGCTTTGCTTTATAGAATTCAATACAAGGTTATGAATTCTTGTTCCAAAGTCCTTAAAACTAGGACATCGGGAGAGACAACACTGTTTATTACTGATGTTACTAAAGCAAATGTAATTGTCCCAAGAACAATCCTATGGAAAGACATAGTCTTACCAGAAAAATGGATCTTGGATAAAACCGCACCGGCTTTACCAAGGGAAACTTCAGACTTTAATAGAATTATCCAAACTCAATCAGGACAAGTTGAATTGGTCTTTGAAAGAAGAAATTCATTTAGTTCTGTTAGATCTCTCAGCCTAAGATCGGAAGACTTTAGATCTATCCCTGCGAGACAGTCCTTCTCAACCATGTCTTATGCTTCAAACATCAATCTGTAGGGATTAGATACTTCATCTACTATCCCATGACCAGCTTATCAGGTGGAAGATGATCAGCGATCAATTCAGTCTCCAACCTATTCCTCCCTTAATGAATCTTATAATGATTTGTGAGTTCATTATAGATAAGGAATCCATTAGGAAGGACTTTTACTCTGACGAACAGAAACCACAAAGAGAATGGTTGTTGCAAGAATATCAGGGAACAAACAGGCACAACATCCAAGAGAATTATTACCAATTTCTTAACAAGGTTAAGACAAATATCGTATTTTTTGATTGTTTTCACGCTTATGTTGTCATAAATTCAATTAACTATCCTTGGCAAACAAAGATAGTTTCAAATAAAACCACTAATGTCATCACAGTATGGCATCTAAAAAATGGTGAGTTGGTTAAGACCGAGTTACCTCCAAATAACTCTTTTCAACTCCCTGGTGTTAAGGACACCAACAACAATAAACCAATTTTGGCCGCTCCATTCAAATCTAAAATTATTGATGAGCCAATCTCAGTCCAAGACATCCAGAGAATGAAGCAATCAAACTATACAAACAAGTACCTACAGGCTATAGGTTCTAGGTTAACTAATGAGGATTCATTTTCTTATGCATCTTCTTCGGAGGTTAAGAAAGAGAATCCCTTAGAAAAACTATTATTCAAACCTTTCAAAGTTAATAAGAAAGTTTGAAACTTCTTAATAATTCTGAAATAAAAGAGGAAAAAGATACCATCAAGAAAGAAAAAGATATCATCGATCTAATTGATGAAAAACTAAAACAACAACTTGCTTCTGAAACACCTCCAGTGTCCCAAGGATGTCAACCCCTCATAACAAACAAAGGACCAACCATAAATGTCCTAAATGAAGATAGCTCAAAAACGAAATCTGTGGCTACCACTTCTTAATCAAGACATTGGAAAATCCTCCAATTAATCTTAATCCAGTTTTTAGTAAATCCTGGAAGAAACCATCAAAACTTTATTATCCTAAGGCAACTCCTCCAGGTTTGCTTCTTGAAGAAAAGTCTCCAACTTTCAAAATCTTTAATGCCAATAATATCAATGAATGGAACATAGATGGTTAAATGAAGTATCAAATCTTAACCACAATGCAACACATGACAATGATGGCTACAGCATATCAAACTGCTAATGATTGTTCAGAAGAAGCCATTTGCAACATATTGACTGTCGGTTTTACAGGTCAATTGAAAGGATGGTGGGATCATTCTTTCTCTGAGGAACAAAAAGAAAAAATCTTTTCTGCAATCAAAATTGAAGCAGATGGAACCCCGGTACTCATGAGTGACAGTCTACCAGTTCCAGATGTGGGCATTTTATGGGAAACCCATCTACTTGGAAAGATAGGTTTGTTGATTTATTGTCTAATCTTAAGTGTAGATCATTATCCAGTTTTAGGTGGTATAACGATACTTTCCTATCTAGGGTTTATGCTAGAGAAGACTGCCAAAATAGATTCTGGAAAGAAAAATACATAACCGGCCTCCCGACATTGTTAGGAGACATTGTTATGGATGAACTTATAGCTCAATCTTCAGATGGGAATATTCCATATGAGCAACTAAGTTATCATTGCAGTCATTCAAAAGTTAGGAACGATACTTTGTAAGGAAGACAAAGTCCGTGACTAATTCAAAAAAGAGAAAGCAGCCAAAAAGGATCTAGGATCCTTCTGCCAACAATTCGGCATACCTCCTTGCCCAAAAGACAAGCCCAGATCTTCCACCAAAACGGAGGATAAACCCCACAAGTCTAAGTATATCAAGTATACTAAGTATAAGAAAAATACTCCTCAAAGAAAGCCTAAACAAGAGCCCTAAAAAGGAAACTATTTGTTATAATTGTGGTAAACTCGGTCATATTAGCAAATATTGCAGGCTTGGAAAAAGATTAGAGCCTTAAACCTTAAACCATCAGTTGAGGACCAACTGAATAATCTTTTAGTCCAACCCGATACTTCAGATGAATCAGATGGTGATTCTTTCGAAGATCTTAATCGAATCCAATAAGATGATATTGGCAGCCAAAATTTTGATTCATTGCCATAAATTAATCTACTATCTAAGGAGCAAGATCTCCTTTTTGAGCTTATCAATTCAATTTCTGATCCAGAAGATAGAAAAAAATAACTTGACAAACTGAAATCCTCAATGGAAAAGGATTCCAAGGGTAACGGCAAAGTCATTGTTAAAGATCAATTTGATTTTAAGGCCATTCTCAAACGACTTGAAGCCCAACAAACGAAACCCATAACAATCCAAGATCTTCAAAAAGATATCAACAATCTGAAACAAGAAATAAAAAAGTAAAACAAGAACAATCCATTCATGAAATGATTCTGTATCAGATAGCTGAAAACCAATCAGAAGAATCTCAATCGGGTCTAGAAGACAGACTCCGTAACAGCCTATTTTTAATTGTGATCTATTACCGGTAAAAATATATTTAACTATATTGTTATCTGAGACCGAGAAAATGATTTTGGATTAAAAAAAATCATATTCATACTCTACCTTATGGTAGAAGGTTACCGTGGAATTTTGGGCTGAAAATTCAAACGGAAACCGATCTGCATTTTCACTGACAGTAAGTTTTTACTGATCAGAAAACCTAATTTTGACTCGTGAACAAAATGGTTTAGGTTTAAATCATATTTCTAATGACTTTGGTTATTTTTAAAATTTTCAATCGGAAATGAAATATTATGTTTTACTCTAGCATAAAACCTAAATCGGGCAAACGACGGAGCTGAATACGGGATTTCCGGGACCCGCTAATGGATGGAGACCACGAGTCATGGATGACTCATAGGGGGTGAGGCACCTAGTGAGTCATTGTGTGACTCACCATGTAATAAATGATGTTAAGGTGTGAAAAGACTAAAATACCCTTAACCTAACCTATCGTAGTTAAATGTCAACCATGGTTAAGCTAAGTCATGTACAAATTGGCTACTTCTTCCTATTTTATGGTCCAAACTCAGCCACACCCCCATTCAACCTTCACCACACATTTTTAACTCAACCATGATTATTATTAACCATAGTTAAGTTATTATATTATTTTCTAACTTAACCTATGTTAAGTAAACTCAACCATGGTTATATGTTAATATTAAACAATTCCTCACTCACTCACTTTTGTGCAGCCCAAGTCCATCCCCACACTTAGCAACATTTCATTTTCTTCCTATTTACAAATCTAAGCTTGTTCTTCACAAAAACCTAAAGAACACCATATTTTTTCTTGACAAGTTCTTCATTTCTCTTCAATTTCTTCATCAAACTTCTTCATTCCAAGGTGAGGATCATGTTCCTCATCATCATAGATTCATTAATCATCCATCAATCTTTATGTTCATCAAGTTTTTCACCTATTTCAATTTCTAGATCTAGATTTCCAATAATTCTAGAAAATTATAGAAAAATCATTTTAATGTGAGATCAATTTCTATGATCTCAATATGACTTCTACTTTCATTATCTAAGAGCATGTAAACAAAAGAATTTTCTTTCCTATTTTTCTTAATATGGACGAACCTATGCTTGAATGAGCAAATGAGATTTTGTCAATTTTTAACTTAGACAAGGTTGGTTCTAAGCTATCTTGGGTAGTTTTATACTCTTAATCCTCAACAAATTTTAAGTTTCATCAAGTTTTTCTCTATTTCAATTCTTAGATCTATTTCTTCAAAAATCATGAAAAATACTTAGAAATATGTTTGATGAGTTATGACTCTTGTTTTCATCTATCTTATACCTATAATTTCCTTATCCAAGAGCTTGAAATCAAAATAAATTCCTAGCCTTACTTTACTCTTTTGGCCGAAACCCTAACCCTAGAGGTTAGATGATTTTGTTTCATACTTTTAACTTATAAAAATTTGTCCATGCTAGTTAATACTATAGTTACTAGAATCCAAAAGATGGAGTTGAGAAAATAACCCTAGCCTATTTTTGATATCATGGCCGAACCTAGCATAAAATGGACACAGATGAGTTTTGTTTGATTAATTGTTGTTATGCTGTGTTGGTTGAAGGTTAACGGATAATCGTGGTCTAGTAACGAGGATCGGAATGTACGGGAAATCCGGTGATAAGTCAGGCGGGGGAAAGATTCAACCTATCGTCAGAATGGATAGGTAGTTTATAATATAATAATTGTGTAGGGCGACCGAGACCCTACTAGTGGTCGAGTAATCGACAAGACCAAAATCGCATTGGAATCTTTTCCGTAATACCAATTTTGATTTGGGAATTGTAGGTTTATCGATGTTAGGATAATTTAGAATATTTGAGGATGTCTGACTTTAATATTATTGACTATTTGTGATACACTGGTTGAGGTATTCTACTGAATGTGACGTTTTATTTTGATGTTTGAATATTTTATTGATTATTGTGTTATGCAAGATCTGCCTGGATTGATAATATGCTTAGTTGATTTTTTTAAAGTAAAGGTAGGCGTTGTTCGGAGATTTTTGTCTAGGTGAGGGATTGAATGTAACTTAGAGGTGTCTAGCCTAAACGTATTATTTTATAGATGAGATGGGACATAGATTGCAAGTTGAGGCTATGATGGAAGGTTGAGGCACTAGGTTGTTATTGATGAGAGTCGGTGAGATTCACGTGTTGGTATTGTTGTTTATAACAGTGTGTTTGAGAAACACGACGTCCGAAGTACTCGCGAGACCGTTCCAACTTAGATATTAGGTTATGCGGTTATAGTGTCATTGATTTTCATGAGCACCCTTGAACCAGGTTGCGCACCGACTGTGTTGTGCAGCTATAGTGTCATTGCTTTGCATGAGCATTCTTACCATGGATAAGGTTGTGTACCGAATGTGTTGTGCAGCTCTAGTGTCATTGTTATGCATGAGCACCCTTGAACCAGGGTGTGCACCGACTGTACCGTGCAGCTATAGTGTCATTGCTTTTCATGAGCATTCTCCCAAGGATGAGGTTATGCACCGGTTAATGGGGACTTGTCGCTTAAACGACTGACTGATGTCTCTAAAGAAGGATGTGTGACAGGATTGGTAGTGACCACTTTAACATAAAGGTTTAATCTTATTATATTGAAGGTAGAGGAAGATATCATGATTGAGGATGATTGTGAGTTATGTGTGACGCTTGTCTTTGACTGTTATTATATTATGTGATATGTATTCCTTTCCGCTCTTGATGATAGAAATGTTTCTTATCCCTTATATTTTTCTTTATGCTGTATTTTATTTATTATGTGATCGTACGAGAAGACCCTGTGGAGGAGCTTCATAATGAGGAGTGGGATGGAACTCCTTATGACCCAGAACCTGGAGGACGAGATGTGAACCCTGGTGATAGAGTTTAGGTATTTATTGACAGTGTGTTTAATACGTTTTATATTTTTTGCTTATAATAATTGTACAACTATATACCTGTTAGGGATTCTACTGATGGAATTCCCTAAACAGTGTTTTGATAACTCTGACGCATAAGGATATGGTGTGTATGTATTTAATATATATGGTGTGTTGTTTTAAATTTTCTCACGATGTATGTTTCTAATTAAGTTTTAAATTTTCATGTATTTAGGAATACATGTTTAACGTTAGGCGTGCGGTCCAACAATTAATTAATGAGGTTTTAGTTTAATAAAACAATGGGGCACGACGGAGTGTCTCATTTGGTGGTATCATAGAAGTGCGATTCTAATCGGACTGTCGGTCTAGGATGTTGTTATTGGCCGTGTCTAGTTGAATCCACATCGGATTTTGACTATGCTTAGAATGGATGAGAGCGGATGTATTTTTCTAAGTAGTATTATATGTCATACTGATGAGAGCGGATGATTTCTTTTTTAGAATCATGGCTCGCAGAAGGGGACGTCTGATCAATAGTGGTGACAGAACTCCTGAGAGAATCATTGGAGCTAGCAACAATGAGACCAATCTTGCTGGATAGGGAGGAGAGTCATCTGAGACTCACGATACCATGAAAAATATAGTTGCTGCTTTGTTACTACAAACACAGCAGAGAATCTTTGAGATCTGCTGAGATGAATAAAGAGGCTGCAGGAACTACGAGAATCAAAGGAGAGTTGTGGCAACTGAAGATGCAGGAATGGCTACTTTTCTGAAAGGAAAGCCAGCCCAATTCCGAGGATATTATGACCCAGAGAAGGCGGAATGGTGGGTACAAGAGATAGAGAAGATATTCGATACCATGCGCTGCATAGAGGATAGGAAAGTGACTTATGATGCCTTCATGTTAACTAGAGGAGCGGAATCTTGGTGGAGACGCAAGAGAAGATTGCTGGAGACCGAGGGGAGAATTATCACTTGGCAGTTGTTTAGCGACTGTTTCTTTGAAAAGTATTTTCCGCATCTAGTTCGACGCGAGAAAGAGAGGGAATTCACGAGTCTCAAACAAGGCAACATGATTGTAGGTGATTATGCATCACGATTTGAGGCTCTGATTTAGTTCTCAGAATTATAGCAGAGGTTCCCAGATGAGGATTGCCAATTTAGAAGGTTTGAGGAAGGACTCCGACATGAGATCCATGGGCTATAGTATCTCTTGACATTCAGAGTTTTCCGGAACTGGTTGAGAGATGTAGTGCTATAGAAAGTATAGATCAAAGGCTGGCTAATGAGCAGAAACAACTGAGGATTGGAAGTCCTATTCGACCGGGTTTTCAGAGGCGAGGAGGTAGTAGTTCTCAATAGAGACAGAGACCATATGCCAGACCAATGCAGACACCTGCACCAGCACCAGTGGTTAGAGCGAGTCAGCAACAGCAAGGCTATGCTTGTTTTAGATGTGGAGGATCGCATCATATTAGGGATTGCATGGAAAGTCCTAGTTGTTTCAACTATGGGAAACCATGTCATATGGCACGAGAGTGTAGATCGCAGGTTATGCAACAGCCGGCAGCTAGGGGTAGAGGAGCTTGAGGCAATAGAAGTGGAGCTGGAAGAGGAGTTCCGGCAGCAAGACAATGGATGGATAGACCTCAAGCCACTGGAAGAGTGTTTACCGTGAGGGGAGCTGAATCCTCTCAATCAGCTGATCTTATACAAGGTATGTGTTTGATAGATGGTAGACTCTCGTATGTGTTGTTTGACTCAGGTGCTACACATTCATTTATTTTACATGAGTGTGTAGATCATTTAAAATTAACTGTTTCTCAATTACCTTATACCCTTACAGTATCTACTCCAACTAGTAATTATTTGACTACTATGTCTGTTTGTTTCGAGTGTCTTGTAGTTGTTGAGAATAGGACATTTATTGTAGATCTTGCTTGTTTGCCTATGCAAGAGATAGATGTTATCCTTGGCATAGATTGGATTTCGGCTAACCATGTAATGCTAGATTGTTCTAGTAAGACCTTATCATTTCTTGAGTCTTCTAGTGTAGTCTCTGCCAATGAAGGAGTATCCATGAGGAGTGATTATTCTCGGCAGTACGTGATGTTGTTTGTGGTGGAAGCTAATGAGACTCCTAGTATAGATTCTATGCCTATTGTGAGAGAGTTTCCTGAATTTTTCCCTCCAGGCGTTCCAGATTTGCCACCAGAGAGATGTGGAATTCACCATAGATCTTATACCGGGAACAGGACCTATATCTATAGCGCCCTATCGGATGTCACCAGTAGAGTTGGCGGAGTTAAAGAAACAATTGGATGACATGTTGGGGAAATAGTTCATAAGACCAAGTGTTTCACTGTGGGGAGCTCCGGTGTTGTTTGTTAAGAAAAAGGATGGAAGTTCTAGGTTGTGCACTGATTACAAACAGTTGAACAAGGCAACAATTAAGAACAAGTATACGTTGCCTAGGATAGATGATCTGATGGATCAGCTGAAAGGAGCAGCTGTGTTTTCTAAGATTGATTTGAGGTCTGGATACCATCAGATTAGAGTAAGGAAGAAGATATACTTAAAAAAGCTTTTAGGACAAGGTACAGGCATTACGAGTATTTAGTCATGCCTTTTGGTGTGACTAATGCGCCAGTAGTGTTCATGGATTATATGAACATAATTTTTAGACCATTCCTCGATAAGTTTGTTGTTGTGTTCATCGACGATATACTTATCTATTCTCATACGCGGGAAGATCGTGAGGAACATTTGAGAGTTGTGCTGCAAGTTTTGAAGGAGAGGCAGTTGTAAGCTAAACTTTCCAAGTATGAATTTTGGATGGAGGAAGTTCAGTTTTTTGGACATGTGATTAACAAGGAAGGTATAACAGTAGATCCAGCTAAAGTTGAGGCAGTTCTTAAGTGGGAACGACCTAAATCTGTAAGTAAGATACGAAGTTTTCTAGTGTTAGCTGGATATTATCGTAGGTTTATAGAGGGTTTTTCGAAGATTGTGTTGCCCATGATGCAGTTGACGAGGAAAAATAAAACTTTTGTATGGACAGATAAGTGTGAGCAGAGTTTTCAAAAGTTGAAAGACAGGTTGACTACATCACATGTGATGACTTTACCCAATCCGTTAGGACAGATTGACGTATACTGTGATGCGTCATACCAAGGTTTAGGTTGTCTTCTAATGCAAAAGGGGAGAGTTGTGGTTTATGCTTCACGATAATTGAGAACTCAAAAGAGGAATTATCCAACTCATGATTTGGAGTTGGAAGCCATAGTGTTCGTATTAAAGATATGGTGACACATTTTGTATGGAGCAAAGTTTAATGTATATAGCAACCATAAGAGTCTGAGGTACCTGTTCAACCCAAAAGAGTTGAATATGAGACAATGGAGATGGATGAAGTTTATCAAGGACTATGAGTTTGATTTACTGTACCATCATGGGAAGGCGAATGTTGTAGCGGATGCCTTAAGTAGGAAATCATTGCATGTATCTCCGATGATGGTTAAAGAGCTAGAATTGCTTGAATAGTTCAGAGATTTGAACTTAGGAATGGAGTAGTTGATGATAAAAATTGCTTAGGTATGATCACTATTACTAGTTATTTTATGAAAGATCTTAAGGATAAACAGTTTCAGGATCAATATTTACACGAGGTAAGTAGAGGCATAGATGAGGGTAAGATTTCTGAGTTTAGTAGAGGAACGGATGGTGTGCTGAGGTTTAGAGATATGATATGTGTGCTGGAGGATGTAGAACTTAGGAAGGTGATCTTGGAAGAAGCACATAAGAGTAAGTTGAGTTTTCATCCTGGATCCACGAAGATGTATCAGGATTTGAAGAAAATGTTTTGGTGGACAAGGATGAAGAATGAGGTAGCAGAGCATGTTTTATCTTGCCTGGTGTGTCAGAAGGCTAAGATTGAACATCAAAAGCCGGCAGGTTTATTGCAATCATTAGATATCCCAGAGTGGAAATGGGATAGCATCGCTATGGATTTTGTGGTTGGATAACCACGAACTCCGAAGATGCATGATGCAATTTGGATTATCATTGATAGGTTGACGAAGTGTGCTCACTTCTTACCTATTGGTGAGAGTTATAGTTTGGAGAAGTTGACCCAGATTTATATCAAAGAAGTTTTTAGGTTGCATGGCATGCCGCCGAGCATTGTCTTAGACCGAGATCCTAGATTCACATCTAGATTTTGGAGACAGTTGCACAATGCCTTGGGGAAAAAATTGAGGATGAGTTCTGTGTATCATCCCCAAACGTATGGACAGTCAGAGAGGACGATTCAATCATTGGAGAATCTTTAAGAGCTTGTGTTTTGGAACACATTGGTGGTTGGGATGAATTTTTACCATTGATTGAATTTACATAAACAATAGTTTTCACAGTAGTATCAGAATGGCACCATACGAGGCTTTGTATGCCAGGAAGTGTAGGACCCCATTATGTTGGTATGAGATTGGTGAAAACCAAGTTTTGGGTCCAGATGTGGTACAACAGACTACGGAACAAGTTAGGAAGATAAGGGAAAATATGAAGAAAGCACAGGATAGGTAGAGGAGCTACAGTAAAAAAAAAAGGAGGAGACCTTTAGAATTCCAAGAGGGTGATCACGTGTTTTTGAGAGTCACTCCGAAGACTGGAATTGGCAGGGCTATCAAAACTAGAAAAGTTACTCCTAGAGTCATCAGACCTTTCCAAATTCTTCGAAAGATTGGTCCAGTAGCTTACCATATTGCTTTACCACCAAACCATGCTAACCTTCATGACGTCTTTCGTGTATCACAGTTGAGAAAATATTATCCTGATTCTTCACATGTGATTGAGTCTGAGTCTATACAACTGCGAGAGAATCTAGAGTGTGAGGCTTTACATGTTAAGATAGCAGATAGAAGGATTAAGGAGCTTCTTAGTAGACAAATTCCTTTGGTCAAGGTTATATGGGATGCGACTACTGGAGATGCTACTTGGGAACATGAAATAGATATACAGCAGTAATATCCACATCTTTTCTGAGGTATGTAAATTCTGAGGACGAAATTTGTTTTTCTAAGTAGGGTAGTAATGTAACGGCCAGTTTTTAATTACGCTGTATTACCGGTAAAAATA
Organism: Sophora flavescens; assembly: GCA_030762895.1. Taxonomy (NCBI): domain Eukaryota; kingdom Viridiplantae; phylum Streptophyta; class Magnoliopsida; order Fabales; family Fabaceae; genus Sophora; species Sophora flavescens. The sequence continues at coordinate 8,291,415 of CM061069.1, read as the reverse complement.
TATTTAATTATATTTTTATCTGAGACCGACAAAATGATTTTGGATAAAACAAAATCATATTCATACTCTACCTTATGGTAGAAGGTTACGGTGGAATTTTGGGTTGAAAATTCAGACGGAAACCGGTCTGCGTTTTCACTGACAGTAAGATTTTACTGATCAGAAAACCTAATTTTGATTCATGAACGAAACAGTTTAGGTTTAAATCATATTTCCAACGACTTTGATTATTTTTAAAAAATTTGATCGGAAATGAAATATTATGTTTTACTCGGGCGTGAAACCTAAATCGGGTAAACTACAGAGCTGAATACGGGATTTTTGGGAACCACTAATGGATGGAGACAACGAGTCATGGATGACTCATTGGGAGTGAGTCACCTAATGAGTCAAGGAGTGACTCACCATGTAATAAATGACGTTAAGGTGTGAAAAGACAAAAATACCCTTAACCTAACCTATAATGGTTAAATGCTAATCATGGTTAAGGCAAGTCATGTACAAATTAGCTTCTTCTTCCTATTTAGTGGTCCAAACTCAGTCACACCCCCCTTCACCCTTCACAACACATTTTTAACTCAACCATGATTACTATTAACCATAGTTAAGTTATTATATTATTTTCTAACTTAACCTATATTAAGTAAACCCAACCATGGTTCTATGTCAATATTAAACAATTCCTCCCTCACTCACTCACTCACTCACTTTTACGCAGCCCAATCCCATCCCCACACTTAGAAACATTTCATTTTCTTCCTATTTCCAAATCTAAGCTTGTTCTTCAAAAAAAACTAAAGAATACCATATATGTTCTTGACAAGTTCTTCATTTCTCTTCAATTTATTCATCAAACTTCTTCATTCCAAGGTTAGGATCATGTTCCTCATCATCTTAGCTTCATTAATCATCCATCAATCTTCATGTTCATCAAGTTTTTCACCCATTTCAATTTCTAGAACTAGATTTTCAAATAATTCTAGAAAATTGTAGAAAAATCATTTTAATGTGAGATCAATTTCTATGATCTCAATATGACTTATACTTTCATTATCTAAGAGCATGTAAGCAAAATAATTTTCTTTCCTATTTTTATTAATATGGTCGAACCTATGCTTGAATGAGCAAATGAGATTTTGTTCAATTTTTAACTTAGATGAGGTTGGTTCTAAGCTATCTAGTGTTTTTTATACTCTTAATCCTCAACTAATTTTAAGTTTCATCAAGTTTTTCTCTATTTCAAGTCTTAAATCTATTTCTTCAAAAATCATGCAAAATACTTAGAAAAATGTTTGATGAGTTATGACTCTTGTTTCATATTTGTTATACCTATACTTTCCATATCCAAGAGCTTGAAATCAAAAGAAATTTCTAGCCTTACTTTACTCTTTTGGCCGAAACCCTAACCCTAGAGGTTAGATATTTTTGTTTCATACTTTTAACTTATAACAATTTATCTATGCTAGTTAATACTATAGTAACTTGAATCCAAAAGAAGGACATAGATGAGTCTTCTTTGATTAACTGTTGTCATGTTGTGTTGGTTCAAGGTTAACGCATAATCGTGGTCTAGTAACGAGGATCGGAAAGTTCAGAAAATCCGGTGATAAGTCAGGTGGGTGAAAGATTCAACCTATCGTCGGAATGGATAAGTAGTTTATAATATAATAATTGTGTAGGGCGACCGAAACCCTACTAGTGGTCAAGTAATCGACAAGACCAAAATCGCATTGGAATCTTTTCCGTAATACCAATGATGGTTTGGGAATTGTAGGTTTATCGACATTAGGATAATTTTAGAATATTTAAGGATGTCTGACTTTAATATTATTGACTATTTGTGATACACTGGTTGAGGTGTTCTACTGCATGTGACGTTTTATTTTGATGTTTGAATATTTTATTGATTATTATGTTATGCATGATCTGCCTGGATTGATAATATGCTTAGTTGATTTTTTTTTAACTAAAGGTAGGTGTTGTTCGGAGATGTTTGGCTGGGTGAGAAATTGAATGTAACTTAGATGTGCCTAGCCTAAACGTATTATTTTATAGATGAGATGGGACGTAGTTTGCAAGTTGAGGCTATGATGGAAGGTTGAGGCACTAGGTTGTTATTGATGAGAGTCAGTGAGATTCATGTGTTGGTAGTGTTGTTTACAACCGTGTGTTTGAGATACACGAGGTCGGAAGTAGTCACGGGACCGTTCCAACTTAGATATTAGGTTGTGCAACTTTAGTGTCATTGATTTTTATGAGCTCTCTTGAACGAGGGTGTGCACCGACTGTGTTGTGCAGCTATAGTGTCATTGCTTTGAGTGAGCATTCTTACCATGGATGAGGTATTGCACCGACTGTGCTGTGCAGCTATAGTGTCATGGCTATGGATGAGCACCCTTGAACCAAGGTGTGCACTGACTGTACCGTGCAGCTATAGTGTCTTTCCTTTGCATGAGCTTTCTCCCATGGATGAGGTTGTGCACCGGTTAATGGGGACTCGTCGCTTAACCGACGGGATCGATATCTCTAAAGAAGGATGTGTGACAGGATTGGTAGCGACCACTTTAGCAAAAAGGTTTAATCGTATTAGATTGAAGGTAGAGGAAGATATCATGATTGAGGATGATTGTTAGTTATGTGTGACGCTTGTCTTTGACTGTTATTATATTATGTGATATGTATTCCTTTCCGCTTTTGATGATAGAAATGTTTCTTATCCCCTATATTTTTCTATATGCTGTATTTTATTCGTTATGTGATCGTACGAGAAGACCTTGTGGAGGATCTTGATAATGAAGAGTTGGATGGAACTCCTTATGACCCAAAAGCTGGAGGACGAGATGTGAACCCTGGTGATAGAGTTTAGGTAGTTATGGCTAGTGTGTTTAAGATGTTTTATATTTTCCATTTATAATAATTTTACAACTATTTACCTGTTAGGGATTCTACTGATGGAATTCCCTAAACAGTGTTTTGATAACTCTGACGGATAAACATATAGTGTGTATGTATTTAATATATATGGTGTGTTGCTTTAAATTTTCTCACAATGTATGTTTCTAATTAAGTTTTAAATTTTCACGTATTTCGGAATACATGTTTAACGTTAGGCGCGCGATCAAACAATTAATTAATAAGGTTTTACTTTAATAAAACAATGGGGCAAAACGAGGTGTCTCATTTGGTGGTATCAGATAAGTTCGATTCTAATCAGGCTGTGAGGTCTAGGATGTTGTCAAAGATGACCATGGTAATCCGGTAGATATAATTAAGTATAGAGGTATAATTGGCTCTCTACTTTGTTTAACCGCTACTAGACCGGATATTATGTGTAGTTTATGCATGTGTGCCCGTTATCAATCAAGTCCTATAGAATCTCACCTAACCGCCATAAAAAGAATAATGAAATATTTGTTAGGTACAACTAATGTAAGACTTTGGTATCCTAAAGGATCAAGTTGTAGTCATGTTGGATATTCGGACTCGGATTTTGCTGGATGCAAACATGATAGGAAGAGTACAAGTGGCACATGTCATATTTTTGGTAATGGCTTAATTTCATGGTTTAGTAAAAAGCAAGTTAGTGTTGTTTTATCAACCGCCGAAGCGGAATACGTTGCGGCCGGTAGTTGTTGTGCCTAAATTCTTTGGATGAAACAACAATTGTTTAGACTATGGAATAGAATTGAACCAAGTTCCAATTAGAAGTGATAATACAAGTGCCATCAATCTATCCAAGAATCCTATCCAACACTCTAGGACTAAACACATTGAAATAAGGCACCATTTCTTAAGAGATCATGTTCAAAAAGGAGATATTGTTAAAGACTTTGTAGAATCAAATAAACAATTAGCCGATATCTTTACCAAACCTTTGCCTAGAGAAAACTTCTTTTATATAAGAAGGGAACTAGGGATCATAGATGAAACATGTATTGATTGATCTAATATGCTATGACTGTTTGGTTGCATGTTTATTTGATTTATATCATGTATGTATTGATCTTTAATCTTATATGACTGTGATTTGATCTCTGGATGAGCAATGTGCATGATTATATGTGAAAACTATGCTTTTTGCTCTCTGTCTAGTAGGTATTCGAATACCACATCAGAGTATTCGAATACTCTGTGTTTTATGGGCAGTATTCTAATACCCAACTGTGTATTCGAATACCATGCAAGAATATGGTCCTAATGTTGAGATTTTAGTATATGGAGGTTACATTTCCAGTTTATTGATGAAGTGGATAGTGATAATAGTGATATTTGATTTCTTTAGTTCCTCTTCTCAATGCTTTAATGATTTATTATGCTGGATGGATGTATGACCTTCATATGTCTCTGATTTATCTTGGACCTATGAGTATTATATATGAATACAGTAATCCAGGAAAATAGAACACGTACCTTTATATATGCATGAAATTCAATTGGTTTGCAAATTAAAAATGATGATGACAAATGATTTCTCAATTTTTCTGTGATATATCCTGGACCCCTGTGATGCTATTTTTATGACCCATGTGATGTTATACATTTCAGATTACTGTATGCCTTATCGTATGCTCTGATACTACTATTGGTATTTTGCTCTGATTCCACTATGGGTTTGTGTGATGATAACTGTACTAGTATACCTATGTTGGTATACCAACTTGACTCTAATATTCTATGTTTCATGGATGTTAGTATGCATGCTTTGAACTTATTTGATATACTTTGTTGATGCATGTATGACATCTATTACATATATATTGTGGATATTGTGTCTTTTCTCTCCACATATTATATACTTTTTGATAATGCCAAAGGGGGAGAAAAGGTGTGTGCTTTTGTGTTTATTTTGTAGGACTCTCTAAATCTACTCAGAAGGAGTGTCATATATTCAGGGGGAGCTCTCACCAAAAATAATGATACACCTTATTCACAAGTTATCAAAACCTTGATACAAAAGCAAAGCTAGAAGATCTTTTGATAAAGGAGTTGTCATCATCAAAAAGGGGGAGATTGTAGATTATGATGAGATACAAGTCTCAAGTGTGCTTCCATGAAGAGTGTCTCCACCTATGTTGAAGAATGAAGATATAAAATGAGTTTTGATGATGATCAATGTTGTAATCGTTTTAATAGTTTATGCTTGCTTTTCTAGGGTTTTGATGTAAGTCACAAGTAACTTAGTTTGATTAGATAGCTTAACAAAGTTAAGAAGTTAATAATGCTAAACCTAAAAATAGAAATCAATTAGAACTAAATCAAATGCCAAATGTTGAAAAATGTTTTTAAGGTATAAGTAATCACATACATAGTTGTATTTTGGTTTAATTTAAGGGAAACTCGAAATTCCTTCAAGAGTATTCAAATACCAACTCATGTATGCCATTACAAATGCATTTTGGCAGTTTTTGAAGGGAGTATTCGAATACCCCCTGGTAGTATTCGAATACTCACCTGTCAGTTAAGTTTGTTAGGTTCTGTTTTAGGTAGTATTCGAATACCATGTATGAGTATTCGAATACTCACCTAAAATTTTCAACAAACTTTTGTTTTTCAAGCTCCAATTGAATTCTATATAAAAGGTATGTGCTTTAGATTTTGCCAATGAAATTATATGCAAAAACACACTGTTATAATGCCAAAATAGCAAGCCTACTCATCCTTTGTTACAAGTGATCTTAGAAGCTACAAGCTGTGATGCACAAGTGTTTGTGCTAGAATTTTATTTTCTACTCAATTTGTTTTTAGTTTTGTATTGGGAGTGTGATTCCCAAGGTTCTCAAGGGTGAGGTATCTCTTCAGTGGCATAAATCTTTGTAGGTGAGGAATCCTTCAAAGTAGCCATTGGAGAAAATTCTTTGTTGGTGAGGTATCCTTCAAAGTAAGGGTGAGGCATCCCTTTTTGGTAAGAGTGTGGTATCTCTTGTGGATTGTTGGCAAGAGTGTGGTATCTCTTGAGGATTGTTGGTGAGGTATCCAACAAGGTGTAAGGGTGAGGCATCCCTTAGTGAGTTATTGGTGAGGTGTCCAACAAGGTTCAAAAGTGAGGTATCTCGAGAGTAGTGTACCTGTGGGTGAGACATCCTACAAGGGAGAATGACTTTTGTAAGGAGTGTGGTATCTCTTGCACAAACTTTTTCATAGTGAATTTCTCCAAGAGGATTCTTGGGGACTGGACGTAGGCCACTCAGGTTGTGGGCCGAACCAATAAAATACTTGTGTCACTTTCTCTATCCCTACTCTCTTTACTTTCTTGCAATCTATATTATCGTATGCATAATTCTTTATGTTCTATGCCTATGATACTAGTGCATGATTGTTGTATGATACTATCTCTTAGCTTATACAATTGAATATCTTTCTTTAAGTGCATTCTTGAATTGGTATTGCAATTGTTTCTTGCTAGTGCTTCAAGGAATGTCTACTATCTTGCTATTCTATTTGAAAAATGAACTTAAACATTCGTTTTTCGAAAAAGTTTTAAAAGGGTCAATTCACCCCCCCCGACTAAGAACCATTTCCACATCTTTCACTTGGCTAATCTCGTACCGCTTGCACAGAACCTCATAAAATGCATCCTCCTCTCCACACAGTTGTTGCCACTCTTCACCGGGAGCTCCTCGATGCTCTGAAATTTTCCCTAACACACAGACAACATCCAAACATAATTATAATCCCAAATCTTGCACGAAAAGTGTAAACGAAGCAAGAAACAATAGAGAAACTAGGGTAAATGACTAAAAACACTCAATGTCGATGTGCCTACTTGTTAGGGGTTCGCATTACCTCAATCAATCGATGAATCGAAAGCAGATATATGACGTGCATGTTGCTCTGATCACGGATATAAATTCGGAATCGAAATCGCACGGATGAATCTCTCTCAATCACACTTTCTTTCACTAGAACTCTAAGACCCTATCTCTCTATCTTTGGTTTCGCAGCTGAAAATGAAAGGGAAAAGGTCCAAGGAAAAAGTTTAAGTGAAACTAACTTTGGCCCTCAGCACTGGGCACGCTTGAGCATTCCAGTGTCCCACTTTAGAGCATGACCACGCTCTAGTGTTAGGTCCTCCCACGCTAGAGGGTGGCACCTGTATCGTCACTCATCAGCTCTGCAACGCCACATGTCCACTACGTGTCAATGCCCTTCCCGTACTCAAACGTCCACTTACCCACGCTTGAGCATTCGCACGCTCAAACATTGGGCTTCTCCACGCTCAAGCATGGAGCCTGATGTTGTATCTGACTTTCATGTGTTTCGGTGTATTCTGAGCCCGTTTCAAGTCCGATTGACCTCAACTTTGAAACACAAGTTCACTAACACCCAAGGAACATGATTAAGCCTTCAAACATGCTTAATCATTTCCTCATACACTAATCGAGAAAACGGAGCGTTACATAGCACAACTAGCTATCCCCAGTGTGATTCGTCCGACTAGTCAGCCTAGCCAATGGCGCTATAGGTTGACTGCTCGGAAGAGTACTCCTTGTCCGCAGCTCTACGTCACTGGGTTCTTGAGGAGGACCCCGAGGAGTACTTCTCGGAGGACGAGGACGATGCCTCGTCATAGTCCTATGTAGGCTAGTGATGATTAGTCCTAGTGTCAAAGGTTATAGTTTTGTGGAGTTGCGTCTCCAAGTTATTATATTTATTTCAGTTATGTTGTATTTTGTTGGCGATTGTTATACCGCTATTTTTAGTTTTTGTTTGGTTATGTATTGTACCTCGAGAAGGATATAGCTTTTAATATATGAAAGTATTATGTTGAAATCAACGGTGTAATATTTAATTATTGTTTATATTACCATTTTTTAAAAGAAAAAAAACGTAAACCCATATTTCTCCAATAATATTCGTTTTTTTCTTTTCTTGGCCTTATAAAGTCAGATAATGTAGTGCCCGAGAAAGGCGTTACACCCTGCACACCGCAAGGGGAAGTCTCCCTTTGATCCCCCATGCTACCTCTGTAACAGCCTGATTTTTAATTATGTTGTTTAACCGATTAAAATATAATTAATTATATTTTAATATGAGATTTAGAAAGTGATTTTAAATAAAATAAAATCATATTCATAGTCTCTCTTATGGTAGAAGGTTACGGTGAAATTTTGGGTTTAAAACTCAGAAGGAAACCGGTCTGCGTTTTTACTGACAGTATAATTTTATACCGGCAGAAAACCCTAATTTGATCCGAAACTTAAAATGTGTAGATTTTTTATATTTTATCCGTGAGGAATTCTACTTTCCAAAATTCTGATCAAAAATAAAATATTATGTTTATTCGGACAAATTTTGGTGAAAGTTCGAATGGAAAACGGTCGATGTTTTCACTGACAGTAAGATTTTAATGATCAGAAAACCTAATTTTGACTCGCGAATGAAATGGTTTATGTTTAAAGCATGTTTCCAAAGATTTTGGTTGTTTTGACAATTTTCAACCGAATACGAAATATTATGCTTTTATTCGGGCGTAAAACCCTAATCGGGAAACCGACGGAGCCGAGAAGGGAGGTACAGAGATAAAACCGGCCACCAGAGGAGCTGAGTCATGGGGTGAGTCACCACCATGACTCACCAAGCATTTATGAAGCATTAAATGTAAATTTAGGTGAAATGACGAAAATGCCCTTAATCTTAACTTAACCGAAGTTTAGTTAATTCCTAAGTAGCCATGGCTAATTCTTGTGGCCAAGAATCAGCCACACCCTTCCTAAAATGTGAGCCACATGTTTATTAACCATATTTAGCAAAGTAATTCTAGTTAAGCTAATTATTAACCATAGTTAACTATTATATTATTTAATATTCACAAAGCCCATTATTTCAATTCCTAAAAACCAAACAAAGCCTAAGATCTACCCTATATATACCCCAAGGCCGCAACCTCCCCTCCCCATTTCTCTCTTCATCTTTTTCGTTCTTCTTCATTTTCTTCACAAACTCCATTTTCTTCTTCAAGAGCTTCAAGTGCTTCCATTGAAGAACTTGCCAAGATCATCATCATTTCTTCGTTTCCTTCACATACTTGAGATAACATGATCATCCATGATCATCTCCTCTCTTCTTGAATTCATTTTATTCCTATTTCATGAGTTTTCCATTTCTAGATCTAGAACTTTAAAAAATTGTAGAAAAATCATAAAAATATTAAACCAATTTCTATGATCTAGTTATGATCTCTACTATCATCATCTAAGAGTATGTAATCAAAATCATTTTCCTCCCTATTTTACTTGTTGAGGCCGAACCTATGCCTTAAGGAGCAAAGTTGTTTTTGTTCAATTTTTAACTTAGATGAAGTTGAATCTAAGCTATCTAGGGTTTCTATACTTTTAATCCTCAACTAATTTCAAGTTTCATCAAGTTTTTCTTTATTTCAAGTCTTAGATCTATTTCTTTAAGAATCATGCAAAAATACTTAGAAAAATGTTTGATGACTTATGACTATTGTTGTCAACTCTCTTATACCTATACTTTCATTATCCAAGAGCTTGAATCCAACTAAAATTTCTAACCTAAATTCCTTATGTTGGCCGAAACCCTAACCAAAGTGGTTACAGGATTTTATTTCATATTTTTTGAATTGTAACAATTGATTTATGTTAAGTAATACTCTAGGAACTAGTATCTAAAAGATTGGATTAAGAAAATGATCCTAGCCCTAATTTGAATTGAATGTCCGAATCTAGCATAAAGTGGGTATAGTTGGGTTTGTTTGATTAATTATAGTTATGTTGTTTGGTTCAAGGTGAAACTGTTAAGATGTGGTGTGATAGCGAGGAACGTTGAGTTCGGGATTGCGGTGCTAACTCAGGTGGGGGAAAGAACCATTCCATCATCGAAAATCGATAAGTAGTATATTATATAATAATTGTGTAGGGCAACCTAAACCCTACTAGTCGTTGAGTAATCGACAAGACCAAAATCACATTGGAAACCTTTTCTGTAAAACCAATGGTGATAGGGGGATTGTAGGTTTATCGACATTAAATTGATTTTAAGTATTTGATGATGTCTAACTTTATGTTATTGAATTTACTATGATATGTTGGTTGAGGTATTCCATCTGCATGTGACGTATTATTTTTTGTGTTTGAATATTTTCTGATATTGTGTCATGCATGATCTGCCTGGTTTTTAATATTGTGCATAGTGGATTTTAAGCAAAGATATATGTTGTTCGAGATATAATTTTTGGTTTGGGTTGAAATAACCAAAGTTAACACAAGAAAGAGGGTTGAATTGTGTTTACCAACTTGTTCGGTTACTTTAAAAAGATTTTCGCAGGCACAACAAACAGAACTTAAATAAGAGAAAATTAGATGAGTGAAAAGTCTAATATTCAGACAGAACACACAACCAAATAGAGAAGGGTAAAATAGAGTTTGATTCTCACAATATTAACTCCCCAAGTTAAAAGCTAAAAACAAAAGATACTTAAACAAATTAAATGGATAAGGGAAGAGAGATATCACTCAAGAGATTTATACTGGTTCACCCCAAAATCCACAGAGCTATGTCCAGTTTCTTGGCAGCACCATGTTTCCACTATAACTGAGTAAATTACAGTACAAGTATTCTTTGCACACCTAGCCTCTTCAGGCTCAACACTCAAACAAGAATTCTTTGCTCACCTAGCCTCTTCAGGCTCAACACAATAAGGAATGTAAAGGTTTTGTGTTATTAATACAACTTGCAAGTCTTTCAGATCACGCTCAAAGAGTGAAATAAATATGAGGTATGAAAGACTGCAAATTAATATCAAATGATTGAAGATGTATTCAATGAAAGAATGAAGAAGTTAATGAAGAGAGTAAATGCTTCTGCGCAGTGTTCTTAATGAAACTCAACTTCTTGTCTTCATCTTCATTGTTTGATCTATTTAATGACTTCAATCAAGAGATCCATTTAGACACAGCTTCAGAAAATGTGTTCTTCTGATTTGTGTTTATGAGACACCACTATTGCCAAAGAGTCGTTCTGTATAAACATTAAATGCTTGGGAATGTTGTGCTTTGACAAGGTTGTCCAAGAGTACACTTTATTCTGAATCAGCTGTTGTTTCAGAGTATGCAGCAACAGGCTTCTTATACTTACAGCAGAGAGTTTTCCTTTTTCAGTGCAACAATCAGTTCACTTTCCAAAAAGCACTTTTACTTTGTACTAGAATAGCTAAAAGGTTACTGTTGTGGTACAGAGATTGTGTGTTTATTCCTTAAAACCTTGAAACAACATTCTTTAATCATTGTCCTTTGAGCTATTGTCCAAAGGTCTTCGAGATCCTTAAGGAAGGCATCTATTTTGAATAAGGTGACTTGGACTTCATTTCTGACAAACTGACATTATACCAGTGTTGGAAAATTAGACGGGTGAAAGGCAATCCAGAAATTAGACGGGTGCTCATGCAGTTCAAAAACTAGACCGGTGAGCCACCGAGTCTTTTCCAGACATATGCTTCTTGCCACATCATCAAGAATGTTCAGATCTCGACTGAGCGTAGACTTGGTCTTTGACTGAATTTCAGACGAGTGGTTTTCAGACAAGTCTAAAAATGGAGCTTTAATAAATAGTAGACGAGTCATAAAATAGACGAGTGACCTTAAGTCTATTTTCCTGCACACTTATCAGATATGTCACTAATTTCATATGGTTCAATATTACCATACTTAATCTATTTGGAATCATCAAAATTTAGAGAACTTACACATTGAATGTGTTTCAGACTTAAGAGGTCTCAACATTCTCCCCCTTTTTGATGATGACAGATAACTGTTCTGATTTTATTGAACATCAAAAAGCAATAAGAGAAATTTTCAGAGGATATAATTTATCAGAGTATGCTATGCTCCCCTAAATCTATACATCAAATAAAAACATGTATTAGAGCATAAACAAGATGCCAGAGCAGATTTGACAAAAATTTATCACAGTAGAGGTCAAACGTTTTAGACAGAGAACGGATAATTGTAAAGACATGATATAATTTCTCTATCACGATATAATTTCTCTATTATATGTTTCCTCCCCCTTTTGGCATCAATCAAAAAGTAAATAGCAGTAAAGCAGAAAATTAATTAGAGTGCCAAAAGGTAAACCAAAACTTCAATTCATTTCATATAAACAGAGTCAAGAGAAGTACAAGGAATGGACATCACTGACTAGTACATTGCATGACTTCAAATGAAAAAGACTAAGTTCTAAAAACTAAGAGTTGGGTCCTCCTTGGCTTTTGAAGAAAGCTTCCATCATTTTCTGCATGGCTTCCTGCTGAGCTAGCATATGGGCCTGAAACGCATTTTGTTGGGCAATGGCTTCATTTTGTCTCTGAATGATAGTCTGCAGACTTGATGCCATATCATCCAACCGTTGATTGGCAGCAGGGTCATAGGCAACTACTGGAGCAGTAGAATCAGTTGTGGCTAGTGCAGTTGCAGATGTAGATGAACGAGGTGGACTAGGAGGAGGGGTAGGAGGTAACTCTTCAACACTAATGTGGCCCTCAGGCTGAGGGTCTAGAAAAACATTAGTTAACATAGTTGTGACAAAGTCATTATTGGTATAAAATTCTTCTAATAAAGCATGAATTAGTTCATGATGAAGAGGGGAGTCTAAAACTGAAAGGAGAAATTCATAGGATCTCCTAATGAGATTGATGTGGGTGATGGATGGATTTAGGAAAGTTTAGGAGAAAGAAGGGAAAAAACCATAAAGAAGGGATGGTTTTCTTCTCTTCCTCAAACAATCTAGAGCTAGAGCCACATCTCCAGTAAATGTCTCTGACTTTCATAAATTTGTGATGAGTCTCGGTAGTGAACAACCTTTGTCTGAACTTGAATTTGTTGTCATTGAGCTTGATTAGAGAAAATTGTTGTTCTCCAGGCAAGTCAATGATCTTTTGCTTTCCTTTTAAAGTCATGGAGTCAGGTATTACTTTGATGTCAGTAGAGGGCCTCATGAAAATGTGTGGATTAAAGAGCCATTTGCTTACAGGCTTGTGTTTTCTGGCAAGCTTTACAAGCTGCCTTTCAGCTTCAAGAGATGCTATGACCTCTAAGTCTTTGCTGCTGAGGAAATTGGAACATGATTCATCTGTGATAGAGAAAGGAGTGGTTCTAGATGAGAGGTGATATGGAGATAAGGTGGCTAAAGGGAATGGGTTATGTCTTGTTTCAGCGAATAAGTCTGGAAAGACTATTCTCAGAGGAACTTTGTTCTGATGTCTGATGTAGTCGGGGATTTGGGTTTTAAGTGAAGGTGGAGTAGGAGTGGGATTGTCAAAATATGCGAAGTCATTGATATCCTCATTTAGAAGGGTATCAGAGAAGTGATATGTTTGTGGTGTAGAAGGCTTTGATGAATGAGTTTCACACATGTGAGTTTCTGAGAGGGTAGGATTAGGGTCAGAAATTTGAGTTTCAAGTGTTTCTGGTTCAAGAATTGAAAATGAAGGTAAAGGTTCATGGACAGGTGAAGATAAAGGAGGTGTTGGTTGTCTAATGGGTGATGTATATGGAGGAGTTGGAATTTTTGGTGAAGCAGGTGGAGTGGGGGTTTTTTGTTGTGGTTGTGGTGATGGTGTTCTGTTAGTGGTGATGTTGGTGCTCTTTGTGGAGAGATAGGTAATGGTGTTGGTGGTTGTTGAATGGAAGTTGTTGTGGCTGTTTGTTGAGGTTGGAAGGATGATTCTCTCTGAGGTGAGGGTGATGGTGATGGAGTAGGAAGTAATACAATCTTCCTCTTTGTCACAGTGGTCCTCTTTTTCTTAGGGATCACAGTCTCTTCTGGTTGAGATTCCCCCTTAGTTTGTGCAGCTCTTTTTCTCTTGAAAACTTTGGTGATACTTGGTCCAGTAGGGGTAGAAGTATCAGTTTCAGCAACAGGTTCAGCAGTAGCTTGAGCAGATGACTCAGTAATTTTTCTTCTCTTCCTTTGAAGTTGAGGTCTTTCCTCTTCAACTAGTTCCTCAAAGAGTTCAGTCTTAACAACTGGAACACTCGGTCTTTCACTATCAGGTGCAACAGATGAAGATGCTTCAGCAGTGGAAGGTTCTACTATAGGTTGAAGTTGTACCTTCATCAAAGACAATGTCTTTGTAGTTATCTCTGTGCAAAGATCAGCATGGAAGGCTTTTGACATATTTTTCAAAGAATTGGCCCTGAAGATTCTTGTCATAAGCATGCCATAGGGATATCCCTCCTTGCATTTTCCTTTCACAGTCTTCAACATGTGTCCAAAAATTAAATCTATGATATCTATTTTGATTCTTTAGACTAAGCGATATATAGCAAATTTTTCTGTCTTACTCACATGATCCCTAGAGCTAGTTTTAGGTATCACACAGTTAATTAGAAGTACATGAAGAAATCTTGCCTTAGGTGTTAGGAACTTTGAATCAAGGTCCTTTGGCTTAGGAACTCCATACAGTACGAGGTTTACAGATATCTCGTCACCTTCAATTTTCATCCATCTCTTGTCGTACCCAGTTCCTTCTCTAGGGCACTTAATCACTTCAGCGAGTGACTCAGGAGTAATAAAGACGCGGTCTTCGTCTACATCTCCAGAAATCATGAAGGTTGTGTTGTCCTTGGTGACTATAGAGTTTTTCCAGAAGTCCCTAACCAAGGAAGGATAGACATCTTCCATAATTAGGAAGAATGTTAGTCACCCTGCATGAGTAATTTTCGGCTTAACGTCCAGTCCTTTGATCTTCAGGTCAGTGAAATTAGGGACCCTTCCAGGGTGCACTTTCTTTAGTTCTGTTAGAGATAGTCCAGATTTTTCAGCAACTTCTTCAAGAAAGCTTTTGGGTGCCATCGTTTCAGAAGAGAAGATTTTTAGGGTTTGAAAGGAATGGTTTCAAGAGAATGAAGACTAAGAGAATTCAGAGAGAGATTGTGAGCAAGGGATTTTGAGTGGGTAGTTTTGAAACGACACGGATTGCTTTGTTAAAACGCTTGAGTTCTTTTTTCATTTGGAACAACGAGAGAGATTATTGCTAAAAACAGCAATAAATTTTGAAAAGACAGTTGTTAATCTAATGAAATGTTTTTCAGAAAAGGGGGGAAAATGCAATGTACACGTGTCTCAGTGGGTTTAGCACTGAGTGCTTTTAGCCACGTCATCATACACTTGGCTAATGTAGACGAGTGAAGCATAGACGAGTCAAGCATATATAAAATTTAGACAAGTAAATTTTCAGACATGACAGCAAACACTCACTCAGACACATTATGCATATTAAGATTCCTTCTAATAAAAACAAATCGATATTCACTTAGAGGTTTAGTAAAGATGTCTGCCCACTGATAATCAGTGTTTACAAACTTAATTTCAAAAACACGTTTTTGAACATAATCTCTAATACAATGATGTTTTATTTCAATATGCTTTGCTCTAGAATGTTGTATGGGATTCTTAGACAGATTAATAGCACTAGTATTATCACACCAAACAGGTATATTATGCTCAAACATTGAATAATCTTCAAGTTGATATTTTACCCAAAGCAGTTGTGAACAACAACTAGCTACAAATATATATTCAGCTTCAGCAGTTGATAGAGCAATGGTACTTTGCATTTTGCTTGACCAAGAGATCATATTTGCTCCAATGAAGTGACATCCTCCATTGGTGCTTTTTCTATTAATTCTATCTCCAGCAAAATCAGCATCACAAAATCCAGCTAACCTGAAATCTTCAGATTTCTTATATAATAGACCAAGGTTAGTGGTTCCAATCAAATATCTGAAAATTCTTTTAACAGCTTTATGGTGAGATTCTTTAGGATCTGATTGAAATCTAGCACAAAGACAAACATTGAATTGAATATCAGGTGGGCTAGCAGTTAATTATAGAAGAGATCCAATCATACATCTGTAGACAGTTTGATTAACCTTTTTACCTTCTTCATCCTTATTTAGAACAATCGATGGATGCATAGGCGTACTCATAGGTTTTGAATTTTCCATTTTGTACTTTTTCAGAAGCTCCTTGGTGTACTTCTGCTGATGGATATAGAATCCATCACTTGTCTGTTTTATTTGAAGACCAAGGAAGAACTTCAATTCTCCCATCATACTCATCTCAAATTCATTCTGCATTAGCTCAGAGAACTCTTTGTAGAGCTTTTCATTAGTAGCACCAAATATAATATCATCAACATAAATATGTACTACTATGAAATCTTTCTTTGATTATTTCTTGAAAAGTGTAGTGTCTACTTTTCCTCTAATGAAATTTTTTTCCATTAGATATGTGCTTAGCCTATCATACCAAGCGCTAGGAGCTTGTTTGAGTCCATATAAAGCTTTCTTAAGCTTATAGACATGGTGAGGATTTTCAGAATCCTCAAACCCAAGAGGTTGCTTCACATAAACTTCCTCCTCAATTATTCCATTTAGAAATGCATTGTTAACATCCATTTGATAAAGAGTTATATCATGTTGTGCAGCATATGACATGAGAATTCTAATTGCTTCTAATCTACTACAGGTGCAAAGATTTCAGTGAAATCAATACCTTCTTGTTGATTATACCCTTGAACAACTATCTTGCTTTGTTTCTTACCACTTTTCCATCTTCATCCAGTTTATTTCTAAACACCCATCTGGTTCCAATAACAGTTTTCTCTTTGGGTTTAGAAACTAGAGTCCAAACATCATTTCTCTTGAACTGATTCAGTTCTTCTTGCATGGCTAGAATCCAACTTTCATCTTGTAATGCTTCTTCAATCTTCTTAGGTTCCAAATCTGATATGAATGCCATGGTGTTGATTTCTTTCAAAGCAGATCTGGTTCTAACTCCTTGAGATAGACTTCCAATCATAAGATCCTCTAGATGATAGGTCTTAAATTTCCAATCTTTCTTCAAAGACTGGGTTTCAGACGTATCAACACTTGTCTGAATATCAGACACATCTACTTTTGACTTGTCTGAGGATTCTTCTACTATAGGATTAAGGTCAATACCTACAACATCATCCTCTAGATCTGATAGTTCCCTATCAGTATTCAAACCATCATTAAACTTTACATGAATTGATTCTTCTACAACAGAAGTTCTAGAATTAAAAATTCTAAAGGCTTTAGACATTTCAGAATATCCAATAAATATACCTTTGTCTACTTTAGAGTAAAATTTGTCAAGATGATCTTTTGTATTAAGAATATAACATTCACATCCAAAAGCATGAAAATATGATATGTTGGGTTTTCTACCTTTCCACAATTCATAAGGAGTCTTATTTAGGATAGGTCTGATCAGTATTTTGTTTTGCACATAACAAGCAGTGTTAATGGGTTCTGCCCAGAACTACTTAGGAAGATTATTTTCATTAAGCATTGTTCTTCCCATCTCTTGAAGAGATCTGTTCTTTCTCTCAACCACTCCATTTTTCTGTGGAGTTCTAGGTGTAGAGAAATTGTGAGAAATACCATTTTCCTCACAAAACAATTTGAACTGCTCATTTTCAAATTCTCCTCCATGATCACTTCTAATAGCATAAATACAGAAACCTTGCTCATTATGTACTCTCTTACTGAATACTGTAAAGACCTTATAAGACTCATCCTTGTGGGTTAAGAAGAGTACCCATGTAAATCTAGAATAGTCATCAACTATGACAAAACCGTATTTCTTTCCACCTAGGCTAGCTACACTGACTGGTCCAAAGAGATCCGTGTGTAACAGTTGCAAAGGTCTAGAGGAGGTGACTTTTTTCTTGGATTTGAAACTTGATTTTACTTGTTTACCTCTCTGACATGCATCACACAGAATATCTTTCTTAAAGGAAATATCAGGCAATCCTCTCACAAGGTTATGCTCTTTTTAATTTAGAAATTTGTTTCATACTAACATGTCCTAGTTTCTTATGCCATAGCCACTTTTCATCCTCTTTAGACATAAAGCATGTTACGCTTTGATCTGAAAGTTTAGACAGGTCAATCTTATACAGATTGTTTTGCCTTTTTGCAGAAAAGAGGGTCTTTCCACTATTGTTATTGACTATGCATGCATCCTTAGAAAAAGATACAAAAATCCACTATCACACAATTGACTTATGCTAAGCAGGTTATGTTTCAGCCCTTTCACATATAAAATATCACGGATAATAGGTAAGGGAGGTTTACCATCAATTTTACCTTCATCAACCACTTTTCCTTTCTGATTGCCACCAAAGGTTACATGTCCACCTTTCTTAGGTTAGAGGTCTAGGAACATAGACCTTTCTCCTGTCATATGTCGCAAGCATCCACTATCCAGGTACCATGATAGGTGTTTATTTTGTTCTGTTAAGCATGTCTGCAACAGAAATGATCATGGACTTAGGTACCCATATTTTCTTGGGTCCTTTTCTGTTATTATGAGGAATCTGTGAAGGTTTCCTTCTCTTTTTGTGAGTACACATAGACGTGATATGTCCAGCTTTTCCACATTAAGTACATGTAGGTTCATTTAAGCTAACTGACACAGATTTGATAGTTACTTTTGAGAACTTTGTTGATTCTTTATGATGTTCTTGACTGGAATAACCTATACCTTCTTTGTTAAGGGAGTGCCTCTGACTTCCTAAAAGTTTAGTCAGATTATCTCTACCATCAAAAAATTTGGCAAGATCTGAGGTGAGCTCTTCTACTTTCTATTGAAGTTTAGTCACTTCTTTAGAAGGTAAAGTTTCAACTAAGATCTCAGCTTTTGACTTCTCAGTTTTAAGCCTACTATTTTCTTCAGCTAACTTTTCACACTCTTGAGATTTCTGTATATACTCATTTGAGAGTTTAACATACTGTCTCTGGAGGGATTTGAAAGCTTTAGACATATAGTTGGATTCTTCCAACAGTTCATCATAGGCATCATTCAATTTCTCAAGTTTAGAATGTACCTCAGTTTCTGACTCAGAATTAGTATCTGCCATAAGACAGAGATTTGCTTCAAGTTCATCTTCTTCACTTTCGGTGGAGCTTTCATCAAAATCTTCCCAAGTGGTCATCATTCCCTCCTTCTTTTTATTGAAGAACTTCTTGGGAGTTTGCTTCTTGAGTTGAGGACATTCTGCCTTGATGTGACCAGGCTTTTTGCATTCATAGCACACAATGACATTTCTGTCATTAGATCCACCATTTTAGTTGTATTTTTCTTTGTTGAAGCGCCTAAAAGGTTTGTCCTTTATGAGGTTTCTTTTCTTCCATAGCTTTTTCATTTTTCGGGTGAAAAGAGAAAGTTCATCATCTTCATCATCAGAGTCATACTCATTTGATTCCTCAGATTCTTCTGAAGATTCATCTACTTTGAGAGCTTTTGAGACTGCTTCTTTAGATGATTTCTTGTCATCTTTAAGAGAAATTGATTTGTTTTTATTTCTATTATTTTCTTCAATCAGTTCCTGATTCATGGATCTGAAGAGTATCAAGAAGCTCATCCAGTTTCATTGTTGTTAAGTCCTTGGCTTGGGACACAACAGTTACAAGTGGTCTCCATTGTTTTGGAAGACTTTTGAGAATCTTTTGAATATGTTCCTCAGTCTTGTCAACTTTTCCCAGTGATTTCAATCCATTGGTTATGGTTTGAAATTTTCCATACATTTGGCCAATAGTTTCTCCTTCTTCCATTTTGAACAGCTCATACTTTCTGACCAACATGATGACTTTGGTCTCTTTGACTTTGTTGGTTCCTTCATGAGCAACAGCTAGTGAATCCCACATTTCTTTTGTAGATTCACAAGCACACACTTTTTCAAATTCTTCTCTGCTCAAAACACACATGATTGCATATCTAGCTTTGGCATTTGACTGCCACTTTGTCTATTGCTCAGAGGTTATGTTAGCTTTAGGAATCTCAACTCATTTGTCATATTTAGGGATATAGGGGCCTTCTTCAAAGAGATCCCAAAGATCAGAGTTAGTGGATTGTAAGAACCACTTCATCTTTTCTTTCCAGTAGATGTAATCCTCTCCATTGAAGTAAGGAGATCTCGACATTGAGGATCTTTCTCCAGCATGATCTTTGCTTGTACTAGCTTCTCCTGCCATTTCCAAGATCTTTTCCTCTACACTGCTAAGTGCTCAACCCAAAGGCTGAGCTCTTATACCAACTGAAATAACCAAAGTTAACACAAGAAGGGGGGTTGAATTGTGTTTACCAACTTTTTCGGTTACTTTAAAAAGATTTTCGCAGGCACAACAAACAGAACTTAGATAAGAGAAAATTAGACGAGTGAAAAGTCTAATATTCAGACAAAACACACAACCAAACATAGAAGGGTAAAACTGTGAACACCTATTTTTGTCCGTCCTTTATTCTAGTGTGCTTCGAGGAGACTAATAATAGTAATAAAGAGAGAGAGAAGAAAAAAGAGAATAATAAAGAAAGGAAGGGGGCTCATAATTAATTTGCTGCTAGACGTGGTCCAGTCCAATCCAATGCTGGACGAGGCCCAGTCCATTACACTTGCTGTTGGACGGAAGACCCCATCCATCACGTTTGGACTTGCAGTGGACGGGGAAGCCACGTCCATCACATCGGACTTGTTGTTGGACGGAGAAACCCCGTCCATCACTTCGGACTTGCAGTGGACGGGGAAGCCCCGTCCATCACATCACACTTGCTGTGGACAGGGAAGCCTCGTCCATCACTTCGGACTTGCTGTTGGACGGAAGACCCCGTCCATCACGTTTGCACTTGCTGAGGATGGGGAAGCCCCATCCATCACACTGCAATTGCCAATGGATGGGGTAGCCCCGTCCAATCATTGCACTTGCTTATGGACGGGGTAGTCCCGTCCAGTCCACTGCATTTGCCAATGGACGGGGTGGCCCCATCCAGTCAATGCATTTTCCAATGGATGGGGTGGTCCCGTCCAGTCCCTTGCATTTGCCAATGGACGGGGTGACCCCGTCCAGTGAATGCATTTTCCAATGGACGGGGTGGTCCCATCCAGTCCTTTGCATTTGCCAATGAACGGGGTGGCCCCGTCCAGTCCACTGCATTTGCCAATGGACGAGGTGGCCCCGTCGAGTCATTGCATTTGCCAAATGGATGGGGTGGTCCCGTCCAGTCATTACACTTGCTGCTGGACGGGTGGTCCCGTCCAGTCCTTGTACTTGCCAATGGACGGGGTGGTCCCATCCAATCAATGCACTTGCTGTTGGACGCGGTGGTCCCGTCCAGCCCACTGCACTTGCCAATGGACGAGGTGGTCCCGTCCACTTCAATTGTTTTATTTCTGCTGGACGAGGGGGTTCCGTCCACTGCAAATATCTTTTTTTGTTGGACGAAGAGGTCCGTCCAGTGTATATCTACTCGTGCATATCTAAGTTTCTGTTGGACAAAGAGATTACGTCCGCTGCAATTTTATTTTCAGGCTGAAGGCTAAAGAATAAAGAAAGAAGAAGAAGAAGGTAATGAAGAAAGGACGAAGAAAAGAAGGAGAAGAGGATGACCAACAAACAAGGAAAGGAGATTGAGTTACTCCACTTCTAACCCTAAAAAACCTATCTTACACATCAGACAAGACCTATTTTCCTCCTCTACCCATTGGTCCTTCCTCTTCCTCATTCCCTCCCTCATTTTAACCTAACAACTCCACTTCTAACCCTAAAAAACCTATCTTACACATCGGACAAGACCCCTTGGTCCTTCCTCTTCCTCATTCCCTCCCTCGTCTTAACCTAGCAACCCCACTCCTAACCCTAAAAAACCATCTTACACATCAGATAAAACCCCCCATATCCTGCTATCTTCAAACATGCAACCTTCACATCAAATCACCTTCTTTCCACTGCTCACGCGGCCCCCATCTGGACACACGCTACTTCTGCTCAGAACCACCCAAGCCCCGGACTTCGTGAAGACCAACCTTGAAGCCACTGGGTAAGAAGAAGCATGAAGTCCTCTCCTCCATTTATAAAAGGGGAGAGTATTTTCTGAAGTGGGGGCAAACATTTTTGAGGAAATAGGAGGAAGGAAAAATCAGAGAGGAGGTAGAGAGAAAATATACAAAGAGTGAGGAAGAGGAGAGAGATTTTATCTAACATTTTCTTTGTGAGAAAAAAAGATTAGCAATCTGATCTCCTTTCTCTTATCTATTATTAAGAGTGGTTAAGAAAGAAGAATTAAAAGAGTAAGGGAGATTGAAATGTAAAGGTTTTGATCTTGAAATCTCACCACTGGTTGAAAATAAAGTCATTGTTATTCTGCTCTCATTTGGTAATCCTCGTTCTCTTTGTTAATATTTTTCATAAGTTTCTCTTGATATTCTTATTTTTCTGTGCCTCTGCTCACTGAATAAGTTAGTAAAAAGGTTGCATTTCTACGTTTCGTTTCTGTCCTATTTTCAAGAAGTAAAATCGTTCATTTTACATAAAAATAGAGGATGATCACTTGATTAAAACAAACTTTTTTTTTTTTGGGTTGCCCTATGACAAGTGTCATGTTCAACCCTTCAGGTTTTAAGGTTGCTCTATGGACTCACGTGCCATGTTCAACCTCACATAGGTTCAATAAAAAAATTCACAACTAAGGATGTTTTTTTTCTCTTAAAAGACGATTCTTGGGTAAAACAAATATCTTCAAAGTTATTAATAATTTATACAACTAATTTTGGGTAAACATTTTGTGGATGTTCTAGGGTGCCGTGGGGTTAAGTCTCCATGCCTTCCCTAGACATAATCGACTCCCGAACCCAAAGCTTTTTTTCTAAAGGATTTTCCAACTTCCCTGAGATTAAATAAAGTTGGTGGCGGCTCCATGTCTTCTCTCTAAGAGGAAAATCCAGTCTTTTTTGGTCGCTACAGATGGCGACTCCACTGGGGAACTGATTTTAAGAGAGTCAAACCCATAAAAATTGGTTTTGCAAATTTTTAGTGACTTGTAGCTTATTTGTTTTACCTTCTATGACTATATCTTACTGTTTTTTTAAAATGGCAACACTAAAAAATGTTTTTATATTTTAGTTTGGATTGTCCTTTTGGTTGGGTTTTCCCTCTTATTTAAATGAGAAGAAATAGTTGTACATACAGTTTAACTCGTGTTATTGTTATATACGTTTCACTAACAATGTTTTTGTTTCTTCCTCCTTTCTTTTCTTTTTCCCATGTCTTAACATTAGGTTAGAGGACTTATAACCACTTTCATATATACCTATGTTTTTGTTTTGCAGGTTTTTCTTGTCTTCTCTTTTATTTTTTACTTTTAAGTGTCATAGGTTTGTATGCCCCCTTCACACACACCACTATCACATATTGCACACACTTAGCTCTATACCCGAGCTTGCTCAAAAACCCAAGGATCAGGCAGTGCTCTGACATTGTTATTGAAGAGGTCTTGTACCTCCCTGATACTTGTCGGTTCACCACTCAGATTGTACATGAGATCATGGAATAGTCATATTGAGAGGGTTTATCCCTACTTGTGGCCAGATTCATGAATCATATCCTTATAGGGGCAATCTGGGGACCATGACTTTTAGAGGTTTAGACCCGTCCCAACTTTCACTAATAGAGCAAACCTAGTGGCCAACCTATTTAGAGTCCTAACCTTAGGGTGTGTCCATCCTTAGGTTTTACCTGGCTTAGGGCAAAAGGGGGCGTACTTTTCTTTCCTCTCTCTATCATCATAAGCATAAATTGTCATGCATGTTCATCGTGAATATTCACAAAACTAGGAGCATCACATTGCTGCCCCAAACCTGAATGACATATTCGAATATTACTGCACACCTAATAAGCGTTATGTCATAATGAGGGTAATGCATACCAATCATGGTTTTCAACCCCATTGGGTCCATGCAACATGAATCATGCAAGATATATTTGTTTTTACTATATTCATTTTTTGTTTTGTTGTGTCTCTTTATTGGAAGATTTTGGTATTCACCTCATAGCAAGAAAATGGAAAAGTTTGGTTCATAGAAGAGTACTAGCAACGCGAGATGTTCCAAGAAAGGTATCAAGATCGATGTAACACTCAATGACATGAAGAGATTATGTGAACTCAGCCAGCAAATGCCAGAAAGAGCACGCTCAGACTTTGTCAGCAAGTATGGTAGAATATTGGACCTATTGCGTGTTCCAATGGAACCTCCCGCTCTGAGTGCATTGGCCCAATATTGGAACTCAACTTTGAGGTGTTTTGAATTGCCTATCTTAGACATCACTCCAACCATGGAAGAGTATGCTTATATGCTAAGACTGCCAATTCAAAATAAGACTCACTTCTACATGTATTATCGCCAACATGTAACAGACCGGAAAATAGCGAGTCTATTGGAGCTTCAACAGGAACAGATAGAGAAAACGGAGAAGGGAACCACCGAAGGGTTGAAGGGCAATTTTTGGAAGTATATCTCAACAAGCTGGCCCAACAACAACGATGGGTTACTTTAAACAAAGTACTAGCCCTCATGATATATGGGTTGGTACTCTTCCGTTTTGTACCAGATCTGATTGATCAGTCAGCTATGGATGTTTTCTATAGGGTCGAAGAATATGGTGTGAACTGATGTCTCGCTCCGTGCGAGTGCACGTACGTGCGATCCGGCAAGTGTACCAGATTGTCGCCAAGTAATAGAAAGATATCGATCCCACAGAGACCGTGATCTCAAATCACAACTAATTGTTTAATGAATAAACTGCATTGTATAAAAAGATTTGGATTTTTGAAATAAGAGATAAAATGCAATCAAGTAAAACAGAAAGTAAACAATTTATGGTTTTTCAGATCTAAATGGATTCCTAGGAATTTGGGTTACCAACAAGATCGTATATGTTACTAAATTGATTAACCCTAGTTAATTATCGAAAATGCCTTGAAGGCGAATTTATCCTCAAATAGTTTAAGCTCCCTCTCGGGTTACAAAAAACGTGCCCAATTAAACCAAACCATACTCTCGTGGTAGTCGAATTTAGATTGGACCCTTTACGTTTTGAGACAATTCGCTAATCCTTGAAGGACGGCTTCTAACTCTCCTGATTTCAGTCCTAAGTCTGATTCTATAGATCCGACACCTAAGTTCACTGCTAGGTTCCTCCTTAGAATGTCTACAACATGCAAATAAGTGCGCACCAGATTTACAAGTAAGTAAAACACTAGAAATCATATCTAAAGCAAAATCGCAATTAACAAATATAAAGCATCAATTCATTGCCATAAGCAAACCTTGGGCATAGCCCCAATCCCTAGAAATTAAACTACTACTCAAGCCTTGTCATGGTGATGACAAGCTTGGTTAACAACAACATGAAAATAAAACTAAGAGAAGAAAGGAGGAAGAAGAAGAGAGAGATCCTAAATTATAGCCTAAGAGTAGCAGCCCAAAAGTCCTCCCTTTGCCTCTGCCCAGATGCCTTATTTATAGATTTGGGAAGTTTGAATCCAAATCTAACTCAAATTAAATCCAAATCAGTTGCTTCTGATCCAAGTAATGCGCGTCACGGCCGTGATGGCCATCACGGCCAGGACGTGACAAATTCTGCCTTGGGCGCGTCTTCAGTGATTGGTCTGTCACAGCCGTGATGCTCATCATGGCTAGGCCGTGACAGATTCTGACTTGTGGGGGTCTGGCTCAGCTGACATGTCATGGCCGTGATGGGGATCACGGGCAGGCCGTGACCAGTTCTGACTTTTGCCTTTTTTTCTTTTTTTTAGCTCTACTTGATCATGGTCGTGATGGTCATCACGGCTAGGTCGTGATGGGCTCTGTTTGGCTCATTTTCTTCACTTTTAAATCCCCATCTTCATCCAAGCTCCATCATGGTTGATCCTGTGCATATAATCATTAATTTCTGCAAAACAACACCACAAAAACCGCCTTACCCATTCCAAAGTAAAATTAACCAAAAATCAAATTAAAAATGCCTAAACTATATGAAAATGCATGCAAAATGACAATGGAATATGAGGTGAAATCACACTCATCAAATCACCCCAAGCTTAAGATTTTGCTTGTCCTCAAGTAATCACCAAGGCCATAAGATATAAATAATCAAAGCATGGATAGTGAACCAAGAACCCGAGTAACTAATCCAAGTAACAGGCATTTTCAATAAGCACCCAAGAGATAATCGATTTCAAGTCCAATTAGAAGCTTAGGTTTCCTAAATTCATATTCTCACTGATTCGGGCACTCTTCTCACCTCACTCAAGTGTTCAAGGGTATATGACAATTCGCTCAATTTCCTCAAGGAAGGTATTCTACCATAAGCTTGACTATTAACCAAATCTCCACTTTATTAATGAAAACGCATAAGAATCAAGAGGTCTTTTACTTTGGTTGTAACGAGGCCATGGGATTAATCGTTAGGTGGGGAAATCAAGAAAAGGAAATTTCAAGAGGGCTAAACAAAATATCAACATTGCAAAGCATGACACCTTCTAAAATACCTTTTTGGCTTTGATTCATTTTTCCACCTTTCTTTCCTTCTTTTTATTTTTAATTCTCACTTCCTTTTTGTCATCCCCTTCTCCATTTTTTTTTTGTTATTCTGTTTTATTTACTTCATTTGGAGAAGGGGAGATTTTCAATTCAAGAGAAATATTTTCTAACTTTCTCATCCCATACTTTTTCAAACTACCTTTTTACCCTTTTTTTTAATACTTTAAAAGGTTCCATAGCAAGCATCATTCCTCAAAATATTTCAAGGTACCAAGAAAAGTATTTATTCTTTTAGGCTCAAAATTGGGCAACTAAGGGGTAGCATTTAGTCAATCAAAGCTCAGAAGGCCGGGAAGATACCTAGTGCCTCAATCATTTTCAAAATTGTTTTCAAAAAATTTTAAGTTTCAAAACGGTTTCAAGTCAAGCTCTAGAAAATACAATCCAAGAGGAATTAAACACTTTATCACAAGGAATGGGGAAGATTTAGTCAGTACCCCCTTTTTGGCTCAAAATCTTACATTTAGTAGTTCAAAAATCAGTGAGAAACACAAATTTTAGGAACCACATGCTAATTATTAACTATCAAAAGATCATTTCAAGAATTTTTATTTTTAGCCTCATCATAAGAATAAAAAATTGGGTTCAAAAGTTCGCTATCTCAATTTATTTGGCACCAAGTTCTCACAATTTGGTGCATAATCCAAGCAAGGGCAATCTAATAGTGTAACTATGCCTATGTGAATGCAACATGAAAAATGAAAAAATGCAAAAATACCCCTACCCCAAGCTAAAAAACCTACATTGTCCCCAATGTAAATAATCAAATTGGAGAGAGGAGAAAAAATGGAACAACTCATCGAGGTGGTAGCGGGTGCTGGCTTACATTCCAGTCAAAAGGTTGTTTGAAATTGTATCACGGTCGTGAGGCTCATCACGACTAGGTCGTGATCAATTCTGGTCTTCAGGAGCTGGCCTGCCACGGCCATGACCTGCATCACGGCTAGGCCGTGATGCTCTCTGATCTTAGGGCCCTACTCATCACGCCCGTGATGCTTATCACGGCTGGGCCGTGATCCTTTCTGTTCTTCTTGGTTAGCTCATCACGGCCGTGACCACTATCACGGCCTGGGCGTGATGACTTCTGACTTTATTAGTCCCTGCCCTTTTTACTCTTCCTTCCTTCTTAACCTGAAAACACTAGACAAATCTATTAATTTATGATTTTTTTTCCTCTTGATCTTCTCAAATTATTCAAGAGCTAAATTCGAAAACAAATGAAAAAAAGGGAAAGAAAACTTGGGTTGCCTCCCAAGAAGCGCTTATTTACGGTCTTAAGCTTGACCATACTTCCTTCAATCAACCGGGGTCGGCTGGGTGTAGAAGTGCAGGAACACTTCTCTTACATGGGAGTCATTCAAAGAGACGATTCTGCTCATATGGCCAATTGCGCTTCCGCTTCGCTCTTTTCACTCGGAGCTTCCTGGTCTTACTCCCTCCCGACGGAAGTTTTGTTTCCACATGATGAGCAACTCCAACTTCATCACTACTAGGTGCATCATTTGTCATGTAAATCTTCGGAGTTGCTTCCATGTTGAGCTCTCCCTTTACCACTGGAGATGTTATATCAATCCTGCACACATGGCTCTCAAAAGGAGGGTTGTTATAGGAGTTAGTCAAATAAAAATCTACCCTACCTTCCTCTATATTCAGAGAGAGTTTGCCATTCCTTACGTCTATTATCGCTCTAGCGGTGGCCAAGAATGGCCTTCCTAAAATGATGGGGAATTCAGAATTCTCGTTCATATCCAATACCAGGAAATCGGTAGGGATGAAAATTTTCCCTACCTTTACAGGGACATTCTCTAGTAGGCCTAGAGGAGTCCTAGTTGAGCCATCTGCAAATTGTAAGGAGAATTTGAATGGACTCAACTCATTGGTTCCCAACCTTTCCAAGATAGTGAGCGGCATCAAACTTGCACTAGCCCCTAAGTCACATAAGGCTTGGTCTATTTGCACTTCTTCAATCGAGCAAGCGTTAGAGAAACTACCTGGGTCTTTCAGCTTAGGAGGCATTTTAGTTTCTATATCTACAAGCTATTTCATGACCAACCTTTGTGGGAAAGGTATTGGGGGTTGGTACGGTGGTGGAGGCATGTATTTTGGCTCTGTCTCTTCCTCTTTGCTCATGTCCTCCTCTGGTTCCACGTCCTTTTCAACCACCCTAAGCTTATCATCCCTCAAGTATATGGTATTACATTGCTCATTGGGATTAGCTTCGGGTTGCCCCGGGAACGTACCCTTAGGTCTAGAGTATGTGCTGGCTTGTTGGGCAATCTGAGTTTCTAGCATCTTGTTATGGATGGCTAAGTTATCTACCTTAGATGCTAGCTCTTTTATTGCCTCGTTTACTGCCCTACCTTATTGTCTAAACTCGTCATTTTGTTTTGTTTGAGTTTCAACAAAACTTTCCAATAAAGACTCGAGTTTAGATTTATGTACCTGAGGATACCCCGCTGCGGGTTTCCTATTACCTTGGCCTTCTTGAAACTCATGGTTCAGCGTGTTACTGTAGTTCCCGTAGGAGAGGTAAGGGTTGTTCTTCCTTCCTTGGTTGTAAGGATTTGGGGGAGCATAATTGGGCAACTTTGGGTTCGTGTCGTAGAAGTTGTGATAAGAGTTCACTTGTTCCCCCGAAGCGCCGGATCCATGAGCAATACCCCGTGGGCACTCTATTATGTCATGTCCCTGCATTTCACAAATCTCACAAACAATGTTAGTAGCACCTATTGAACTCACGTTAGCTCTTTCAAGCTGATCAAAGCGTTTATTCAGTGAGTCTATTTTAGACATTATAAGATCAGTGCTATTCATTTCAAACTTACCCCCCGAAATCTTTTTCGGGTTATTACCTCTTTCTGAACCCCATTGGTGGTAGTTGGTGGCCACGTTTTCAATGATGTTGAATGCCTCAGTCAGAGGCCTATTCATAAAGGCTCCACCAGCTGCGGAATCAAGTGACACCTTCGAAGAGTAATCCAATCCGTTGTAGAAGGTGTGCACTAATAACCACCTCTCGAGTCCATGATGTGGGCAAGACTCCAGCAATCCCTTGTAGCGATCCTAGGCTTCTGATAAGCATTCTCCGTCTTTTTGGAAGAAGCCGGTGATCTGGGTTCGTATGTAGGCCGTCTTGGATGGAGGAAAGAATTTATCCAAGAACACCTGCTCCAGTTGGTCCCAAGTCGACAAGGTATTAGCGAGTATTTGCTTTAGCGAAGTTTTCACTTTTCCAGTCAGAGAGGAGGGGAACAACCTCAAGCGAATAGCATCAACCGGGGCGCCATGAATTCTAACTGCATCGGTGAACTCCAAGAATGTCTCCACGTGGTCGGTCGGGTCGTCCGAGGGCAATCCTCCAAATTGATGTTGCCTAATCATGTTGATTAGCATAGGAGGTATAGTGTAGTTCTCCGCCTCAATCTCTG
This sequence comes from Sophora flavescens, assembly GCA_030762895.1. Classification (NCBI taxonomy): domain Eukaryota; kingdom Viridiplantae; phylum Streptophyta; class Magnoliopsida; order Fabales; family Fabaceae; genus Sophora; species Sophora flavescens. The sequence continues at coordinate 8,261,559 of CM061069.1, read as the reverse complement.
GCCTAGCAATCCCAGTTCGCAAGCCCCTAGCATTTGGGGTTGCGTAGTCCTTCGGTGGTTTCGTATCTGGTTGATTCGCCGTTAGTGGAATGGGGGTCAACCTCTCTCTCTCTTTGTAGTCTCCTACGTCTATGGAAGGTCCTTTCGACTTCTGGATCGACCTCACTAAGGTTCCCAAGACTGAGGGATCTTTGCATAAAAAACACAGAGAGATAGATACTTCAGAAGGAAATATTTTTTTTATAAAAATTAAATAAAAAGAAAAAGAAAAAGTCCAGAAAAATCAATTTAAAAATTAAATTTAGATTTGAGAAAGCACAGTCCCCGGCAACGGCGCCAAAAACTTGATGTCTCACTCCGTGCTAGTGCACGTGCGTGCGATCCGGCAAGTGTACCGGATTGTCGCCAAGTAATAAAAAGATATCGTTCCCACAGAGACTGTGATCTCAAATCACAACTAATTGTTAAATGAATAAACTGGACTGTATAAAAAGATTTGGATTTTTGAAATAAGAGATAAAATGCAATCAAGTAAAACCGAAAGTAAACAATTTATGGTTTTTCATATCTAAATGGATTCCTAGGAATTTGGGTTACCAACAAGATCGTTTATGTTACTAAATTGATTAACCCTTGTTAATTATCGAAAATGCTTTGAAGGCGAATTTATCCTCCAATAGTTTAAGCTCCCTCTCGGGTTACAAAAACCGTGCCCAATTAAACCAACCCCTACTCTCGTGGTAGTCGAATTTAGATTGGACCCTTTACATTTTGTGACAATTCGTTAATCCTAGAAGGACGGCTTCTAACTCTCGTGATTTCAGTCCTAAGTCTGATTCTATAGATCCGACACCTAAGTTCACCGCTAGGTTCCTCCTTAGAATGTCTACGACATGCAAATAAGTGCGCACCAGATTTACAAGTAAGTAAAACACTAGAAATTAGATCTAAAGCAAAATCACCATTAACAAAGATAAAACATCAATTCATTGCCATAAAAAAACCTTGGGCATAGCCCCAATCCCTAGAAATTAAACTACTACCCAAGCCTTGTCATGGTGATGACAAGCTTGGTTAACAACAACATGAAAATAAAACTAATAGAAGAAAGGAGGAAGAAGAAGAGAGAGATCCTAAATTAAAGCCTAAGAGTAGCAGCCCAAAAGTCTTCCCTTTGCCTCTGCCCAGATGCCTTATTTATAGATTTGGGAAGTTTGAATCCCAATCTAACTCAAATTAGATCCAAATCAGTTGCTTCTGATCCAAGCAATGCGTGTCACGGCCGTGATGGCCATCACGGCCAGGCCGTGACAGGTTCTGCCTTGGGTGCGTCTTCAGTGATTGGTATGTCACGGCCGTGATGCTCATCACGGCTTGGCCATGACAAATTCTGACTTGTGGGGGTCTGGCTCAGCTGACTTGTCACGGCCGTGATGGGTATCACGGGCAGGCCGTGACCAGTTCTGACTTTTGCCTTTTTCCTTTTTTAGTTCTGCTTGATCATGGCCGTGATGGGCTCTGTTTGGCTCATTTTCTTCACTTTTAAAGCCCCATCTTCATCCAAGCTCCATCATGGTTGATCCTAAGCATTTAATCCTTAATTTCTGCAAAACAACACCAAAAAAACTGCCTTACCCGTTCCAAAGTAAAATTAACCAAAAATCAAATTAAAAATGCCTAAACTATATGAAAATGCATGCAAAATGACAATGGAATATGAGGTGAAATCACACTCATCGTGAACCCAGTCCCTGCTATCTTAGTTGAGACTTTCCTCTCCCTACAGGTTTGTCATCAGAATCAAAAAGGGAACTGCGATGTTGTTCGTCAATATTGTATGTTTGGATCATGACTCACTTGTATGCTCGTGATAAAATTAATAGAACAGATGACCCGCTGAAAGGATTCACTCGCATGCAACTAAAGCCACGTAAGCTATATGAGTGGAAACAAGAGTTTGATCAGATCGACCCTCGGTCATTTAGTTGGGTGTGTCCATGGTATACTGGAGATTCAGTTGTATTAAGTTGTGGAAGTTTGTCAGATGTTCCATTGATGGGTCCCAGAGGTTGTGTCATACTCACCAGCTTTGGTAATGCGTCAACTCAAGTGGACACAGGATGAACACCCCAAATGGTTGCTCAATGGGATATTTTTCCTATATCAAGAAGTTGAAGGCATCAAGAGTCAAACGATAGCAGTAAGGTCAGCATGGAGTGATATTCATATAAAAGGACCGGAGGAATTAAGAAGGCGAGTCATAGCTCATACAAAAAGATATGAAGTATGGAGAGAAGCAAGAAGAGGTTTCCCTCCAAGACCTGCATTCCCTCTCCATAAGGAAAATAATCCTCTAACCAAAGATCAAATGTTGAAAGAGATCGAAGTTTTAAAAGCTCAAATGAGGGTTTTTGATGAGAAAGATCAAGCTGCCGAAGTAACCATTATCACGCTCTGAAGACAAGTGCAGAAGTTGAGCTTACAAATTGAGCATTTGAAGGATGAATACGTCGATGCCCATGAAGCCCCGAATCGTGTAAAAAGGGCAAGAAAAGACGAAGAGGCATAAATTCAGGAGTTGCTGGCAGAAATAGGATGTCAAGGGAATTGTCAAACTTCAGAAAAGGAAAGAAGAGCTCGAGACAAATATAGGGGTCCACGTTGAAACAATACATGTACTACAAGAGAGAGTTGAATCCTTGCAAGAATCCTTGGCCCAAACAGGAGTGTACTCTGATCGAGGATGGGACGAAGCAGCCAAGTATCGCGAGCTACTAGCAGAAGTCAACATGAGAGAAAATTGGCTTAGAAACAAGATAAAAGACTCTGAAAGGGTTGAAGCGCAACGTCATGTAGAATGGGTAAAGGGATGGAAATTAGTGGTGAAGGATGTAATGAATGAAAAGGAAGTATGGAAGAGAAAATACGAGGACGGGATGGATAAGCTCCAATATCACACTTCCCAGCTGGTGGAGCGGTTTGAAGAGGCGTCCGTCCACATTCGCATAAACCATTCCCTTCAGTTGCCACCGAAGGTGACCGAATTCTTCAATCATTTTGGGAAACTTGCCAGAGGGTTCAGGAAAAAGAAAATGAGACTCTTAACATAGAACTTTGTGGACCTTGAAGAAAAATGGAAACTATCGGCGTACTTCTTGTATTTTGATCAAAGACTCATGATTTGTATCGAAATATCTATAATAGAATGGAAGCTTTCATCCATGTCTTTCGATCATTTTTAGATGATATCTATCGAGGAGTGCATTCTCCCTTAGATACATCATCAACTATATCTTTTACCCTAAAAACGACGTGTTTTCTGCATAAAAATGAGGACGTTGCTAGTACGGGTGTGGTCTATCGAGGAGTAGATTCCCCCTTGGATTTGACACCAACTGCCTTCAAACTAGAGGGAACCATACCACTAGATTTGATTGCAGGATGAGTTTTCTTGCTATAGGTGTATACGACAGTCTTCCAAAGAGTACCCTCACAATCGAATAAAGGATGTTAACTTGCACATGCATGCATACACACACACATAATTCAGGAACCATTGTGCGACCTAGGAAAGGTAACACCAACCAAACCCGAGTCTACGATACCAAATCTCGGACCAGGATGGCTACCAATGCATCTGAGTAAGGAAGAAACCTAAGCTTTGAGATAGATGATGTGAGGGGAAGAATGAGCGAGATGGCTAAAACCCAAGAAAGATTAGAAGCCATACTACAAGATATGAGGGAATCTATCAGCATGCTTAATGCGAACAGGGATACAACTGAACCTAGTAGGCAGCGAATTTCTTCTGTGGTAATAGCACCAATGTTTTCAAACATTAACGCGGGTCTCATTCAGGGAGTGTCTGGACCCGACCAGACACATCACATGGCACCAATAACACTTCCCATTCGAGAAGGATATCCCCCTTTTGAAAATGCCTATCATGAAGTCCCGGGCTACACCGCGCCAACGTGGGAGCAACCACATGTATCCACTCACAGTCAGTCAGCGGGAGTCCGGGCTGGTAAGGATAAGATGAGAGATGAATGGATGGAGAAAATGGAAGAACAGATAAAAGCGATAAAAGGCCCGAGTACCTACGGCCCTCTCCGGATAGAAGAACTCTGTCCCACCACAGATGTCGTGATCCCCAAGGACTTCAAGATTCCTGACTTCTCCAAATTTGATGGAAGTGGGAACCCACGATTTCACCTCATTAGTTACGCCACCAAGATGGCAATCTGGTCCAAGGATGACAAATTCCTTATCAGCTTTTTCCACGAAAGTTTGACTGGCCTCGCTTTAGAATGGTACCTTCAATTGGACCATTCCAAGATCTCGCGATGGACGGAATTGGCTGACTTATTTATGGACCAGTACAAATTCAACCTGGATGCAGCCCCGAGTCGTGAACAATTGACTACACTGCAGAAAAGAAGTGAGGAGCCCTTCAAGCAATATGCCCAAAGGTGGAGGAGTTTGGCTGCACAAGTTCAGCCCCCGTTAACTTTATCTGAAATGTGCTCATACTTTCCGGGAACCCTCGGAGCACCTTTTATAGGGGTCATGGTTGGGGCCGCTTACAAAGATTTCTCTGAATTGATCGCCGTCGGTGAAAGGATTGTATTTTTGGCAAGAGCTGGAAAGCTCCCCGTGAATGATGGTGAAGGAAGTGCATCCCGGAAGGGATTTCAACCAAAGAAGAAGGAAGTCGAGGTGAATTATGTACAACGCCAACAGAATTTTAATCCTCAGTGCCAAGCACCCTATAACCCTAACCAACATATCCCATACCAGACACAAACCCCGCTTTACCCATCCTCACAAACCAACACTTTCCCGCAAAACCAAATCAGCAATATTCCTACCCCCCAACCATATAACCTTGCCCGCCCATCATACACCCGTTACCCGTCTGCACCCCCACAAAACCGCCCAAACTATCCTCCGCCTCGCCCAAATTTCCCAAACCAAGGACGTTTCCAAAGTCCAAATCTGCCACCCTTCCCGAAATTGTCCATCTCCAATGCGGATTTATTCCAACAATTGTTTGATCGCCACTTGATTACGGGAAACCCTGTACGTCCCTTAGGACCACCATTTCCTTCTTGGTACAATCCAAATCAGACTTGCAAGTATCATATGGATGTCACAGGGCATTCTATTGAGGATTGCGAAGCTTTTAAGACGGTAGTGAGAAAGTTGATTGCTTGTGGGAGGCTAGGGTTCGAAGAAGAGGTCGGGTCTAATATCATTAGGAATCTAATCCCGAATCATAATGATAGAAATCGAGTAAATAATTTGGAGGTAATAGGGTCCCCAATCAGGAAGGTGCTGGAACTACGAGTGCCAATGCAGAAGGTTTTCGAAGAACTGAAGAAGGTGGGATACAACATTGTTGCACCAGTAAGGTTTCCAAGAGAAGAAGGGGGGTACGCCAAGGATCTAAGGTGTGACTATCATCGTGGGCAAGTGGGGCACGATATCGAAACTTGTTGGGATTTCAAAGTCCAGGTTCAGAAGTTACTCACCTTGGGGGTGATTCAAGCCAGACGAGGTGATGCAGAGGAAGTCAATGTAGTTGAAAAAGTTGTACTGAGTACCACCCTTGAACAAACCTTCAGACCCAGAAAGAGTCATTGTAAGGCTGAGCAAGCCAACTCATTTTGCTTATGCTGATACACATGTTGTACCATGGAATTATGAACAGAAAGTTGAACTAACTGGAGCTGCGGGGGAGACCTCGAAGGCCCAAGTTACTAATATTGTGAGAATTGGAGGCATTACAAGGAGCGGGCAATGCTACACCCCTGCTGAAGAAAAAATTATGAAGGAAGCCGAAGAAGAGAAAATTGTGGATGAAAGAAAGGGGAAAGAAGAAGAAGAGTTTCTGAAGATCATGCAGCAAAGTGAATATGATGTGGTGGAACAGTTGAAGAAAACTTCGGCAAGGATATCTCTCTTGTCGCTTGTCTTAACATCAGAACTGCATCGCAAGGCATTATTGAAGGTGTTGAATGAAGCGTATGTCAAACCTGACGTCACTCCGGAAAATGTGGTAAGCATGGTGGACCCAATCAGGCATGTCAACATGATTACTTTCTCAGAAGATGAAGTGGCCTCGAAATCCCACAGTAGCACCAAAGCCTTACACATCACCCTAAAGTGTAAGGGGTTTGTGATTGCAAAGGTGCTTGTGGATGGTTGTTCGGTGTTGAATGTGGTTCCAATGTCGACACTCGAACAACTGAATATAAGCATGGCGGATTTGACACCACAAGAAATGATTGTACGAGCCTTTGATGGGACAGCAAAAGGAATCTTAGGATAGATAACTCTGTCCCTTGAAATAGGGCCTAGTTCTTTCCCTGTCCTCTTTCAGGTCATGGAAATCCAACCAGCTTACACCATGCTTCTGGGGAGGCCTTGGATTCACGAAGCAGGAGTGGTCCCATTGACTCTGCATCAGTGCTTGAAGTATATCCAAAATGGATCCGTTATCACTGTCCGTGGTGAAGAGGAAATCATGCTGACAAAGCCCACCACAGTACCTTATGTGGAAAGTACAGAGCAGATGGAAGATGACTCACTGTGTAGTTTTGAGGTATTGAAGTCAGAGAACAAGAAAAGGGAGCCCCCAATGAAGAATGTGAATGAAGTCGTAGTCCGCATCATGGAAAAGAGCGGGTATCAAAGAGGAAAAGGCCTATGGCCTCAACTGCAAGGGATCTCTCGACCAATTAAGGCGGCTATGAGAGAAGGAAGGCACAGATTGGGGTATCAGCCCAACCTGACAGAAGGGATGAAATTATTGACTCTAGAGAACAAGGAAGAAGAAGAGCACGAGAGAAAGTATCTTCCCCTTCTGACAAAGACGTTCCCAGTAATTGCTGAAGTTATCAGTCCCGCAAAGTCATTATCCCCTCACTTCACTATCAGCACACTTGAAGAGGAGCTGGACAAGAACCATGCCATCTATCTCCCTGCTAGCAATGAAGTTCTCAACAATTGGTAATCTGAACCGTTTGTTGATGTTATTTCCATGAAGTAATTATCTCATTGTACTAATTATGAACTAATGTTTACTTTCTTTGAGACATGAATGAAAATATAACACTTTGTCTAGTGTGTTCCTTTTGATTCCATCGTTTCTTTTCTCTCTCTTTCATTTATTTATTTTGTTTAAGCTTTTCTATCATAAATAAGACCCTTTCCTATACTTCTCCTATTCCTGACTTTTTCTTTTAGGAATACTTCTTCCACTAAAGATTTACCTCGGGAAAGGAACTTTGAAAACTCATTTATTGATTCCCTCGCTGCCGCTGATGAATATAAGCTTGAATCCGACAAGGAAGAAAAAAACATTGAAGAATTCATAAAAGTGGTGAAACGGTCAGAGGAAGGGATTAGCACAAATGATGAGGTTGCAGAAGTGATCAATATGGGAACCGAGGAAGATAAGAAGGAGTTGAAAATAGTGGATAACCAGAGCGAGGATAAATGGTTGCACTATTCAAAGAATATCTGGATGTTTTTGCTTGGTCCTACAGAGATATACCAGGGTTAGATCCTGAGATAGCATCGCATAAAATTCCCCTATACCCAGATGTGGCTCCAAAGAAGCAAAAATTAAGAAGAATGCATCCTGAGATGTCGCTGAAGATCAAGGAAGAAGTGACCAAGCAGTTAGAGGCTGGCTTTCTGGAAGTAGCTAGACACCCGGAATGGGTAGCTAATATTGTTCCAGTACCAAAGAAGGATGGAAGGGTCAGAATGTGCGTGGACTACCGAGACCTGAATAAGGCTAGTCCAAAGGATTATTTCCCCTACCTCATATTGATGTCCTTGTAGACGGTACGGCCAGAAGTCACAGGTTTTCTTTCATTGACGGGTATTATGGGTACAATCAGATCCTCATGGACAGCGAAGATAAAGAAAAGAAAACTTTTATCACTCCTTGGGGAACTTTTTGTTACAAAGTGATGCCTTTTGGATTAAAAAATGCTGGAGCCACTTACCAACGTGCTATGGTAGCATTGTTCCATGACATGATGCATAAGGAGCTAGAGGTATATGTTGATGATATAGTGGCTAAGTCCAAGGAAGGAGAAAGCCATGTGGCAGTTTTGAGAAAGTTGTTTGAGCGACTAAGAAAGTACAAGTTGCGCCTCAACCCTACAAAATGTACTTTCCGTGCATCCACGGGGAATTTACTTGGCTTTGTTGTCAGTAGGGATGGAATAAAGGTGGATCCTAACAAGGTAGAAGCAATACGTGACATGCCAGCACCTAAGAGCGAGCGAGAAGTAAGGGGTTTTCTTGGAAGATTGAATTATATTGCGCGCTTCATTGCAAATCTGACTAGCACATGCGAACCAATCTTCAAACTCCTCAGGAAGAATAATCCCAGAAAATGGGATGATGACTGTCAAGAAGCCTTTGACAAGATAAAGGCATATCTACTGAATCCCCCAGTGTTGGTACCACCTACCCAAGGTCATCCATTGTTACTCTATCTCACCATACTGCCAACCTCAATGGGGGCAATGCTGGGACAACAAGATGAATCTGGCAGGAAGGAGCAGGTGTTGTGACTCCGGCAAGTGTACCGGGTCGTCGCAAGTAATAAAACACGGTAAGAGTCTACCGAGGTCGAACACAAGGATTGGGTTACCAATTCTACTAATTTCGCAGGAAATTCGATAGGTTCCGTTAAGCGAAGAAAATTTTTGTGAGAGAGAGATGAAGATTGCAATTCAATTAAGAAATCGATTAAAGCTAAGGTGATTAAATTCAGAAATTTAAAATATCTAGGGTTTCAAATCCACCTACCCAATCATGCATAGTATCCAAGTGATTATGTATTCCTCCCTAGGTTCAATTACAATGTCAACCGGGACCCCCAATTTCTCCTAAATTCACAGCCGTGCGCAATAGGACGTATTCAACGATTTGGATTATTTACTCACCAAGTCTCATAATCCTAATCCTCGAATTCTGTTAATTCTTGTTCCCTACGTGGTTGCACTAATCTCCTACCCACTATCGTGCAATATTCAATTAGTGATCCCAATTCAAGTTCTAAAACGCGAATCGCCAGTCGGCCTTAACACGTTTAACTAGTTAATCATGCTAGCATATGATCAACACAATAATATCAGAATTGGAAAACATTTATTGAGAGAAGGGGAGAAATAACATACATCACGTGAACACTACACAGCCATGGGTGGCTTCATCGATCCCCTAGACAAGAGGATTAGTTCCTCATGTCCGTAACAACAACGCACGTACAATCGGAATTCATCCTAAGCCTAAGAATTAAGAGAGGAGAAGAGGAGAAGAAACCCCAGAATAAGGATTACAAAAGATCTCTGAAAATTCTGATCCAAAAAGTCCTCCTTTTCTGTTCTGATATGTTCTATTTATAAGGAGGCCACGCGTCACGGCCGTGACGGCCATCACGGCCAGGCCGTGACGGTTTCTGTTTCTGGCGCACATCTGGAATTCGAACTCTCGCGACGTGAAGGATGTCTCGCGACGCGAGCCCGCCTTTCACGGCCCGTGATGTGAATCACGGCCAGGCCGTGATGTTCTCTGCCTTGTGTGGATTTTGGGTCACGGCCGTGATACACATCACGGCTAGGCCGTGATGGTCTCTGACTTGTATGGCTTGTAGGTCACGGCCGTGATATACATCACGGCTAGGCCGTGATGGTCTCTGACTCTGGTACTTTTCTGGAATTCACCCACTCGCGTCGCGAAGGACGTCTCGCGACGCGAACCTTCCTTTCACGCCCCGTAATGTGAATCACGGCTAGGCTGTGATGGTCTCTGTCTTCCCGGGTCTTCAAACGCTCGCGGGGCGAGCTTCCTCTCGCGGGGCGAGAGTCTCCAGAATAGCAATCTCCACTATTTCTTGACTTTCCTTAATTCTTAGAGCTTCACTTATGGACCTGAAAACAACACAAGCAACCACAAGCGTAATTCTATCCAAAAGAAGCTAAAAACTACACAAAAGACGCAAAACGAGTCAAAGTCCAACTTAGGAACAAAACAAGGCAAATTTGGGCGAAAACGAGAGTGAACTCGAATAAATTGGCACATAAACCCTAGTTCATCTAGTCATAAAACTAGATAAGCCAGAGGCTTATCAAAATACCCCAAACTTAAACCTTGCTTGTCCCCAAGCAAGCTTAAAACTCAAATACGACTCAAGACTTGGCAAGCCTAAAGATCTAATCAATTTCGCACAAATTTCACGCGACTTTACAAAACAATTTTTCTTATTTGATTCCCCCCCTTTTTTCATCAATGTAATCCCCACATTCATCTACCTTAAACAATTGAGAATTTATCATTCATGCCATCTTTACTCTAAGTTGAGGCTCGAAGATGCACACAAAGGAAGATCACCTATTTCAAACAATTGCCTTCCTCACAAGGGCATTTAGTATTTCACTCATTCGCTCAAGTTTGTCTAGGTTATCAACTTTTTCACTCAATTTCACATATCAATAGCACTTCCCATGAATTTGATTTTCATCTCAAAAATGGTTCCCACGAAAACATGTATGCAACATCAGAAGGTCTTTTAAAGGTTGTAATGGGGCCTGGCTCAGGATAGGATATACAAGGATATTTAGGCTTAAGTCCCTAGGAACTAAGAGAGCATGAGCATTAAACACATTTTCCACTCAAATTCCTTTTTTTCCATTTTTTTCATTTGGGCTCGGGTGACTACAACCTCTTCCTTGCTATTATTTTTGTTTTGCCCCTTTTCTTTTGGCAATTTTTGTTTTCTTCTTTTCTTTTCTTTTCTCTTTGCCATGGGTCAACCTTTATTTTCTTTTTCTCATCCCAATATGACATATCACCTCGTAGCCACCCCAAACTTAGTTTCTCACAACCTTTCTCTTGCTCATTTCCATGCTCTCCTAATCCTAAGATTGGGTTAACATGGTTTTTCAGGTTTTGGCTCGTAATGTAGGGTCATCAAGAAACAATAGGTCGATTGGGCTCAATTTGGCTAACTAGGGAACATGCATTAGGGATGGTTCTTTTCAGGCCAAGTAGTTATTCAAAGAAAATTTGCCTAAATCATTTGATGCAACACATAAACATGCAAACCATATAGAGATTCAAGCAAATTCGGGGAAGTGCAACTTAACAGTGATTCACACATTCAAAAACAGAGTTGGAGGCTCAAATCCTCACCTGGACATTTTGCAAATTGTTTGACCGAGATACGATTCCTAATGTGCGCACCCCCTCACCCCAAACTTATCATAAATCAAGTAATCACAACAAAATCCTCAAAGTTCAGTTTTCAGTTTTTAAGTGGGGATCAACTTTTCTATTATTAGAACCTAGGGGAATCATCAATGGTCAAATAATTCATGCGATCAATCTATGCTCAATTCAATTAACATCCAACAAGCTTGCCGACACGACATTCATACAACAACTCTTGATCTTCTCAAATTATTCAAGAGCTACAAATAAAAACAAAAACAAAAACAAAAAGAAAAAGAAAACAAAAGTTAAGGGAAGAGAGGGATACCTAGCTTGGGTTGCCTCCCAAGAAGCGCTTGTTTAACGTCCCGAGCCTGACTCAAGTCACCCCAGAGGGTTAATCCAGATAAAGCACTTGCTTGCCAATTGGGACCGAATTCCCATGATAATGCTTCAGCCTTTGCCCATTCACCTTGAAGTTGCCGGAAGCCCCTTCCAATTCCACTGCTCCGTATGGGAAGACTTGTAGGATCTTGAATGGTCCTGACCACCTCGATTTCAGCTTTCCAGGAAAGAGCCTCAACCTTGAGTTATAGAGGAGTACCATTTGTCCGGGCTCAAATCTTCTAGGCAAGATGTGCTTGTCATACCATGCCTTAGTCCGCTCCTTGTAGATTCTAGCATTTTCATAAGCTTGCATGCGGATCTCGGACAACTCATTCAGATCCAAAAGCCTCTTCTCACCGGCTTTTGTCAAGTCAAAGTTGAGCTCCCGAATTGCCCAATAAGACTTCTCTTCCAACTCCACCGGTAGGTGGCATGCCTTTCCAAACACCAAGTTGTAGGGAGACCTTCCAATTGGAGTTTTGAACGCTGTCCTATAAGCCCATAAAGCATCATCTAATTTCTTCGACCAATCCTTCCGTGAGGAGTTGACGGTTTTTTCAAGGATACGCTTCAACTCACGGTTGGATACCTCTGCCTGCCCATTTGTTTGGGGATGATAAGGAGTAGCGACTCTATGCTTGACCCCATACTTATCCAGAAGCTTGTGCAATGGATTGTTGAAAAAGTGGGATCCCCCATCACTAATCAACACTCTAGGGACCCCAAACCTAGAGAAGATATTGCGCGTTAGGAATTCCATGACTACTCGCGCATCATCCGTAATTGTCGGGATTACCTCTACCCACTTCGACACATAGTCCACAGCCACCAGAATGTATTGGTAAGAGAAGGAGGGTGGGAATGGCCCCATGAAATCTATCCCCCATACATCAAAGAGCTCTACTTCAAGCATGCAATTCAAGGGGAGTTCGTGCCGCTTAGAGATATTGCCAACTCTTTGGCATTGATCACAGTTCTCAACAAAGGTACGGGCATCCTTGAAAAGCGTTGGCCAATAAAACCCGCTTTGAAGAATTTTTTCTGCGGTCTTCTTTCCCCCATAGTGCCCACCATAATCCGAGCTATGACAATGCCACAATACGTTTCCGATCTGGTCATGGGGAATGCACCTCCTTAAGATCCCGTCTGAGCATTGCTTGAAAAGATATGGGTCCTCCCACATATAGTACTTTGCATCCGAGAGGAACTTCTTCCTTTGTTGACGAGTCCACTCTTGCGGAACCACATTTGAAGATTTAAAGTTGGCCATGTCCGCGAACCAAGGAGGGGAATTTTCAATAAGTGCTAACAGCCTTTCATCAGGAAATTCTTCCTTGATGTCTAACGACTCCTCCTTGGTGTCGGGATTGACCAACCTAGATAAGTGGTCCGCCACACCATTCTCGGATCATTTCCTGTCCTTAATCTCTATGTCAAATTCCTGCAAAAGAAGAATCCACCACATTAATCTAGGTTTGGCCTCTTGTTTTGTCATCAAGTGTTTTATGGCCGCATGATCAGTGAAAACCACAATCTTAGACCCCACGATGTAGGATCTAAACTTATCCAAAGCAAACACCACAGCAAGTAGCTCTTTTTCAGTGGTGGAGTAATTAGCTTGTGCCTCATTCAAAACTTTACTTGCATAATAAATGACATGAGCTAATTTCTCCACCCTCTGCCCCAAAACAGCCCCCACCGCATAATCACTAGCATCACACATGATTTCAAATGGCAAATTCCAATTAGGTGCAGTGATTATGGGTGCGGTGACAAGCATATTTTTCAAAACAGTGAAGGCATTTAAACAAGAATCATTAAAATCAAAGGATACATCCTTCACAAGAAGGTCGCAAAGCGGCCTTGCGATTTTGGAGAAGTCTTTGATGAATCTCCGGTAGAACCCGGCATGCCCCAAAAAACTCCTCACCCCCTTTACAGTGGTTGGTGGGGGCAGCTTCTCAATCAACTCGACCTTCGCCTTATCAACCTCAATCCCCCTGTGGGAGATTTTGTGCCCCAAGACTATACCTTCCTTGACCATGAAGTGGCATTTCTCCCAATTGAGCACAAGGTTAGTCTCTTGGCACCTTTTAAGCACCAAACTCAAGTTCTTCAAGCAGTTGTCATATGAGGTTCCAAAGACCAAGAAATCGTCCATGAATACCTCAACGTTTTTCTCCACCATGTCCGAGAAAATAGAAAGCATGCACCTTTGGAAAGTGGCAGGGGCGTTGCACAATCCAAAGGGCATCCTCCTATAGGCAAAGACTCCATAGGGACAAGTGAAGGCCGTCTTCTCTTGGTCTTGAGGATCCACCACAATTTGATTATAGCCGGAGTAACCATCCAAGAAACAGTAATACTCATACCTGGCTAGCCTCTCAAGCATTTGATCAATGAAGGGGAGAGGGAAGTGATCCTTTCTTGTTGCTTCATTTAGTCTTCTATAGTCGATACAAACTCTCCACCCCGTGATGGTCCTTGTTGGGATCAATTCATTGTTTTCATTAACCACCACGGTTGTTCCACCCTTCTTTGGGACCACATGAATCGGACTAACCCAGTTGCTATCCGAGATTGGGTAGATGATTCCGGCATCTAAAAGCTTAATCACCTCCTTACGCACAGTTTCTTTCATGATGGGGTTTAGCCGTCTCTGTGGTTGAACCACCGGCTTATAACCATCCTCCATCAAGATTTTATGCATGCATAGGGAAGGGCTTATACCTTTTAGGTCCGAAATCTTCCACCCAATGGCGGATTTGTGTTCCCTAAGAACTCTCAACAGCTTCTCCTCTTCATCCTTTTTCAAGGCATTGCTAATGATCACCGGATGTTGTTCCTCCTCCCCCAAGAATGCATACCTTAAATGGGTTGGGAGTTGCTTCAACTCTGGAGCTTTGTTCTCTTCTTCCCTGCCTTCAGTGTTGAGCTTTTCCTTTGCACATTCATCCCTTGGGAGATTTGGTAAGGCTTCCATGTGCTTCAAGGTCTCAAGGTAGTCCTCATCTCCCAAGGGGTCTTCTTCCTCACTATCATAATCATAATCATGGGATTCTACCAACACTTGTGCAAGTGATGAACCATGGGCTTCTCTAGTGGTCTTTTCCTTGACAATTGAGCCCACCACATCCACTTGATAGACCTCCGACCTCTCCACTGGGTGCTTCATTGCCTTGAAGACATTGAAGACTACATTCTCATCTTGTACACGGAGGGTGAGTTTCCCTTGTTGCACATCAATCAAAGCACGCCCTGTGGCCAAGAATGGCCTCCCCAATATGAGGGGGATCTCGGCGTCTTCATCCATATCGAGCACCACAAAATCTATCGGAAATATGAATTTGTCAACCTTCACTAGCAAGTCTTCGACAACCCCATAAGGGTATTTGATAGATCGATCGGCTAGTTGGAGTGACATCCGTGTATCCTTGGCTTCCTTAATCCCCAACTTCTTCATCATAGAGAGGGGCATTAGGTTGATGCTCGCCCCTAAATCACACAACGCCTTCCCTATATTCATCTCTCCAATAGTACATGGTATCGAAAAGGAACCGGGATCCTTCAACTTTGGAGGGAGTTTTCTCTGAAGAATGGCACTACACTCCTCGGTCAAAGCAACCGTTTCCTCATCCACTATTTTCCTCTTCTTGGAGAGAAGCTCCTTCATAAATCGGGCATAAGACGGCATTTGTTCCAGGGCTTCCGCAAATGGAATGTTGATCTGAAGTTTGCGGAAGACGTCAAGGAATTTACTGAACTGTTTATCCTGAAGGGGCTTCTTCAATCTCTCAGGGTATGGTACCTTCATGTAGGACGGGAGGTCCTTGGGCTCTACCCACTTCTTTCTACGGAACTCTTCATCTACAAGCTTTAACTTCCCTCCTTGCTCTGGTGCCTTACCTCTTGCTAACTCCTCTTCTTTCTCAGGTTGTTCTTCCTCAACATGTGATGGGTTTGAGACCTCAACTTCTGGAGAACTAGGTGCACCCCTGTTAGATTCCAGCACTCTACCGCTTCTAGTGGTTACGGCATTGCACTGGCTCTTAGGGTTGTTCTCAGTGTCACTTGGGAGAGTGCCTGGGAGACGTTCATTTAATTGCTTCGCGAGCTGTGCTATTTGTATCTCCAGATTCTGAATTGCCGACCCTGTATGAGTTGCCAACTTGTCAATGGCAGTGTTTGTGTTGATCGACGATTTCTCCATTGCTGCACTCATCTTCTCAATAGCCAGCTCCCAAGGTTGTCTTCCACTATCTCGCGTTGCAAATCGATTAGGCCCCGGAAGAGCCTGCTGAGTATTGCGCTGCTGGATCCCAATGTTTGGCCTCAGACCTTGTTGAGGTTGTTGTCCGGCCAGACCACCACTAGTATTACTCCAAGCGAAACCCGGGTGGTCTCTCCTCATATACCCCCTATTCTGACTCTGATTGTAGTCATTACATGCATTTCTCCGATAATTGTTCTGGGGCACAGTGTCATAGAAGTTGTGGCATGAATCCACATGTTCCTGAGAGAAATTCAGCGGGCAATTTTGAGTGTCATGATCCCCATTGCAGTTGTCACAACCCGGAGGCATCCCCTCATGTATCACATTAACCCTTTTGTTTCCAGACAAGGCTTCAATCTGCATCTTCAACAATCTGTTTTGCTCAAGAATGGCCTCCATTGCCCCAGAACTGATTCCATTCGAGGTTTCCCTTCCACGGTTGTAATCATTATATGACATTTTCTCTAACAATGCCCATCCATCCTCGGCTGATAAATAAGAGAACGAGCCGCCAGCTACGGCATCACAGTTCATCTGATAGCGTCCCCTCAACCCATTAAAGAAATGTTGAACTTTAGAGATCGGGTCGAAGAACGCTGAAGGGCATCTTCTCAATAAACCATTGTACCTCTCCCAAGCTTCATTATATGTTTCATCCTCTGTCTGCCTGAAAGATGTAACGGCTATTCTTGCTTGTGCCGCTTTCTGAGGAGGAAAATATTTGGTTAGGAACTTCTGTGCCATTTGCTCCCAAGTTCTAATGCTGTTCCTATCCAAGCCGTCTACCCAATCGCGAGCGACATCCCTAAGAGAGAGAGGGAAAAGCCGCAAGCGAAACTCATCTTGTGAGACTCCTCTTGTTTCTGTAAGTCACAAGCTTCAAGGAAGCGAGTGATGTGTCTGTGAGGGTCTTGCTTGCCACTGCCGTCGAATTGATTCTCACGGATCTGGTATGTGACACATGCTTCCACTCTGAAGGAGTCTGTGTTCAGGTTGCCCCGCACAATAGAAGAGTCACAATCTCCCAAGCTGGGTAGATCGTACTCGAAGAGAGGCTTGTAACGAGGAGGAGGAGGAGGATTTTCTTCAACCATGCCCTCTATTTTAATTGCTTCCAACCTCTTCCTTTCTCTGGCCTCTTTTCTTAATTGCCTCTCGGTCCTGGTGATCTCGGAATCAAATAGCAAGTCCTCTTGTAGAAGGGTACCTCGCATACAAAAAAAAAACACGGCAAGACCAAGTGGAATCAAAGAAGTAGAGAAATAATAACAAAGAAATAATAGAAAAATAAAATGAAAAATCAACTTAACCAATCAATCAAATTTCCTAAAAAATTAGGAAAACTGGTTGTGCCAATCCCCGGCAACGGCGCCAAAAACTTGTTGTGACTCCGGCAAGTGTACCGGGTCGTCGTAAGTAATAAAACACGGTAAGAGTCTACCGAGGTCGAACACAAGGATTGGGTTACCAATTCTACTAATTTCGCAGGAAATTCGATAGGTTCCGTTAAGCGAAGAAAATTTTTGTGAGAGAGAGATGAAGATTGCAATTCAATTAAGAAATCGATTAAAGCTAAGGTGATTAAATTCAGAAATTTAAAATATCTAGGGTTTCAAATCCACCTACCCAATCATGCATAGTACCCAAGTGATTATGTATTCCTCCCTAGGTTCAATTACAATGTCAACCGGGACCCCCAATTTCTCCTAAATTCACAGTCGAGCGCAATAGGACGTATTCAACGATTTGGATTATTTACTCACCAAGTCTCATAATCCTAATCCTCGAATTCTGTTAATTCTTGTTCCCTACGTGGTTGCACTAATCTCCTACCCACTATCGTGCAATATTCAATTAGTGATCCCAATTCAAGTTCTAAAACGCGAATCGCCAGTCGGCCTTAACACGTTTAACTAGTTAATCATGCTAGCATATGATCAACACAATAATATCAGAATTGGAAAACATTTATTGAGAGAAGGGGAGAAATAACATACATCACGTGAACACTACACAGCCATGGGTGGCTTCATCGATCCCCTAGACAAGAGGATTAGTTCCTCATGTCCGTAACAACAACGCACGTACAATCGGAATTCATCCTAAGCCTAAGAATTAAGAGAGGAGAAGAGGAGAAGAAACCCCAGAATAAGGATTACAAAAGATCTCTGAAAATTCTGATCCAAAAAGTCCTCCTTTTCTGTTCTGATCTGTTCTATTTATAAGGAGGCCACGCGTCACGGCCGTGACGGCCATCACGGCCAAGCCGTGACGGTTTCTGTTTCTGGTGCACATCTGGAATTCGAACTCTCGCGACGCGAAGGATGTCTCGTGACGCGAGCCCTCCTTTCACGGCCCGTGATGTGAATCACGGCCAGGCCGTGATGTTCTCTGCCTTGTGTGGATTTTGGGTCACGGCCGTGATACACATCACGGCTAGGCCGTGATGGTCTCTGACTTGTATGGCTTGTAGGTCACGGCCGTGATATACATCACGGCTAGGCCGTGATGGTCTCTGACTCTGGTACTTTTCTGGAATTCACCCACTCGCGTCGCGAAGGACGTCTCGCGACGCGAACCTTCCTTTCACGCCCCATGATGTGAATCACGGCTAGGCTGTGATGGTCTCTGTCTTCCCGGGTCTTCAAACGCTCGCGGGGCGAGCTTCCTCTCGCGGGGCGAGAGTCTCCAGAATAGCAATCTCCACTATTTCTTGACTTTCCTTAATTCTTAGAGCTTCACTTATGGACCTGAAAACAACACAAGCAACCACAAGCGTAATTCTATCCAAAAGAAGCTAAAAACTACACAAAAGACGCAAAACGAGTCAAAGTCCAACTTAGGAACAAAACAAGGCAAATTTGGGCGAAAACGAGAGTGAACTCGAATAAATTGGCACATAAACCCTAGTTCATCTAGTCATAAAACTAGATAAGCCAGAGGCTTATCAGCAGGCAATTTACTATCTGAGTAAGAAGTTTAACGCATGTGAGGCTCATTATATGGCAATCGAGAGGACTTGTTGTGCACTAGTATGGACCTCCAGAAAACTCAGACAGTACATGTTATATCACAATACTTGGCTAAATTCTCGAATGGATCCTTTGAAGTATATCTTCGAAAGCCCTCATATCTCCTTAAGGGTTTCGAAGTGACAAGTGATATTGTCAGAATTTGACATCAAATATGTGACTCGGAAGTCCATCAAAGGAAGTGTGATTGCTGACCATTTAGCAGAGAATCCCCTTGAGGATGGATGGCCTGTCAATTCCGAGTTCCCAGATGGGGAGATAATGTACCTCGAGGAAGATGAGGAACAGGAAGATGTGTGGAAAATGTATTTTGATGGAGCCGTCAATATGCATGGCAACGGCATAGGGGCAGTGGTTATCTCACCGAATGGCAAGCAGTACCCGATGGCCGTAAAACTGAAGTTCGAATGTACAAATAATATTGCAGAATACGAGGCATGTGCTGGTGGATTGCAAATGGCACTTGAACTGGGTATAAAGCAGTTGAAAGTCTTCGGGGATTCATCTCTAATCATTTACCAAGTCAATGGTGAATGGCAGACCAAAGACTCCAAGTTGATTTCGTATCAGAAGTACTTGACTCAGTTGATTGCAAAGTTCGACGAGATTACTTTCTCGTATTTAAGTCGAGACAAGAATCAATTTGCTGATGCTTTAGCCACACTAGCTGCCATGACCAAGCTAGATGTCCATATCAACGTCCAACCCATCCAAATTAGAGTGTAAGATGAACCGGCATACTATGCTGACCAGCCTCTGGCTTGACTAGTTTTTAACTAGTAAGACCATTGGTTTTATTCGAGTTTAATCTCGTTTCCGCCCAAATTTGGATGTAATTGTCCTCAAGCAACAATTTGAGTCTCTTAAGTATTTTTAGGTTAATTTAGTTGATTTTGAGTCGAATAAAGCACTTACTGCTATTTCTTGTTTTCAAGTTAATAAAGAGAAGCAATTCTTGAATTATTCGCCCCGCGAGAGGCTACTCACCTCGCGAGCCTGAAGCCTTAATGTGCCATAAATGTCATCCTCTCTGTCTCGCCTCGCGAATCACATCCTCACCTCGCGAGAAATCCAAACCCTGAAGGACAGAGACCATCACGGCCTAGCCGTGGGGTCACGGCTGTGAGAGATTGGAATTTGAAGTCTCGCCCCGCGAATCACTGTCTCGCCTCGCGAGAACTCAATTTTGAACTCGCGCCACTTTAATATTCGCCTCGCGAGAGGCTACTCGCCTCGCGGGCGGGCGCAGATCCTGAAGGTTATAAATTGCTGTTTTCGGGCAGAAACTGGATCATCTTCTTTTCTTTTTAGATTTGTGGGCTGCGAATTAGGTTGAGTGTTCTGCGTTACGTTTGTAATGGAGAACTAATCTCCTTGGATTGATCTGTTGTAATCTGTTTCCATTGCCACTTGAGGTTCTGTAATTCCCATTTGAATTGCTATTCTCTTTCAATATTATTCTGTATGTTCTGTTTGCTTAATTCAGAATTGTATAGAATTAGTATTGATTTATTTCGGTGATGTTATGTTCCTATACTTAATCGCGTTTGCTTAATTCGCGTGTGTTCAATCGTGTTTGCTTAATTCACGAGGGCCTCACCCCGTTTGCTTAATTCGGGAATTAGGAACATATATCGTGTAGTGCCGGTTTCGCTTGTTAATTGTTGCTACAATCGAAAAGGGATTAGAATCCGCTTAGGGCATGGAATTGTATGAACCAATGATAGTTGGGAAACGGAGAACAGTAGATTAATCGTTCTTAGCTTATTTGTTAATCATTTATTTGCATTGTTTTCTTAACTGTTTTCCTAATTGAATTGCAAATCCAAACACCCCCAAAACTGACTTTTCTGCGAATAACAATCCCAGAGTCCTTGTGAGACGATACTCGAGTTGTCGCTCCCTAACTACATTTTTGTAAACCACTCACTTTTTGACGCGTGTGCGACGTGTCAAAATTGGCGCCGTTGCCGAGGACTCTTGTTGTTATTAACAGAAAATTTAAAAATAAAAAAAAATTTCATTGCTGAATTAGTTTTGGCTACTAGGTCTGGTTGTGAACCTTTGTATGGATAATTATATGCCTAATGTTTATTATGAGTCATCATGCATATATTATCCTAACTTTGCTGGAGGTTATGAGTTTAGTAGTGATTCTGGCATGAACGGAGTGAACCACTATTCTGGCCAACATGGTGGAGGATAAGGCATCTTGGATGAAATAGCTTCTTTGGTGCATCAAATGACAGTAAGCCAGCACCAATATCAGCCTGACCCTACACTAGCCCAACTCAGTCTGGAAGAATTGGTGCAACGAATGGCAGAACACAATCTTGAATTCCAACAGAGGACAGTTGAATCTCAACGGAGGATAGAAGCAGGTTTCCAGAAGTTGGCCACTCAAATTGGTCACATTGCCTCCACCTCGGCTACACTGCCAACTCAACATCTCCTTGAAGAACACACAGATTCACAAATAGTTGTTCTTGACAATACTTCTTTTAAGCATGATGTTGATAATAATGTCAAGAACACTATCATTGATGAACTGTGTGTTGAATCTCCAGACATCCAAGCCTTTTCTTATTTTGTTTATTGTACTATATGTACTGACTGTACTAACACTAACCTTTGTGTGGTGTGTGCTGAGATTTCTGCATGTATAGCAGGTGATGGATTTGTTAATGCAGTGAGTGAAAATCGTGCAGAAGTTGAAGCAGCACCAGAGATCCTCTCTACCTGTTTGCCACCTACCACTGTGGAACAACCAGCGATTAAGTTCAAGCCTCTGCCTGAGAGACTGGATTTTGCACCCTTAAATATGAAGACACTATGGCCAGTCCAAGAGGTTGAATCCCATTTTTATTGGGAGGATTTTGTTGACCAGGAGGTCACTTTTGACCCAAGAGGGAGTGAGAAGTCCGCCGCACTTGGCGAGGTCACCATAAATGTCAAGCGCTCACTTCGATATTTATGCTGCATGCCATGGGATCCGAGAGGATCATATTGCACTTTGGGCATTCCTTGGCCGCTGTATCACAGACAGTGGGATCCCGGTGGAACCGCCTCCATGAGTTTCTCTAAACCTTCTTCTTTTTAATTATCTTTTCCTTGCTTTGTTTTTGTTTTGTTTTCTTTTAGCTCTTGAATAATTTGAGAAGATCAAGAGTTTGTGTGTTGAGTCATGTGTCGTTGAGCTTGTTGAATTTTAATCAAATTTTGCATAGATGGATTGCATGATATGTGTTGACTGTTTCCCCCTAGGATTTGAAAATTGAAAATTGATCCCCATGTGAAAAATTGAAAATTGAACTTTGAGATATTCTATTGTGTTGTATGATTTATGATAAGTTTGGGGTGAAGGGATGCACACACTAGGGATAGAATCTCGGTCAAACAATTTGCAAAAATGTCCAGGTGAGGGTTTGAGCCTCCAACATGCTCTTAATTGTGTGAATCACGTTTGAGTTGCACTTTCCCGATTTTGCTTGAGTCTCTTCATGGTTTGCATGTTTATGTGTTTGCATCAAATGATTTAGGCAATTTTCTTTGAATTAGCTACTTGGCCTAAATTGAACCGATCCCTAATGCATGTTCCCTGGTTAGCCCCTTTGAGCCTAATTAGCCTATTGTTTCTTGATGATCCTATGTTACAAGTCAAAAATCTGAAAAACCATGTTAACCCAATCTTAGGATTAGGAGAGCATGGAAGCTTAGCAAGAGAAGGGTTGCAAGAAACTAAGTTTGGGGTGGCTGCAAGGATATGATGTGTTGTTTGGGATTGAGAAAAAGAAAAAAAATAAAGGTTGGAGCCAAGGGCAAAAAGAAAGAAAAAAAAAAGGAAAACAAAAGAGAAGAGAAAAGTGCAAAAATATCAAAAAGGGTATTAGAAGAAAAAGGCTGTAGTCACCCAAAAGCATAAAGAAAAGTGGGAAAAGGAATTTGAGTGGAAGTTCAATATGTAAAAATGCTCATGCTCTCTTAGTTCCTAGGGACTTAAGCCTAGTACCTTTGAATATCCTACCCTTAGCCAGGCCCCATTACAACCTTTAAAAGACCTTTTGATGTTGCATGCATGTTTTCGTGGGAACCTTGTTTGAGATGAAAATCAAATTCATGGGAAGTGCTCTTAAAGGTGAAATTGAGTGAAATGTTGATAGCCTAGACAAATTGAGCGAATGAGTGAAACACTAAATGCCCTTGTAAGGAAGGCGATTGTTTGAATTTGGTGATCTCCCTTTTGTGTGTAACTTGGATCCTAAACTCAGATTACTGATTGCATGAATGATGGAATGCTCAATGGTTTAAAGTAAATGAATGTCGGGATTGCACTGTTGAAAAAGGGGGGGAAAACATTGAAGAAAAATTGTTTTGTTAAAATTGCATGAAATTTGTGCGGAATTGATTAAATCCTTTAAGCTTGCCAGGTTTGAGTCCTTTTTGAGTTTTAGTTTGCTTGGGGACAAGCAAAGTTTAAGTTTAGGGTATTTGATCAGCCTCTGGCTTGACTAGTTTTTAACTAGTAAGACCATAGGTTTTATTCGAGTTTAATCTCGTTTCCGCCCAAATTTGGATGTAATTGTCCTCAAGCAACATTTTGAGTCTCTTAAGTATTTTTAGGTTAATTTAGTTGATTTTGAGTCGAATAAAGCACTTATGGCTATTTCTTGTTTTCAGGTTAATAAAGAGAAGCAATTCTAGAATTATTCGCCCCGCGAGAGGCTACTCGCCTCGCGAGCCTGAAGCCTTATTGTGCCAGAAATGTCATCCTCTCTGTCTTGCCTCGCGAATCACCGCCTCGCCTTGCGAGAAATCCAAACCCTGAAGGACAGAGACCATCACGGCCTAGCCGTGATAAGGGTCACGGCTGTGACAAATTGGAATTTGAAGTCTCGCCCCGCAAATCACTGTCTCGCCTCGATAGAACTCAATTTTGAACTTGCGCCACTTTAATATTCGCCTCGCGAGAGGCTACTCGCCTCGCGAGCGGGCGGGCGCAAATCCTGAAGGTGACAAATTGCTGTTTTCGGGCAGAAACTGGATCATCTTCTTTTCTTTTTAGATTTGTGGGCTGCGAATTAGGTTGAGTGTTCTGCGTTACGTTTGTAATGGAGAACTAATCTCCTTGGATTGATCTGCTGTAATCGGTTTCCATTGCCACTTGAGGTTATGTAATTCCCATTTGAATTGCTATTCTCTTTCAATATTATTCTGTATGTTTTGTTTGCTTAATGAAGAATTGTATAGAATTAGTATTGATTTATTTCGGTGATGTTATGTTCCTATACTTAATCGCGTTTGCTTAATTCGCGTGTGTTCAATCGTGTTTGCTTAATTCACGAGGGCCTCACCCCGTTTGCTTAATTCGGGAATTAGGAACATATATCGTGTAGTGTCGGTTTCGCTTGTTAATTGTTGCTACAATCGAAAAGGGATTAGAATCCGCTTAGGGCATGGAATTGTATGAACCAATGATAGTTGGGAAACGGAGAACAATAGATTAATCATTTTTAGCTTATTGATAATTATTTAGTTTGCATTGCTTTTCTTAACTGCTTTCTTAATTGAATTGCAAATCCAAACACCCCCAAAACTGACTTTTCAGCGAATAACAATCCAAGAGTCCTTGTGATACGATACTCGAGATGTCGCTCCCTAACTACATTTTTGTAAACCACTCGCTTTTTGACGCGTGTGCGATAGCGTGTCAGTGCACACGTGAAAGGAGAACCTGATGGTAAGCCCTGGTACCATGATATCAAGCAATATATTCAGAACAAGGAATACCCGGTAGAGGCGAGTGAAGTAAATAAAAAGACCATCCGAAGGCTGGCTATGACCTTTTTCTTAAACAAGGAAGTCTTGTATAAAAGAGGATATGATGGTACCCTACTGACACGCTGTCGCACGCGCGTCAAAAAGCGAGTTGTTTACAAAAAAACTGTAGTTAGGGCGCGACAACTCGAGTATCGTCTCTCAAGGACTCTTGGATTGTTATTCGCAGAAAAGTCAGTTTTGGGGGGGTTTGGTTTGAAATTCAATTAAGAAAGCAGTTAAGAAAAGCAATGCAAACTAAATAATTATGAATAAGCTAAAAACGATTAATCTACTATTCTCAGTTTCCCAACTATCATTGGTTCATACAATTCCATGCCCTAAGCGGATTCTAATCCCTTTTCGGTTGTAGCAACAATTAACAAGCGAAATTGGCACTACGAGATGTATGTTCCTAATTCTCGAATTAAGCAAACGGGGTGAAGCTCTCGTGAATTAAGCAAACACGATTGAACACACGCGAATTAAGCAAACACGATTATGTATAGGAACATAGAATCATTGAAACAAATCAATACTCATTCTATACAATCCTGAATTAAGCAAACAGAACATATAGAATAATGTTGAAAGAGAATAGAAATTCAAATGGGAATTACAGAACCTCAAGTGCGGCGGAAACCAATTACAGCAGATTAATCCAAGGGAATTAGTTCTCCATCAAATACATCATAGAAACCCTAGAGACTAATTCGCAGCCGTCAATGGAAAAGAGAAAAGAAGATAAGAAGCTCTTGTTTCTTCCCTAAAACAGCAATTTATATCCTTCAGAATCTGCGCCCGCTCGCGAGGCGAGTAGCATCTCGCGAGGCGAATATTAAAAGTGGCGCGAGTTCAAAATTGGGTTCTCACGAGGCGATATGATGATTCGCGGGGCGAGACCGAAAGGTGACATTCTCTGATACAGTCAGGCCTTCAGGCTCGCGAGGCGAGTTGGAGATTCGCGAGGCGAGACAGAAAGGGTGAAATTCTCTGGTGCAGTCAGGCCTTCAGGCTCGCGTGGCGAGACAGTGACTCGCGAGGCGAGATAGAAAGGGTGACTGTTGCTGCTCTGGCTGGTCTTCAGGCTCGCGAGGCGAGTAGCTTCTCGCGGGGCGAAACTTCCAGACTTGCATTTTCCACTGACTTCTCCATTCCCTTGGCTCTAAGTGCTTCCCTTTTTACCTGAAAATACGAGATAGCAATGAATGCTTTATTTGACTCAAAAATGCACTAAAATTCCCTAAACTACTTAAGAAACTCAAAATGTTGCTTGAGGACAGCTAAATCCAAATCTGGGCTAAAACTAGATTGAAACTCGAGTAATTGGTGCAAAAACAATGGTCTTACTAGTTATAAAACTAGTCAACCAGAGGCTGATCAAAATACCCCAAACTTAAACTTTGCTTGTCCCCAAGCAAACTAAAACTCAAAAAAAAAAACTCAAACTTGGCAAGCTTAAGGGATTCAATCAATTTCGCAAAAAATTCATGCAATTTCAACAAAACAACTTTTCTTCAATGTTTCCCCCTTTGCAACAATGTAATCACCACATTCATTTACTTTAAACAATTGAGAATTCCATCATTCATGCAGTCATTAATCTAAGTTGAGGATCCAAGTTACACACAAAAGGGAGATCACCAATTTCAAACAATTGCCTTCCTCACAAGGGCATTTAATATTTCACTCATTCGCTCAAATTGTCTAGGCAATCAACTTTTCACTCAAGTTCACATTTTAAGAGCACTTCCCATGAATTTGATTTTTATCTCAAACAAGGTTCCCACGAAAACATGCATGCAACATCAAAAGGTCTTTTAAAGGTTGTAATGGGGCCTGGCTAAGGGTAGGATATTCAAAGGTACTAGGCTTAAGTCCCTAGGAACTAAAGAGCATGAGCATTTTAACACACTGAACTTCCACTCAAATTCCTTTTTCCATTTTTCTTTTTGCCTTGGGTGACTACAGCCTTTTTCCTTTGACACCATTTTTTTTTTGTTTTTGCCCCTTTTCTTTTGGCAAATTTTTTTTTCTTTTTCTCCTTTTTTTTTCTTTTTCTTTTTGCCCTTGGCTTCAACCTTTATTTTTCTTTTTCTCAACCCAGAATGACATATAAAACCTCGTAGTCACCCCAAACTTAGTTTCTTGCAACCCTTCTCTTGCTAAGCTTCCATGCTCTCCTAATCCTAAGATTGGGTTAACATGGTTTTTCCAGATTTTGGCTTGTAACATAGGGTCATCAAGAAACAATAGGCTAATTCGGCTCAATATGGCTAACTAGGGAACATGCATTAGGGATGGTTCTTCTTAGGCCAAGTGGTTATTTCAAAGAAAATTGCCTAAATCATTTGATGCAAGCACATAAACATGCAAACCATGAAGAGACTCAAGCAAATTCGGGAAAGTGCAACTCAAAAGTGATTCACACAATTAAAAACATGTTGGAGGCTCAAATTCCTCACCTGGACATTTTTCGCAAATTGTTTGACCGAGATTCAATCCCTAGTGTGTGCATCCCTTCACCCCAAACTTATCATAAATCATGCATTCACAACAGAATATCTCAAAGTTCAATTTTCAATTTTTCACATGGGGATCAATTTTCAATTTCAAAACCTAGGGGGAAATCATCAACAGTCAACACGTGTAATGCAATCCATCTATGCAAAATTTGATTAGAATCCAACAAGCTCACCGACACAAGACTCACACACAAACGACTCAAAGCAACACAAACAAAACAAAAACAAAACAAATGGTTCCCTCCCATACACTTAAAACATGCATTGTCCTCAATGAAGGAACATAGATATAAAACAAGAGTGAGGGAAAGGAGAAGGTTTAGAAAAAACAAATGGGGGCGGTTCCACCGGGATCCCACTGTCTGTTGGGAATTTGCGTAAAAACAAAATAAAACGCAGCGGAAAAATTCCCATCAAAGGATCCTTGCGAATGGTCATGATTCATGATTCGAAAGTTTACCTTTTGAAGCGATGGCTGTTGGTTGAAATTCGTCTATCACGAACACCGTACGAACGGTGTCTCTAGAGGTATCCACACGAGCGGATTCCGTGAGCGTCCAACGTCACGAACCGAAGCGTCTCTGTCTCACAGTGCTAGCTTCAAAACCGAGACCTTGCTGTTCACACTTACTCTCTTTTGTGCGGCTAGGTTATCAACCGTGTTTGCACAACAACTTAAGTGTTCTACTTATAGTAGCGCCTCCTTAAGTGAGTTAGTGAGCAGCACTTGACCTAAGCCCATATACTATGCGCTAGGCCCAATAGGAAAGTCCAACTCTCCTTTTAATGCTTCTTTTAATCCGCTCTTATGTGTGTGACCCTATAGGTTCCCAAAACGTTAGTAGTAACATTAAATCCCATTTAATATTACAAACAGTGAGCGGTATCTAGCAATACATCATTGCTACCTAAGTAGTGAGAAAGTCAGTGATTTGACGAAACCTTTCTGTGACAAATATTCATGTGCATTATTATCCCTTTGTCCATATATCTATATTGAACACAAGTCATAGAATGTGTCACCCTTGTATAGTTCAATATCATGTTCCCTGATACCCGAGTAGACTTAACAACAAATGAGGTCAATATCTCATATTGGCTCATTTCAGGATGGCCATGCATTTTATAGTCTCACTCTATCAGGGGGCCCACAGATATTACCCCTGTCATGTAGGAGGGACAAATTCCATCTAGGTCACTCACATCCCTCTGCATGGCTCGTGGTATGCCCAATGACCGTCTTTATAATCATCCTATTACAGATGACGTTTGACGATATTAAAGCACACGACTCCTCATGTAGGGATCGTAGTGATTTCAGGTCGAAGGATTGTATGCACCATTGTCACTATGAGAACTACTTATGACACTCACATAACGCTCCATGTAGTGTTCTCATGGTGGGTCAATCCAGTACATCATTACCTTAATGTGTACCTATGTGGCAACTCGATATCTCATATCTATGACCCGTGAGATGTGGTCATCAGTCTGCACACATAATAATCTCAATTGTATTATTATTGTCCTTATTAATAAAATACTTGACTACGGATATTTAAGAATAGGATTTCATTGTTCAATAGTGTCTCACGATCAAGTCATATACTTGATATTCTATTGAACTGAAATTTCTATTCTAAGGACTTTATTATGTTTAAACAAGTAACACAATAAACTGAAATGCCTCATATATATATATATATATATATATATATATATATATATATATATATATATATATATAATAGCAAGATACAAATGTAAGTCTAAAGAAATACATTGGCCTCTAGGGCTTACACCAACACTGTCTGTGATACAGCGGCCAAGGAATGCCCAAAATGCAATATGATCCTCCCGGATCCCATGGTATACAGCATAAGCATGAGAGTGAGCGCTTGACAATCATGGCGACCTCGCCAAGTGCAGCGGATTTCTCACTCCCTCTTGGGTCAAAGATGACCTCATTGTCAACAAAGTCCTCCCAATAAAAATGGGATTCAACCTCTTGGACCGGCCACAGTGCCTTCATATTCAAGGATGCAAAATCCAGTCTCTCAGGCAGAGGCTTGAACTCCATCTCTGGTTGTTCCACAGTGGGAGGTGGCAAACAGGTAGAGAGGATCTCTGGTGCTGCTTCAACTTCTGCACGATTTTCACTCACTGCACTAACAAATCCATCACCTTCTATACAAGCAGAAATCTCAGCACACACCACACAAAGGTTAGTGTTAGTATAATCAGCACATATAGTACAATAAACAGAATCAGAAAAGGATTGAATGTCTGGAAATTCAACACACAGTTCATCAATAATAGTGTTCTTGACATTATTATCAAAATCATGCTCAAGAGAAGTATTGTCAAGAACAACTATTTGTGAATCTGTGTGTTCTTCAAGGAGATGTTGAGATTGCAGTGTAGCCGAGGTGGAGGCAATGTGACCAATTTGAGTGGCCAACTCCTAAAGACCAGCTTCTGTCCTCTGTTGGAATTGAAGATTGTGTTCTACCATCTGTTGCACCAATTCTTCCAGACTGAGTTGGAGTAGTGTGGGGTCAGGCTGATATTGATGCTCGCGTATTGCCATTTGATGCACCAAAGAGGCAATCTCATCCAAGCTTCCTTGTTCTCCACCATGTTGGCCAGAATAGTGGTTCACTCCGTTCATGCCAAAATCACTGCTAAAATCATAACCACCAGTGAAGCCAAGATAATACATGCATGATGGCTCATAATAAACATTAGGAATATAATTTTGCATATAATTATCCATACTAAGGTTCACAACCAGACCTAGTAGCCAAAACTAATTCAGCAATGCATCTTTTTTTTTCCTTTTTTTTATATTATTTATTTTCTGTTAATAACAACAAGAGTCCCCGGTAACGGCGCCAATTTTGACACACTGTCGCACGCGTGTCAAAAAGCGAGTGGTTTACAAAAAAAACTGTAGTTAAGGCGCGACAACTCGAGTATCATCTCACAAGGACTCTTGGATTGTTATTCGCAAAAAAGTCAGTCTTGCAATTTTTATTTTCGAGCTCTGAGGCTCACTGCATTTTTATTTTTTCGAGCTCTAAGGCTCACTGCATTTTATCTTTGAGCTCTAAGGCTCGCTGCAATTTTATTTTCGAGCTCTGAGGCTTATTGCAATTTTATTTTCGAGCTCTAAGGCTCACTGCAATTTTATGTTCGAGCTCTGAGGCTCACTGCATTTGAGCTCTAAGGCTCACAGCAATTTTATTTTCAAATTGTAAAGTTTTCTTCTAAGCTCAATGTGTGTTCATTTTTCTTTACTTGTTCATTACTACAATACATGAAAAGTCACGACTAACCATGTCTTCTAGTATGCAACAAGTAAAGAGGGGCAACTGTGAACACCCATTTTTGTCCGTCCTTAATTCTAGTATGCTTCGAGGAGACTAATAATAGTAATAAAGAGAGAGAAAAGAAAAAGAGAATAATAAAGAAAGGAAGGGGGCTCATAATTAATTTGTTGCTGAACGCGGTCCAGTCCAGTCCAATGCTGGACGAGGCCCAGTCCATTACATTTGCTATTGGACGGAAGACCCCGTCCATCACGTTTGGACTTGCAGTGGACGGGGAAGCCCCGTCCATCACATCGGACTTGTTGTTGGACGGAGAAACCCCGTCCATCACATTTGCACTTGCTGTGGACGGGGAAGCCCCGTCCATCACTTCGGACTTGCAGTGGACGGGGAAGCCCCGTCCATCACATCGCACTTGCAGTGGACGGGGAAGCCTCGTCCATCACTTCGGACTTGATGTTGGACGGAAGACCCCGTCCATCACGTTTGCACTTGCTGAGGACAGGGAAGCCCCGTCCATCACACTGCACTTGCCAATGGATGGGGTAGTCCCGTCCAATCATTGCACTTGCTTGTGGACGGGGTAGTCCCGTCCAGTCCACTGCATTTGCCAATGGACGGGGTGGCCCCGTCCAGTCCACTGCATTTGCCAATGGACGGGGTGGCCCTGTCCAGTCAATGCATTTCCCAATGGACGGGGTGGTCCCGTCCAGTCCCTTGCATTTGCCAATGGACGGGGTGGCCCCGTCCAGTCCACTGTATTTTCCAATGAACGGGGTGGCCCCGTCCAGTCAATGCATTTGCCAATGGATGGGGTGGTCCCGTCCAGTCCCTTGCATTTGCCAATGGACGGGGTGGCCCCGTCCAGTCCACTGCATTTGCCAATGGACGGGGTGGCCCCGTCCAGTCATTGCATTTGCCAAATGGACGGGGTGGTCCCGTCCAGTCATTACACTTGCTACTGGACGGGGTGGTCCCATCCAGTCCTTGCACTTGCCAATGGACGAGGTGGTCCCGTCCAATCAATGCACTTGCTGTTGGACGCGGTGGTTGTTGGTGTAAGCCCTAGAGGCCAATGTATTTCTTTAGACTTACATTTGTATCTTGTTATTTCATATATATATATGATATGAGGCATTCCAGTTTATTGTGTTACTTGTTTAAACATAATAAAGTCCTTAGAATAGAAATTTCTGTTCAATAGAATATCAAGTATATGACTTGATCGTGAGACACTATTGAACAATGAAATCCTATTCTTAAATATCCGTAGTCAAGTATTTTATTAATAAGGACAATAATAATACAATTGAGACTATTATGTGTGCAGACTGATGACAACATCTCACGGGTCATAGATATGAGATATCGAGTTGCCACATAGGTACGCATTAAGGTAATGATGTACTGGATTGACCCACCATGAGAACACTACATGGAGCGTTATGTGAGTGTCATAAGTAGTTCTCATAGTGACAATGGTGTATGTAATCCTTCGACCTGAAATCACTACGATCCCTACATGAGGAGTCGTGTGCTTTAATATCGTCAAACGTCATCTGTAATAGGATGATTATAAAGACGATCATTGGGCATACCACGAGCCATGCAGAGGGATGTGAGTGACCTAGATGGAATTTGTCCCTCCTACATAACAGGAGTAATATCTGTGGGCCCCCTGATAGAGTGAGATCAGTAAAATGCATGGTCGTCTTTGAAATGAGTCAATATAAGATATTGACCTCATTTGTTGTTAAGTCTACTCGGGTATCAGGGAACATGATATTGAACCATACAAGGGTGACACATTCTATGCCTTGTGTTCAATATAGATATATGGACAAAGGGATAACAATGCACATGAATATTTGTCACAGAAAGGTTTCGTCAAATCACTGACTTTCTCACTACTTAGGTAGCAATGATGTATTGCTAGATACCGCTCACTGTTTGTAATATTAAATGGGATTTAATATTACTGCTAACGTATTGGGAACCTATAGGTTCACACACAAAAGAGCGGATTAAAAGAAGCATTAAAAGAAAGTTGGACTTTCCTATTGGGCCTAGCGCATAGTAGATGGGCTTAGGTCAAATGTTGCTCACTAACTCACTTAAGGAGGTGATACTATAAGTAGACCACTTAAGTTGTTGTGCCCACACGGTTGATAACCTAGCCGCACAAAAGAGAGTAAGTGTGAACAACAAAGTCTCGGTTTTGAAGTAGCACTGTGAGACAGAGACGCTCGGTTCGTGGACGTTGGACGCTCACGGAATCCGCTCGTGTGGATACCTCTAGAGACACCGTTCGTGCGGTGTTCGTGATAGACAATTTCAACAAACAGCCATCGCTTCAAGAGGTAAACTTTCGAATCATGAATCATGACCATTCGCAAGGATCCTTCGATGGGAATTTTTCCGCTGCGTTTCTTTTGTTTTATACGCAAATTCCCAACAAAGTGGTATCAGAGCCGCTTGCGAAACCATGATTCTATTACGTGGTTTATCTCTTATGTATGATAACATGTTTGTAATGTGAATCGTTTTCTGAAAATTGGTTTTGAAAATCGTTTGCATCTGGTTTGCGAAACCTTGTTTCTGTGATTTTTGTATGTATATGATATATATGTCTATTGCATGTTTGTGTATATATGCGATATGTACATTGGTTCTGAATCCTTATTATGTTCTGCGATGGCATCAAATGTTGATGTTAAACATGATTGTTTTCAGTTCTGTGTTGGCGGCGTTAAGGGGTTTCAGACATGAAAAGTTCATGTTGTTGCGGCTGAGGTTCCAAGTGTTGAAATCGTAGCCGTCGTTCCTTGCAACGTGAAGTGTTCACGGGCCTTGCGGTTTTAGGGTTGAAAGGTTGACGCCCTAGCCACCAAGGAAGCGAGGCACACTTCGGAATTTCCGGCGAGACCCCGTGCTACCTCTGCGTAGTGTGTAATTTCGAAATTCAAATTTTGAAATTTTATGTCACCATTTAATAATTATATCAATCACAATAAATGTGATTTATAGTAACATCAATTATAATAAATGTGATTTATTATATATATGTTACGGTTTCAAAACTCAGATTTTGAAATGTGATTTATATCAATTACAATAAATGTGATTTGTTACAATAAATGTGATTTATGTTAATTGAATAAATGTGATTTATGTCAATTACAATAAATGTGATTTGTGGTAACAACAATTGCAATAAATGTGATTTATGTCATTTACAATAAATATGATTTATAATAAATGTGATTTATGGTAACAACAATTGCAATAAATATGATTTATAGTAACATCTATTATAATAAATGTGATTTATTATATATATATATGTTATGTTTTCAAAATTCAGATTTTGAAATCTCTAATTTATGAAATTAATAATAATAATAATGATTATGTGTTATTATTGGTTGTTACTATTTATTTGGTGATGTATGGTGAATGGTTATGGCCTTAGTCCTTTTACCTTTTGGTTTATATTTTGAAATACGGCCTGCGTGCCGTGCCTTTCTCTTATATTCCATATGTATCTTCTTTTCTCATCTCACTCCCCTAATATGTAAAATGAGGTTTCTGTTTATGTAATGTAATGATGGAGACAAGAAGACGCTATCACGTGGGAGATCTTGCTTGGAGAAGCTTGGACGCTCCTAGGTTTTAGTTTAGATTCTCTCATTGGCTTGGGAGAATCAATGCGTTAGGGGCCATAACCATATCACATTTATTTACCTTATATATGTATGAGATGCATGTATGTATATAGTATGTTAAAAGATGTTTAACTAATATATGTATGAGATGCATGTATGAAAATAGTAAGTTAAAGAGTTTAACAAATGATGAGATCAAGTTTTAATCAAATCCCTCAAAAGGAAATATTAAGTCACATTTAAAGGCCTTCCGATGCATGGCACTCGTCAAGACTACTATCGATTAAGTGTGGGTCCGCCAAAGCAGGGTACCTTTATCTATAATAGTAAGGCGCGATGGGACAAATGTAATGTTCAACTGCTATCCATTGGGTCTGACTTAACTAAGCCAACTTCAATAGGATTGAAAGGCTTAGAGGCTCATAAGTTGGGCTTTAGTCCATGTGATGGATTAGAATAAGATTTATTCACCCAACTATCCAAGAGTTGCATGAGATGCAATCGGAAAGTGTTTCCTACCTAAATAACCGAATTTTGGGTGATCAGCCAAAGCTGACTTAAAGCTAGGTGAAATATGGATCTTGGCCCACTAGAAAATCTTCCAACGGGATTTTCCGAATCAATGATGAGGGTCATTGTTTTGAGTAAAATAGTGGGAGGCGTATTTAATTAAAGACCTTATTAAATAACTTCATGGCATGATACTTATACTTTGCATATTTATCTCTGTAGATTACCATGGCATCAAACACATCAAGTAACTCTGTCATTGCGATCCGTCCTTGAGAAGGACAAACTATCCTAACGCAATTTTCTGGACTGGTACAGAAACTTGAGGATTGTCCTCAAACATGAGAAAAAGTTGTATGTTCTTGAGGAGCCTATTCCCGAGAAGCCACCGACTTCAAGTGCTCCTAGGGGTGACGACAGGATGCTTATAAGAAGCATCAGGATGACGCCTTAGACGTGGGATGTCTTATGCTTGCTGCCATGACCTCTGAGCTGCAAAAGCAACATGAGACCATGGAGGCGTACGATATGATCGTGCACCTCAAGCTGCTCTACCAAGAGCAAGCAAGCAAGAGGAACTGCCCAAAATACCTGGAAGAAAGCAAGAAGAAGAAGGGAAGTGAGACTTCCACTTCAGGTATTTTTGTTATAGAAGTCAATTTATCTACTTCTGCACCATGGGTATTAGATACCGGATGTGGTTCTCACATTTGTACAAATGTGCAGGATCTAAACAGGAGTAGACCATTGGCAAAGGGCGAAGTCGACCTACGAGTTGGAAATGGAGCAAAGGTTGCTGCTTTAGCCGTAGGGACTTATGTATTGACTTTGCCCACTGGGCTTACTATTCAGTTAGAGAACTGTTATTTTGTGCCTGCAATTAGCAGGAATATCATCTCCGTTTCTTGTTTGGACAAGAGTGGTTTTTCTTTTATAATAAAGAACAAAAGTTGTTCTATTTATTTGGATGATATTTTCTATGCTAGTGCACACATGAGTAATGGACTTTATGTCCTTGATCTTGAAATGCCCATCTATAACGTAAATACTAAGAGGATCAAACCAAATGAGTTGAACCCGTCTTATCTTTGGCATTGTCGTTTAGGCCATATAAATGAGAAGCGCATTTCGAAGCTCCATAAAGATGGACTCTTGGACTCATTTGATTATGAATCATATGAGATATGTGAGTCTTGTTTATTGGGAAAGATGACTAAAGCTCCATTCACCGGCAAAGGTGAAAGAGCCAACGATCTTTTGGGTCTTATACATAGCGATGTATGCGGACCCCTAAACACATTAGCTAGAGGTGGTTTTCAGTACTTCATCACATTTACTGATGATTTCAGTAGATATGGATTTGTGTATCTTATGAAACATAAATCGGAATCCTTTGAAAAGTTCAAGGAATTCAAAAATGAGGTACAAAACCAACTTGGTAAAAATATTAAAGCTCTTCGATCAGGTCGAGGTGGTGAATATTTGAGCCTAGAGTTTGATGATCATCTGAGAGAGTGTGGGATTTTATCTCAACTCACTCCACCTGGAACACCACAATGGAATGGTGTTTTTGAGAGGAGAAATCGAACCTTGTTGGACATGGTTCGGTCTATGATGAGTCATGCAAACCTTCCAAACTCCTTTTGGGGATATGCTCTATTGACAGCAGCTTTTACACTTAACCGTGTTCCATCCAAAACGGTAGAAAAGACACCATATGAGATATGGACTGGTAGACGACCCAGCATGTCTTTTATGAAGATTTGGGGTTGTGAAGCATATGTAAAACGTCAAGTTTCTAATAAGCTTGATCCCAAATCTGATAAATGCTTCTTTGTGGGGTATCCCAAAGAAACCAAGGGATACTATTTCTATAATCCTTCCGAAGGCAAAGTGTTTGTCGCACGGACTGGTGTATTCCTAGAAAAGGAGTTTATCTCCATAGGAACCCGTGGGAGGAAGATAGAACTTGAAGAAATTCAAGAATCACAGAGTAGTGACCTACCATTGGTGGAACAGGAGCAACCTTCAAAGAATGCTGTGGAGGAACAACCCGCTCCAGTAGCACAAGACCAAACAGAGGTCTAACAGGATACATCACCAGCCTGAGAGATATGGATTTCTCATGACTCCACAAGGTGATGTATTGCTCATGGATCAAGATGAGCCTGTGACCTACCAGGAGGCCATTACTGGCCCAGAATCTGAGAAGTGGCTTGAGGCCATGAAATCTGAGATGGATTCCATGTACACCAACCAGGTATGGACCTTGGTAGAGCCACCTGAAGGGGTAAAACCTATAGGGTGCAAGTGGGTTTTCAAAAAGAAAACTGACATGGATGGTAAGGTACACACCTTTAAGGCACGATTGGTCGCTAAGGGTTTCAAGCAAATTCATGGTGTCGACTATGATTGGTCGGGCTGTCACGCACGCGCCAAAAAGGACGAGCGGGTTTAAAACTGTAGTATAGTACGACAACTCGGATGTCGTCTCTCAAGGACTCTGAGAATATTATCTTTCACAAAAAAAATAAGTTTTGGGGGGGGGGGGGGTTTTGGGTTGGAGTGCAAATAAGAAACAAACAAAATATTAGAGACAGAGCGATTGAAAACAAACAGTTCAAGGAGGTTATCAATAGTCAAAAACAGATTAATCTATTGTTCTTGATTTCCCACTATCATAGGTTCATACAATTTCCAAGCCCTAAGCAAATTCTTATCCCCTCCCGGTTGTAGCAACAATTTACAAACGAAACTCTCGCTCTGAGATACATGTCCCTATTCCCGAATTAAACAAACGGGGTTAAGCCCTCATGAACTAAACGAACATGAACGTACACACGCGAATTAAACAAACGCGATTGATTATAGGAACATGATATCACCGGAAATAAATCAATACAATGCATTATACTCCTGAATTAAACAAACAGAAATACAAGGCATGACATTGAAGAGGGAAAAGCATACAAAACAGGAAAGTATAAGAACCTCAAGTATGTGGAAATCAATTACAATAGATCAATCCTAAGAATTTAGTTCTCCATAACACAAACGAAATCACAGAAAAGTGTAAAACAGAAAATGGAGAAGCAAAAGTCTTTTCAAAATATTCAGAACAGCCTTTTATACAAATTCAGAATTCAGATGGCTCGCGAGGCGAACAACCATTCGCGAGGCGAATTTCATGAACTGTCAGCAACCCTTGGCATTCTCGCGAGGTGAAGTGTCTCTCGCGAGGCGAGGATATGAAGAGTTTCCTCCTTACGCCCGTTATGGCCATCAGGGCCTAACCGTGATGCTCTCTGACTTCCAGACTCGCGAGGCGAAGGGATGCTCGCGAGGCGAGACTCTTCAGCTTCAAAACTGCCACGGCCATGACCTTCAACACGGGCAAGCCGTGATCGTCTCTGACTTTTTCAGGTTTGGAAGACTCGCGGGGCGAGACCTTCTTCGCGAGGCGACCCAGAGACTTAGCAATTTCTTGGAACAGTCAAA
This sequence comes from Sophora flavescens, assembly GCA_030762895.1. Classification (NCBI taxonomy): domain Eukaryota; kingdom Viridiplantae; phylum Streptophyta; class Magnoliopsida; order Fabales; family Fabaceae; genus Sophora; species Sophora flavescens. Next base: position 8,223,285 of record CM061069.1, on the reverse strand, counting down.
GCTTCGGGGTCGCGTGGCGAGCATGGCTTTTGGGGCGAATCCCCTGTTCTTTATTTTCTCAACTTCTACTTAACCTGAAAACAAGGAAATAAGCATAAGTGTATTATTTTGACTTTAAAACTTGCTAAATTAACTTAAAACTACTCTAGAGACTCAAAACCTTGCTTGAGGACAATCTAATCTAATTTGGGTAAAAATACGATATAATTTGCACAAAACCCTGGTCATACTAGCTATAAAACTAGATGAGCCAGAGGCTTATCAAAATACCCCAAACTTAAACTTTGCTTGTCCCCAAGCAAACTAAGACTCAAAAAACAAAAAGACTCAAGACCTGGCAAGCTCAAAAGATTCAATCAACATTGCACACATTCAAGCAATACATCAAAACAGTTTTTCTTCATTGTTTCCCCCTTTTCAAACAGAGCAATCCCCATATTCATTTATTCTAAACATTTGAGAGTTTCATCATGAAAACAATCAGAAATCTAAGCAGGGGATCTAAGTCACACACAAGAGGGAGATCACCAAATCCAAACAACTGCCTTCCTCACAAGGGCATTATTTGTTCACTCAGTCACTCAGTTTATGTCAAGCTAACAACTTGCACTCAGTTTCACTTTTCAAGTACACTTCCCAAAAATTTGCCTTTCATCTCAAAATGGCTCCCACAGAAAACATGCAAGCAACATCAGAAGGTCTTTTATGGGTTGTAATGGGGCCTGGCTAAGGGTAGGATATACAAAGGAACTAAGCTGAAGACCCTAGGAACTAAGAGAGCATGAACTATATTTACACCTTGAAATTCACTCAAGTTCCCTTCTTTATTTTTTTTCTTTACACTTCTGGGTGGCTACAGCTCTTTTTATTTCTTTTTGGCATCTTTGTATTTTTGTATTATTTTTTTTTTATATATGTACACTTTTTCTTTCACAAGCTTTTGGCTTCAACTTTTTTTTTCTTTTTTTTTTTTTTCTTTTCAATCCCAACAACATATTACACCTTGCAGCCACCCCAAACTTTGGCTTCTTGCACCCACTCTAAGATTACATGCTCTCCTAATCCTAAGATCGGGTTAACATGGTTTTCCAGATTTTTGGGCTTATAACATTAGGTTATCAAGAACTAATAGGCTAATAGGCTCAAAAGGGCTAACTAGGGAACATGCAATAGGAATTAGTTTATTCAGGCCAAGTAGCTATTTACAAAGAAACTGCCTAAATCATTTGCTACACACATATAATCATGCAAACCAAAAAGAGATTCAATCAAATCCAGGGAAGTACAACTTGAAAGTGATTTTCACACATTTTAAAACATGTTGGAGGCTCAAAACCTCACCTGGACATTCATGCAAATTGTTTGAAAGAGATACTATCCCTAGTGTGTGCTCCCTATCACCCCAAACTTATCATTCATCATGCTATCATAACAAAATCCCAAAGTTCAGTTTTCAATTTCACATGGGAATCACAAAATTTTTCAAAATTTTTCAGCCTAGGGGGAATCATCACTTATCAATCATGCAAGCAATCTGTGCAACATCAATCAAAATCTAGCAAACTTGCCAACTAAAAACTTAACACACAAATGCTCCTGAGCTTCTCAAATTATTCAGGAGCTTTATTCAAAGAAAATAAAAACTACAACTAGTTCCCTCCCCCACACTTAAAACATGCATTGTCCCCAATGAACAACAAAATTATACAATCAGAGTGAGGGGAAAAGGAAAAGAAACTCCCTGATCAAGTATCAGTGTAGGTTGGAGCATCTAAAGATAGCTCCTCAACATTAGCATTCGCAGGGTCAGCAGCCTCCACACCATGGAATGGCTTCAACCTTTGTCCATTAACCTTGAAGGTTTTGTTGGTACCTGCATCCTTGATCTCAACTGCACCATATGGAAACACATTAGTAACAACAAATGGTCCTATCCACCTGGACCTAAGTTTCCCAGCCATCAATCTTAGGCGGGAATTAAACAATAAGACTTTCTGACCCACAAAAAATTCTTTCCTAACAATCATTCTATCATGAAAAAATTTTGTTTTCTCTTTATACATCCTGGAGCTCTCATAGGCTTCAAGCCTAAGCTCCTCAAGTTGCTGCAACTGCAGTTTTCTCTCAACACCAGATTTCTTCATGTCCATGTTGCAACACTTTATTGCCCAATATGCTCTATGCTCAACTTCCACCGGGAGGTGACATGCCTTGCCAAAAACTAGCCGAAAGGGGGACATCCCTATAGGTGTCTTAAAAGCAGTCCTCTGGGCCCACAGTGCGTCTTCCAGACGGCGGCTCCATTCCCTTCTGTTTGGCTGCACCATCTTCTCTAGGATTTGCTTAATCTCCCTGTTTGATATTTCTGCTTGGCCATTGGTTTGGGGATGGTAAGCAGTAGACACTCTATGTACAACCCCATATTTTCTGAGTAAGGCCTCCAAGGTTCTCATTACAAAAATGTGTGCCACAGTCACTGATGATGGCCTTGGGTATGCCAAACCCGCAAAAGATGTTGGACCTAACAAATTTTGACACAATCTGAGCATCGTTAGTCCTAGTGGGGATTGCTTCCACCCACTTTGAAACATAATCTACAGCCAACAAAATATATACAAAACCAAAAGAAGGGGGAAAAGGACCCATGAAGTCCATCCCCCACACATCGAAGACCTCACAATAAAGCATTGGCTCTTGGGGCATCTCACTCCTACGAGTGATTGCCGGCCTGTTATTTGACATTCCTTACAACTCTTATACACTTCATATGAATCCCTGAAAATTGTGGGCCAAGAGAATCCCGGAGTCCAGGACTTTTCTTGCTGTCCTTTGAGGTCCAAAGTGTCCTCCAACTGGAGATGCATGTGAGAAATGCGGGATGGACTCTGTCTCATGCTCGGGTACACACCTCCGAATGACCTGGTCACTGCAAAACTTCCACAGATAGGGGTCGTCCCACACATAATATTTTGCATCGCTCTTCAGCTTATGGAACTTCTGTCTACTTGTACCTGCAGGAACAACACCAGCAACTAGAAAATTTACAATGTCGGCAAACCAGGGGTTACCCCTACATACATATGTGATCTCTCATCGGGAAATCATCTTGGATGGGAAAAATATCCTCATCCCTTGCTATCCTACTCAAATGATCTGCTACCAGATTTTCAGCTCCACTTTTATCCTTTATCTCCACATTGAATTCCTGAAGCAAAAGCATCCACCTGATCAGTCTGGGCTTAGCTCTCGGCTTCTTCAGCAGATATTTCAAAGCTGCATGGTCAAGTAAAACAGTCACCCTAGAACCTAGCAAATAAGACCTAAACTTGTCAAGTGCAAATACAATAGCTAGCAGCTCTTTCTCAGTGGTGGTGTAATTTGCCTGTGTGGCATCTAGGGTCCTAGAAGCATAGTGAATTACATGGGCAACTTTGCCCACCCTTTGTGCCAGAACTGCCCCCACAGCAAAATTTGAGGCATCACACATCAGTTCAAACGGGAGTGTCGGTCTGGGGCTGGATGACTGGGGTAGAAGTCAACGCCTTCTTCAAATAGTCAAACGACTCTTTGCACTTTTCATCAAACTCGAACAGGGCATCATTTTTCAACAGTTTTGACAAATGGCAATGCTATCTTTTCAAGTCCTTTATAAAGCGCCTGTAGAAACCTGCATGTCCAAGAAAGGAACGTATCTCGCGTACGCAAGATGGGTAAGGCAATGAAGCAATTACATTTATTTTTGCAGGATCCACAGAAATACCCTCTTTGGAAATTACATGACCCAATACTATCCCCTGTTCTACCATGAAATGACATTTCTCATAATTCAGAATCAAATCAGTATCAATGCATCTCTGAAGAACTAGATCTAGACTATGCAAACAAGCATCAAAAGAGGAGCCATACACAGTAAAATCATCCATAAACACCTCTATGCAGTTTTCGATAAAATCAGAGAAAATACTAAGCATGCATCTTTGAAAGGTGCCAGGAGCATTACAGAGGCCAAATGGCATCCTCCTATAAGCAAACGTGCCGAAGGGGCACGTGAAGGTGGTCTTTTCCTGATCCTCAGGGGCAATATGAATCTGGAAATACCCGGAAAAGCCATCTAGAAAACAATAATGGGACTGACCAGCCAGCCGATCTAGCATCTGATCTATGAACGGCAAAGGAAAATGATCCTTTCGGGTGGCCTGGTTTAGCTTCCTATAGTCTATACAAACTCTCCAGCTATTCTGGACTCTAGTAGGCACAAGTTCATTATTCTCATTCCTAACTACTGTTAGACCAGACTTCTTTGGTACAACTTGAACCGGACTTACCCAAGAACTATCAGAAATGGGATAGATAATACCTGCCTGTAGAAGCTTGGTCACCTCTTTCTTTACCACATCCAGAATCAGTGGGTTAAGTCGCCTTTGGGCCTGTCTGACTGGCTTAGCCCCATCCTCCAGTAAAATTCTGTGCATGCATCTGGAGGGGCTAATTCCTGGAATATCGGCCAATGTCCACCCAATGGCCTTCTTGTTCTTCCTCAAAACTTCTAAAAGCTTGTCTTCCTGATCAGAGTTGAGGCTGGAGGAAATGATGACTGGCAATGTTGCATCCCTCCCCAAGTAGGCATACTTTAAGTTCTCAGGAAGTGGTTTGAGTTCCAAAGGAGGCGGCTGCTCAACAGATGGTGCATTGGGAGCAGCCATAGGGTCAAGGACTTTTGCTGAGTAAACAGCTTCACTCTCATTATCACTTTCACTATCATCCTCACCCTGCAATGTTAAATCCAAAAACTCAGAACAAACAGAACATGGGTTAGTGTTAGTGCAGTTAGTACAAGTATATACATCATCAAAACCAGAAATAACAGGAAAATCAGAAATAAGGTCATCATGAGTGTTCTCAATGAGTTCAGACAGCAACTCTAAGTGGAATACAGAGTGCTCCTCTACTGGGTGCTTCATAGCATCAAAAATCTTGAATTTGGCCACAATACCACCAAACTCCATCGACATAGTCCCATCATAAACATCAATCTTGGTCTTGGATGTCATCATGAATGGTCTCCCCAAGATTATGGGTGATCTCTCGGATCGGGTCTCTCCCGCCATATCTAGGATATAGAAGTCCGCAGGGAATATCAAATCATCAACTTGCACTAGGACATCCTCTACCATCCCCATGGGTCGAGCCTTTGGTCCTGTTAGCCAACCGAATGGTAAGACCTGTATATCCGCAATGGCCCCGAGATCAAGGTTATTAAAGATGGAGGTAGGCATGACATTGATTGATGTTCCCAAGTCCAACATACAGTTTTCAAACTTCTTGTCCCCAATAGTGCATGGGATAGTGAAGGTGCCTGGATCCTTGCACTTTTGTGGCAGTACTTGATTAGGGCCTATAGAAGCAACTCTCTCTATCTTTGACTGGATAAGCGCTGAGACATTCATTCCCAAGTCAACCCTCTCATTAATCTTCATCTTCCTCTTGTTAGTGCATAGGTCCTTCAGAAATTTAGCATATCTGGGCACTTGCTTGATCACATCCAACAGTGGAATATTAACTGCCTACTTTTTCTGAGAACATCAAGAATCTCCTTCTCTTTATTCTCACCACCCATCTTCAAATTTTTCTGAATTCTGTGTGGGAATGGAATGGGTGGTCTATACACTCTCTCAGTTTCAACTTCAACCACAGGCTCAGGAGTAGCCTCATCAGTAGGCTCAGGAGTAGCCTTAACAGTTTCTTCATCCTTTCCAGAAGTGGCCTCAACAACCTTTCCAGATCTCAGAGAGATGACACTCACATTAGGGTTGGAGGCATTAGGATTTATCACTGGCTGTGCAGGCAGCTGGTTTGTCCCTTGACCTTGTTGTATACTATTCATGGATGTAGCCAACTGTCCAATCTGTGTATGCAATGCCTGAATACTCGCATCCGTCCTCTGCTGAAACTGTACACTAGATGCAGCCATTTGCTTTACCAAGTCTTCTAATGATGGTCCAGAAGGTGCAGAAGTGGTCACTGGAGGATGATTCTGAGGTGCCATTGGCTGTTGTTGGGAAGAGTTCCCATACCGCAGATTAGGGTGATTTCTCCAGCTAGGATGGTACCTATTAGTAGAGAGGTCTGGAATGCTGTACCGATTCTGACTGCCTCCTTGATTATAGGGGTTCACTGCATAAGCCTGAGGTACTTCACTGACAAACTCTTCTCTCTGGGTCGGGCATGGATCAAATGGATGCTCAGGTGCATTGCACATGCTACATAACTTTGCCGGTTGAACCTTGTCTATTGCCAATTGTCTCACAAAGGAAGTCAGCTCATCCAATCTATTCTCAAGGGCGGCCTGGTTAGAAGATGAGCTATGAATCTCATGCACACCTCTTGGCTCAACTGAATTTCTTCTTGTAGAAAACTGCTGGGAATTCAACGACATGTTCTCAATAAGTTGCTTAGCAGCAGCTGGGGTCTTATCAACTAATGCTCCCCCACTAGCAAAGATCCAATGATTCCTATCCATAGGCAACAATCCTTCATAAAAGTATTGGATTCAGAAATTTGATGCTGGGGGCAACTAGAGACCAAATGTTTAAACCTTTCCCAGTACTCAGCTAGTGACTCGTTCCCTTGCCTTATGCCACATATCTCTTTCCTTATTGAAGCAGCTCTTGAAGCAGGAAAATACCTTTCTAGAAACACCCTCTTCAGATCATTCCAAGTTGTGATGGAGTTAGGCTCAAGGTACAATAGCCAATCCTTTGCAGCTCCTTGGAGTGAAAATGGAAAAGCCTTCAGCTTGATACTGTCCTCAGTGACTCCCTCTGCTCTCGAGGTTGTTGAGCATACAACTTGGAATTCTTTCAAGTGCTTGTGTGGATCCTCACCTGCAAGACCATTAAACTTGGGCAACAGGTGAATAAAACCAGATTTCAGTTCAAAAGGGGTGTCAGCACCAGGATAAGAAATACATAATCCATTATAGTTGACATCAGGGGCAGCAAGCTGCCTTAATGTCCTCTGGTCTCCCATGTTTTCAAAAGCAGTTTTAAAATTGGAATTACTACTAGTGCTAGCCCGAAATTCCCTACGGAGTGTGTGCAATGTTCTTTCAATTTCCGGGTCAAAATCATACAGTTCAGGGCAATGAGACCTAGTAGCCAGACCAATTCAAAACAGAACAGAAAATAAAAGAAAGAAAATAAAATAAAATAAAAACAAATTGAGAAAAATAACAACTCAGAGTCCCCGGCAACGGCGCCAATTTTTGGTCGCGCTGTCGCGCACGCGCCAAAAAGGACGAGCGGGTTTAAAACTGTAGTATAGTACGACAACTCGGATGTCGTCTCTCAAGGACTCTGAGAATATTATCTTTCACAAAAAAAATAAGTTTTGGGGGAGGGGGGGGGGGGGTTTGGGTTGGAGTGCAAATAAGAAACAAACAAAATATTAGAGACAGAGCGATTGAAAACAAACAGTTCAAGGAGGTTATCAATAGTCAAAAACAGATTAATCTATTGTTCTTGATTTCCCACTATCATAGGTTCATACAATTTCCAAGCCCTAAGCAAATTCTTATCCCCTCCCGGTTGTAGCAACAATTTACAAACGAAACTACTGCTACAGATACATGTCCCTATTCCCGAATTAAACAAACGGGGTTAAGCCCTCATGAACTAAACGAACATGAACGTACACACGCGAATTAAACAAACGCGATTGATTATAGGAACATGATATCACCGGAAATAAATCAATACAATGCATTATACTCCTGAATTAAACAAACAGAAATACAAGGCATGGCATTGAAGAGGGAAAAGCATACAAAACAGGAAAGTATAAGAACATCAAGTATTTGGAAATCAATTACAATAGATCAATCCTAAGAATTTAGTTCTCCATAACACAAACGAAATCACGAGAGAAAAGTGTAAAACAGAAAATGGAGAAGCAAAAGTCTTTTCAAAATATTCGAGAACAGCCTTTTATAAAATGGCTCATGAGGCGAACAACCATTAATTTCATGAACTGCCGCAACCCTTGGCATTCTCGCGAGGCGAAGTGTCTCTCGCGAGGCGAGGATATGAAGAGTTTCCTCCTTCGCCCGTTATGGCCATCGTGGCCCAACCGTGATGCTCTCGACTTCCCGGACTCGCGAGGCGAAGGGATGCTCGAGGCGAGACTCTTCTTCAAACTCTGGCCATGACCTTCAACACGGGCAAGCCGTGATCGTCCCGACTTTTTCAGGTTTGGAAGACTCGAGACCTTCTTCGCGAGGTGATAAGCCTCCGCTCATCTAGTTTATAGCTAGTATGAGGGTTTTGTGCAAATTATATCTATTTTCACCCAAATTAGATTAGATTGTCCTCAAGCAAGGTTTGAGTCTCAGTATTTAAGTTAATTTAGCTAGTTTTAAGCCAAAATAATACACTTATGTTTATTTCCTTGTTTTGAGTTAAGAGAAGTTAAAAATAAAGAAAGGATGCCCCGAAGGACTCCGCCACCACCGGCCCGACTTTCCAAGAAATTGCTAACTCGGGTCGCCCCAAAAGTCTCCCATCTTCCAAACCTGAAAAGTCGAACGATCACCTCCCGTGTAAGGTCAGCTGGCTAAGAGCTCGCCCGCAGCATCCTCGCCTGCAACCCGAAAGTCAAGCCGTGCCCGATGGCCATCACGGGCGAAGGAGGAAACTCTTCTATTCGGCCTGGAAGACTCGCGAGAATGCCGGGTTCATGAGACCTTCAATGTTGCTCGCCTCCGAGGAAATTGTATAAAACGTTCAATATTTTGTAAAGACTTTCTCATCTAACTTTCGATATACATTTTCCTTTGTGATTTCGTATTCCATGGAGCACTAAGTCCTAGGATTAATCCTGTTTGAGATCCTATATACTGAGGTTATGTAATCCCTATTTCAATTCTTTCCCTTTCAATACCATACTTTTATTTTCTAACTATTGTATTGATTACTCGTGATATCATGTCCTAATGCATTTTTATTTTATTATTACAACCGGAAGGGATTAAACTCTCTGGATTACATTAACCAGGGATAAATTCTTGCATTAATCGTTTTTGATAATTGATAATCCCTTTCAACCCTTGTTTTGATTTGTTTTGTTTGTTTCTTAATCATTCCAACCACCCCCCAAAACTTATTTTTGTGAAAAGTAATATTCTGAGTCCTAAGACACATCAGTTTCCCTATACTATACTTTAAACTTGGCGAGGCTTATCAATGAGCGACCAGAGACTTAGCAATTTCTTGGAGAATGGTCGCGTGGCGAGCATGGCTTTGCATGGGCGAATCCCCTGTTCTTTATTTTCTCAACTTCTACTTAACCTGAAAACAAGGAAATAAGCATAAGTGTATTATTTTGACTTAAAACTTGCTAAATTAACTTAAAACTACTCTAGAGACTCAAAACCTTGCTTGAGGACAATCTAATCTAATTTGGGTAAAAATACGATATAATTTGCACAAAACCCTGGTCATACTAGCTATAAAACTAGATGAGCCAGAGGCTTATCAATGATGAGACCTTTTCACCTGTTGCGATGCTTAAATCCGTCCGGATCTTACTTGCTATCGCTGCATACCATGATTATGAGATATGGCAGATGGATGTCAAAACTGCCTTCCTTAATGGAAAGCTTCTTGAGGATGTGTACATGACACAACCTGAAGGCTTTGACATTTCAGAGGATGCCCGAAAGGTATGTAAATTGCAGCGGTCAATCTATGGATTGAAGCAAGCTTCCAGAAGTTGGAACCTTCGTTTTGATGATGCTGTAAGACAGTATGGATTCATCAAAAATGAAGATGAACCTTGTGTCTACAAGAAGGTTAGTGGGAGCATTGTTGTTTTTCTGGTGTTATATGTAGATGACATATTACTCATTGGAAATGACATCCCTACACTACAAAATGTAAAGACATGGTTAGGAAATTGCTTCTCTGTGAAAGATTTGGGTGAGGCTACCTATGTATTGGGAATCAGGATCTATAGGAATAGATCGCTGAAATTGCTTGGCCTAAGTCAGAGTACATACATAGACAAAGTGTTGAGACGCTTTAACATGCATGAATCCAAGAAAGGACTCTTGCCTATGTCACATGGTATATGCCTATCAAAGGCACAATCCCCTTCCACTCAAGAAGAAAGGGATCGCATGAGTAAGATTCCATATGCATCCGCAATTGGATCTATCATGTATGCCATGTTATGTACTCGACCAGATGTATCGTATGCTTTAAGCATAACGAGGTGTACCGTCGATCCCGGTGAAAGTCAGTGTCGCGCTGTCAAGAACATCCTTAAGTACTTGAGAAGAACTAAGGATTCGTTCTTGGTGAATGGAGGCGAGGAAGAGGTTGCTGTAATAGGTTACACCGATGCTAGCATCCAGACCGATAAGGATGATTCCAGATCGCAATCTGGTTATGTGTTCTGCCTGAATGGCGGGGCTGTGAGCTGGAAAAGTTCGAAGCAGGAGAGACGATTGCCGATTCTACTACAGAGGCTGAGTATATTGCTGCCTCCAATGCAGCAAAGGAGGCTGTTTGGATCAGGAAGTTCATTACTGAGCTTGGTACGGTTCCTGGTATTGTGGACCCCATTGATCTCTATTGTGATAACAATGGGGCCATTGCACAAGCTAAGGAACCTAGATCTCATCAGCGATCCAAACATATACTTAGGCGCTTCCATCTCATTCGAGAGATTATCGATAGAGGAGATGTGAAGATATGCAGAGTACCAACACTTGATAACGTTGCTGACCCACTTACGAAACCTCTTGCTCAACAGAAGCATGAAGGTCACACTAGATCGACGGGCATTAGATTGATGCCCGATTGGCTCTAGTGCTAGTGGGAGATTGTTGGTGTATGCCCTAGAGGCCAATGTATTTCTTTAGACTTACATTTGTATCTTGCTATTTCATATATATATATATGATATGAGGCATTCCAGTTTATTGTGTTACTTGTTTAAACAAAATAAAGTCCTTAGAATAGAAATTTATGTTCAATAGAATATCAAGTATATGACTTGATCGTGAGACACTATTGAACAATGAAATCCTATTCTTAAATATCCGTAGTCAAGTATTTTATTAATAAGGACAATAATAATACAATTGAGACTATTATGTGTGCAGACTGATGACAACATCTCACGGGTCATAGATATGAGATATCGAGTTGCCACATAGGTACGCATTAAGGTAATGATGTACTGGATTGACCCACCATGAGAACACTACATGGAGCGTTATGTGAGTGTCATAAGTAGTTCTCATAGTGACAATGGTGTATGTAATCCTTCGACCTGAAATCACTACGATCCCTACATGAGGAGTCGTGTGCTTTAATATCGTCAAACGTCATCTGTAATAGGATGATTATAAAGACGATCATTGGGCATACCACGAGCCATGCAGAGGGATGTGAGTGACCTAGATGGAATTTGTCCCTCCTACATAACAGGAGTAATATCTGTGGGCCCCCGATAGAGTGAGATCTGTAAAATGCATGGCCGTCTTTGAAATGAGTCAATATGAGATATTGACCTCATTTGTTGTTAAGTCTACTCGGGTATCAGGGAACATGATATTGAACCATACAAGGGTGACACATTCTATGCCTTGTGTTCAATATAGATATATGGACAAAGGGATAACAATGCACATGAATATTTGTCACAGAAAGGTTTCGTCAAATCACTGACTTTCTCACTACTTAGGTAGCAGTGATGTATTGCTAGATACCGCTCACTGTTTGTAATATTAAATGGGATTTAATATTACTGCTAACGTATTGGGAACCTATAGGGTCACACACAAAAGAGCGGATTAAAAGAAGCATTAAAAGAAAGTTGGACTTTCCTATTGGGCCTAGCGCATAGTAGATGGGCTTAGGTCAAATGTTGCTCACTAACTCACTTAAGGAGGTGATACTATAAGTAGACCACTTAAGTTGTTGTGCCCACACGGTTGATAACCTAGCCGCACAAAAGAGAGTAAGTGTGAACAACAAAGTCTCGGTTTTGAAGCTAGCACTGTGAGACAGAGACGCTTCGGTTCGTGACGTTGGATGCTCACGGAATCCGCTCGTGTGGATACCTCTAGAGACACCGTTCGTGCGGTGTTCGTGATAGACGAATTTCAACAAACAGCCATCGCTTCAAGAGGTAAACTTTCGAATCATGAATCATGACCATTCGCAAGGATCCTTCGATGGGAATTTTTCCGCTGCGTTTCTTTTGTTTTATACGCAAATTCCCAACAGTGGTCCCGTCCAGCCCCCTGCACTTGCCAATGGACGGGGTGGTCCCGTCCACTTCAATTGTTTTATTTCTGCTGGACAAGGGGGTTCCGTCCACTGCAAATATCTTTTTTTGTTGAACGAAGAGGTCCGTCCAGTGTATATTTACTCTTGCATATCTAAGTTTATGTTGGACGAAGAGATTCCGTCCGCTGCAATTTTATTTTCAAGCTGAAGGCTAAAGAATAAAGAAAGAAGAAGAAGATAATGAAGAAAGGACGAAGAAAAGAAGGAGAAGAGGACGACCAACAAAAAAGGAAAGGAGATTGAGTTACTCCACTTCTAACCCTAAAAAACCTATCTTACACATCAGACAATACCTCTTTTCCTCTTCTACCCATTGGTCCTTCCTCTTCCTCATTCCCTTCCTCGTTTTAACCTAACAACTCCACTTCTAACCCTAAAAAACCTATCTTACACATCAGACAAGACCCCTTGGTCCTTCCTCTTCCTCATTCCCTCCCTCGTCTTAACCTAGCAACCCCACTCCTAACCCTAAAAAACCATCTTACACATCAGATAAATCCCCCCATCTCCTGCTATCTTCAAACACGCAACCTTCACATCAAATCACCTCCTTTCCACTGCTCACGCCGCCCCCATCTGGACACACGCTACTTTTTCTCAGAACCACCCAAGCCCCGGACTTCGTGAAGACCAACCTTGAATCCACTGGGTAAGAAGAAGCATGAAGTCCTCTCCTCCATCTGTAAAAGGGGAGAGTATTTTCTGAAGAGGGGGCAAACATTTTTGAGGAAAAATGAGGAAGGAAAAATCAGAGATGAGGTAGAGAGAAAAGATACAAAGAGTGAGGAAGAGGAGAGAGATTTTATCTAACATTTTCTTTGTGAGAAAAAGAGATTAGCAATCTGATCTCCTTTCTCTTCTTTATTATTAAGAGTGGTTAAGAAAGAAGAATTAAAAGAGTAAGGGAGATTGGAATGTAAAGGTTTTGATCTTGAAATCTCACCACTGGTTGAAAATAAAGTCATTGTTATTCTGCTCTGATTTGGTAATCCTCGTTCTCTTTGTTAATATTATTCATAAGTTTCTCTTGATATTCTTATTTTTATGTGCCTCTGCTCACTGAATAAGTTAGTAAAAAGGTTGCATTTCTACGTTTCGTTTCTGTCCTATTTTCAAGAAGTAAAATCGTTCATTTTGCATAAAAATAGAGGATGATCACTTGATTAAAACAATCTTTTTTTTTGGTTGCCCTATGACAAGTGTCATGTTCAACCCTTCGGGTTTAAAGGTTGCTTTGTGGACTTACGTGCCATGTTCAACCTCACATAGGTTCAATCAAAAATTTCACAACTAAGGATGTTTTTTTTCTCTTAAAAGACGATTCTTGGGTAAAACAAATATCTTCAAAGTTATTAATAATTTATACAACTAATTTTGGGTAACCATTTTGTGGATGTTCTAGGGTGCCGTGGGGTTAAGTCCCCATGCCTTCCCTAGGCATAATCGACTCCCGAACCCAAAGCTTTTTTTCTAAAGGGTTTTCCAACTTCCCTGAGATTAAATAAAGTTGGTGGCGGCTTCATGTCTTCTCTCTAAGAGGAAAATCCTGTCTTTTTTGGTCGCTACAAAAACAGAGTTTGATACTCACAATATTAACTCCCCAAGTTAAAAGCTAAAAACAAAAGATACTTAAACAAATTAAATGGATAAGGGAAGAGAGATATCACTCAAGAGATTTATACTGGTTCACCCCAAAATCCACAGGGCTACGTCCAGTTTCTTGGCAGCACCAAGTTTCCACTATAACTGAGTAAATTACAGTACAAGTATTCTTTGCACACCTAGCCTCTTCAGGCTCAACACTCAAACAAGTATTCTTTGCTCACCTAGCCTCTTCAGGCTCAACACAGTAAGGAATGTAAAGGTTTTGTGTTATTAATACAACTTGCAAGTCTTTCAGATCACACTCAAAGAGTGAAATAAATATGAGGTATGAAAGACTGTGAATTAATATCAAATGATTGAAGATGTACTCAATGAAAGAATGAAGAAGTTAATGAAGAGAGTAAATGCTTTTGCGCAGTGTTTTTAATGATATTCAACTTCTTGTCTTCATCTTCATTGTTTTATCTATTTAAAGACTTCAATCAAGAGATCCATTTAGACACAACTTCAGAAAATGTGTTCTTCTGATTTGATTTTCTGAGACACCATTAATGCCAAAGAGTCGTTCTGTATAAACATTAAATGCTTGGGAACGTTGAGCTTTGACAAGGTTGTCCAAGAGTACACTTTATTCTGAACCAGCTGTTGTTTCAGAGTATGCAAGAACTGAGCTTCTTGTACTTGCAGCTGAGAACTTTCCTTTTTCAGTGCAACAGTCAGTTCACTTTCCAGGAAGCACTTTTACTTTGTACTATAATAGCTAAAAGGTTACTGCTATGGTACAGAGATTGCGTGTTTATTCCTTAAAACCTTGAAACAACGTTCTTTAATCTTTGTCCTTTGAGCTATTGTCCAGAGGTCTTCAAGATCCTTAAGGAAGGCATCTAATTTGAATAAGGTGACTTGGACTTCATTTCTGACAAGCTGACATCATTGCAGTGTTGGAAAATTAGACGGGTGAAAGGCAATCCAGAAATTAGACTGGTGCTCATACAGTTCAAAAACTAGACGGGTGAGCCACTGAGTCTTTTCCAGACATATTCTTCTTGCCATGTCATCAAGAATGTTCAGATCTTGACTGAGCGTAGACTTGGTCTTTGACTGAATTTCAGAAGAGTGGTTTTCAGACAAGTCTAAAATTGAGCTTTACTAAAAAGTAGACAGGTCATAAAATAGACGAGTGACCTTAAGTCTATTTTCCTGCACACTTATCAGATATGTCAGTAATTTCATATGGTTCAATATTACCATACTTAATCTATTTGGAATCATCAAAATTTAGAGAATTTACACATTGAATGTGTTTCAGACTTATGAGGTCTCAACATGGGTGTGAGGATAATGGTGACTTAGAGTGCCTAACCTAAACGAGTTATTTTAAAGAGGAAGTGTGACAAAGAATATGTGTTAAGGCTTTGATGGAAGGTTAAGACAATAGGATGTTATTAATGTGGGTTGGTGAGGTTCATCTGTTTGTATTGTTGTTCACAACCGTATATTTGGAATATACGAGGTCAAGAGTTCTCGCTAGACCGTTCCACCTTAGAAATAGGTTGTGCAACTATAGTGTCATTGAATTTCATTGAGCACTCCCTGGAGTCGAAGGGGTGTGCACTGGGAGCATCGTGCAACTATAGTGTCATTGCTTTGCGTGAGCAGTCTCACCATGGAAGAGAATTGTGCACCGGGAATTTGGAACCCGTCGCTTGAACAACTGACTGACATTCCCCAAGAGGAATGCATGAAGGAAATGGTAGTGGTCACGTCAGTATAAAAGTTTAGTTGTATGAGATTGGAGTAGAGGATGATACATTAATTTGAGGATGATTTGTTAGTTATATATTTTGAATGTCTGTGACATTTATTGTATGATATGCTATGACTCTTTTCCGCTTTTGATGATAGAAATGTTTCTTATCCCCTATATTTCTGTATTTTTGTGTGTTTATTTTATTTATGTTAGAAGACCCGATGGAGGATTTTGTTGCCGAGGAGCTGGACGGAACTCTGCATGAAACGGAGGTTGCAAAGAAGTTGGATGGAACTCCTTACGAACCAGAGGCTGGAGGTCGAGCTGTGACCCATGGTGATTAGAGTATGGACATTATGGCCAATGTGTCTAAGGAGTATTTTTATATTTCCCGCTAAGTATGACTGTTGTTAAGTATATGCCTGTGAGGGATCCTACTGAGAGGATATCCTCAACAGTGTTTTGTAATATGTTTATAAGACTTAAGTGTGTATGTATCACCTAAATATGGTGTGTTGTTTTTGATGAACTAAAGTTGCATGTTATTTAACTTAAGTTTTAATTTTTACATATTAAGAAAGATATCATAAAACACCGGGGCACAATGGGGTGTCTCATTTTGGTATCAGAGCAGTTTGGTCTAAAACGAACTGTGAGGTTATGTCCAATCAAAATTCAAGACTGTGAGGTTTAGGATGTTGTTACTGCCCGTGTCTAGTTGAATCCACATCGTATTTTAACTATGCTTAGAAGTTGGGTAGTGTGTCCGAACTCGAAGCGATAACTAACATTGGTATGGCTTATGGTATTTATATACTTGTTTATGTAGTATTATATTTCATACGGATGGGAGCTTAACTAGTATAGGATTGATTTGGTTGAAGCTTTGTAGCCTTTTATTTTTGAGATGATGGTGATAGTTGTGGATTTCATTGAGAACTTAGGCTTATAAGTTGAATTTAGTAAGATCCTCGTATCTTAAGTAATTTGTTGCAAAGCTGTTTTGAGGTGAGAAATAGAGTTAAGGAATGATCATGTTAAGTTTAAAGTGATGTGGAATAGTTGTTAGATAAGTTAAAACCGGAATTGAGGATAATGGTTATAATTAGACATGTTGTTCTTGTTAAAATTGTGAGTTAAGATTTCACCTTAAGCTATGATGGTTATGGATTGGAATGAAGACTCGATTGAGCAACATATAATCTAAGTGTAGTACCTAAGTATTGTTTCTCTATAGTAGGATAAATAGGAAGTGATGGGAGTTTTGTTGAGATATAGATATGCTGGTAAGATTAAGATCAATATTAGTGAGTGAGACCATTATTATAAGTCAAAAGTTGATCGAGGCATAGTATTACTAAGAGAATCCTAAGGTAACGATCGAATGCTCGTAGTTAAGATTGATGGTATTACATAAGTTGAATATCAGCAGGAAAGATAATAACTTTGGTTTTAGTTGCATTAGGAGGTGCAATGATGTTCTTTTGAGGTTGAGATGTGTGATATTGATATAATCTGGAATAGTGGAATACACTCCAAGGATCTAAGACCATGGTTGGATACGTTGAGTAGGAAGTTAAGGTAGTTTTGATCTTGATGTTAAATGTAAGAGATAGATGTTGAAATAAGGATTTCCGGTGGATCAGTATTAAGAAGAGGAAAGGATTAAGTTTTGATTATGTCCTTTAAGAATGATAGATCAAATTGGAAAAGTTAAGGACAATGAATAGAATGTAGTGATGGATAAGTTCGAGGATAAATAGAATGATATAAGAATGAATTCTTTTATGAAGTTACTGCTTTCATTTAAGGGAAGATAGCGATGAGAAATATGATGTAGGATCTTTAGATTAAAAAACATTTGTAAGACGTTACCCAGTTTGAGTTAAGAAATTCTGAGGACGGAATTTTTTTTCTAAGAGGGGTAGTAATGCACAGTGTGACCTTTCAAAATTCAAATTTTGAAATCCTTTTATATCACTTAATAATAATATTAAATGTTTGTTATTATTTTCTTTGTGATGCATGGTGAATGGTTATGGCCTTAGTCCCTTTCGTTCTTTTGGTTTATTTCGAAATACGGCCTGTGTGTCGTGCCTTTCTCTTATATTCCATATGTACTTTCTTTCCTCATCTCACTCCCTTCATATGTAAAACGAGCTTTCTACCTTTTTTTAATATAATGTAATGTAATGGCGGAGACAAGAAGACAATGTTATGAAAAGGACTTGGTGGGAGATCATGCTTTTTGGAAGTTTGGATGCTCCTAGATTTTAGTTAAGATTCTCTCATTGGCTTGGGAGAATCAATGTGTTAGGGTCCATAACCATATCACAATTATTTTCTTTGTATATATGTATAATATGCATATAAAGAGTTTAACAAATGGTGAGATCAAAGTTTTAATAAAATCCCTCAAACGAAAATATTAAGATATATTTAAAAGTTTTCCAATGCATGGCACTCGTCAAGACTAGTATCGATTGAGTGTAGGTCCGCCAAAAAGTGATGCCTTTTTCTATGCTAGTAAGACGCGATGGGACAAATGTAATGCCCAATTGCTATCCATTGGGTCTAACTTAACTAAGCAAAATTCAATAGGATTGAAAGGCTTAGAGGCGTTGAGTTGCGCTTTAGTCCATGTGATGGATTAGAATAACAGTTATTCACACAACTATCCAAGAGTTGCGTGAGATTCAATTGGAAAATGTTTCCTACCTAAATAACCGAATTTTAAGTGATCAGCCAAACCTGACTTGAAGCTAGGTGAAATATGGATCTTGACTCACTAGAAAATCTTCCAACGAGATTTTCTAAATCAATGTTAAGGGTCATTGATTTGAGTAAAGTAGTGAGAAGCATATTTAATTAAATACCTAATTAAATATGTTAAAGATATGATACTTATTTTGCATTTTTCTTTAGGTAGATTACCAAGGCATCAAACACATCAAGTAACTTATCATTGCGATTTGTCCTTGAGAAGGACAAACTATCCGGAACAAACTTTTTGGTCTGGTACAGGAATTTGAGGATTGTCCTCAAGCATGAGAAAAAGTTGTATGTTCTTGATGAGCCTATTCCTGAAGAGCCACTTGCTGCAACTGGTCCTAAGGTTGAGAAGAAAGCAAGAACAAGAAGGGAAGTGAGACTTCCACTTTAGTTATGTTTGTTATAAAAGTCAATTTATCTACTTCTGCATCATGGCTATTAGATACTGGATGTGGATTTACATTTGTAAAAATGTGCAGGATCTAAATAGAAGTAGACCATTGGCGAAGGGCGAAGTCGATCTACGAGTTGGAAATGGAGCAAAAGTTATTGCTTTAGCTGTAGGGACTTATATATTGACTTTGCCCACTATGCTTACTATTCAGTTAGAGAAATGTAATTTGGTACCTGCAATCAGCAGGAATGTCATTTCCATTTCTTGTTTAGACAAGATCAATTTTACTTTTATACTAAAGAACAAATATTGTTCTATTTATTTGGATGATATTTTATATGTTAGTTCATACAAGAGCAATGTGCTTTATGTCCTTGATCTTGAGATGCTCATCTATAACATAAATACTAAGAGATTCAAACCAAAAGAGATGAACCCGACTTATTTTTGGCTGTGTCATTTGGGCCATATAAATGAGAAGTGCATTTCCAAACTCCATAAAAATGGTTTCTTGGACTCATTTGATTATGAATGATATAAGATATGCGAGTCTTGTTTATTGGGAAAGATTACTAAAGCCCTATTCACAAGAAAAGGTGAAAGGTATAGTGATCTTTTGAGCCTTATATATAGTGATATTGTGGACCCCTAAACACATAATATATAGGTTATTTTCAGTACTCCATTACATTTACTGATGATTTCAGTAAATACCACTAGTGGAAAATATACATTAGACGGTAAAGGTTTACGTCAGTTAATCAAAAGCTAGACGTTAAAAAGGAGGCGGTGGCAGTTTTGTAAATATCAGACTTCATTAATTCAATTTTAACATCAGTTGTTTTAATGACTGACGTTAAAAGTAAAGTGACTCACTTTTAACGTCAGTTCAATAAAGAACTGACGTTAAAAGTGAACATTTTAACGTCAGTTCGATAAAGAACTGACGTTAAAAGTAAGTCACTTCACTTTTAACGTCAGTCCTTACATCAACAGACGTTAAAGGTTATTTTAATAATTTTTTTTATCTAGTATACGATCCCTTCCGCATTGCCTTCCTCAAAGTTTCAGTTTCACATGAATTGCTTTGATGTTTTGTGTTTCTGTTTTGAAAACTAAAATATATGTGCGAAGTATAAGTTGAATCAATAACCCAAACCGGATCTCATTCATGAAGTGTAATACAGACTGATACAGAAGATTGAAAGGGTTTAAAATCCTATAAAAGATAAAAAATTTCCGCAAGATAGCACTAAAATATAAACAAGTTTCTGCTTCAACATCATTTTTTTCTCAGTCCTGTCCTCAGAAACTCCAATATTGAATGCATCTCCTCCCTTACTTGAAGTCCTTGATGCTCCATCTGAATCCACAGTCAATTTGGAGCCAAAGCAAAGTGAAGGGTGCACTCGATCTGTTTCAGCAATATTCTTGGAACAGCCACTTGGTTCCAAAGCTGAGGTTTTGGAGCTGTAGCTGCTGATTCTCCAGAAGGATGATGGTGTGTGCAATTCACATAATGCGATTTACACACCCTTATCACCCATGTAATGTGATTTACTCAAACTCAGAAGTTGTTTGACCATTAAGACAGAGACCTTTAAGTCTAGGTATACGAAGAAAGAGTGATGAAGTTAATCTCCATGGCAGAGCCATATTGTGAAGCAGAAAAATTAAAGGAAGGAAGGAAGCTATTTATAGGAGTAGGGGATGAAGTTACTAGGCGTCGTAAGTTGCTAAAAAATTAAATTGATCATTAAGAGCATTAGGTTCCAAGGCGCATTGGGAGTTGGCAATCATATATTATAAACGTGCAGAAAAGAAAACGCCCGAAGGAATAGGAAGAAATAGACCTTTAAGTCTAGGTATAAACTTAGTACTCATAAAGAGGATTATAGGTTACAATGTGCATGGGTAAGTAGCACAGCAGTAATGGGTAATTTAGTATCAGAGTAGTCAAAGGAATGAATGCTTTTGCAGAAACTTATACACTTCTAACGTCAGTTGTTGAATAAAACTGACGTTAAAAGTGTTTTTAAAATAAAAAATATTTATTTTTAACGTCAGTTGTTTATACAATTGACGTCAAAAGTGTGATTTTTACTTCAGTTAAATAAATAGCTGACGTAAATAATCCTATGTCTGTCACTCTTAACACAGGTCTCAGAGCCATTTAGTGAAGGATTAATAGAAATATAGAGGAAAAGAAGAGAGCGAGACATGCTGATCGATCTGAGAATAATGGTACTTTATATAGGGAATGATTTTTACACATCACTTTTAACGTCAGTTGAATTTAACAACTGAGGTTAAAAGTATTTTTAAAAAAAAAATATTAATATTTAACATCAGTTGTTTAATACAACTGACGTTAAACAATTAATTTTAACGTCAGTTGTTTAATAAAACTGACGTTAAATGTTGTTTTATTTTTTGCTTTTTGATTATAACGTTTACACCCGCGAGCCTTCTGCACTTCGCTCTGTACGTACGTCTCTTTTCTATTTTAATCATGCTCAACCCTAGATCACTCTCAACCCTCACCCTCACTCTCACTCTCACCCAGCACAGAACCCTAATCGCGAGCTCATCTCCACCGCAACCACCGCAAGGGCTTCTTCGCCACCACCGTGAGGTACACTATTAACTCTAACTCTGTCTTTCCATTCATTCTTTGCAATAACTTGACATCTCTCTTTCCCCTTCCCGCGCACTAACTCTCCTTGTCCCTCTGCTCTCAGTAACCACATCGAACGTTGGCCACCACTGGAGCGATTCCTCCCAACCACCACGCGAGCACCTATTTCTGGTGAGTATTTAGGGCACATTTTTGTATTTTTGGTTTTGAGTGTATGTTGAAACTGTAGTCTCAGTAGTTGAAACTTGAAACCGTGAGTTTGAGTTGTTTGGAATGAACGTCTCTATTTTTGGTTTTGAGTTCATGTTGCTCTGCCGGTTGATCTGTCACGGCCGTGATGCTCATCACGGCTAGGCCATGATCAGTTCTTCCTGTGATGGCATGGTTTGGTTCAGTTGGCACGTTACGGCCGTGATGGACATCACTGCCAGGCCGTGACCAGTGCTTGGCAATCTTCAAAAACTATAGTTTTCAATCTCCCGTATTGTCCTTATATTGGATATATGTTTTGTATATCTACAGGACCTATCTAGTTATGGATCGTAGTTGGATGGTTTGTAAGCGTACTAGTGCTGAGTATTTGAAGGGGGTGGGAGAATTTATAGAATTTGCTCAAAGGAATGTTCCTAATAGTAATGGAATGTTCTGTTGTCCTTGTGTCAAGTGTTTGAATACGAGGAAATGTAAGGTGAAGGATATACGTACTCATTTGATTTGTGAAGGGATTTGCTTGAGTTATACAAGATGGATATGGCATGGTGATGTGTTGTTGAGTAGTACGGCGAGTGTCTCCCAAAGTGAGGACGTTGACGTAGATATGGAGGATGATCGAGTAGAGGACATGATCCGTGATATTGGACAAGAATCTTTTCATCGAGCTCATGTGTATGATAGGTTGTGCGGTGATGCGGATAAGCCTTTATATCCAGGGTGTACTACTCATACACGGTTGTCGGCGGTGCTAAAATTGGTTTGTGTGAAGGCGAGAAATGGTTGGACCGATAAAAGCTTCACGGAATTACTTGAAGTGTTGAAAGACTTGCTTCCGGAGGACAACACATTGCCCTGGACCGTAACTATGAGGCCAAGAAGGTATTGTGTCCTATGGGTATGGAGTATAAGAAGATACACGCATGCCCCAATGATTGCATATTGTACACCGGTGTTCATGAAGACAATCACGATTGCCCCAAATGTGGGTTATCACGATACAAAGTGAAGGGCGGTGATGATGATGATGATCTTGATGATGTGAGAAAAAAGGGTCCTCCTGCGAAGGTGTTATGGTATCTTCCAATAATTCCAAGGTTCAAGCGATTGTTTGCCAATGCGAAAGATGCGAAGAATCTTAGATGGCATAATGATGAGAGGAAACGTGATGGAAAGGTTCGTCATCCTGCTGATTCTATTCAATGGAAGAATATCGATATTATGTTTCCGGATTTCGTCGATGAGCCAAGAAACCTAAGGCTTGGACTTGCTACGGATGGAATGAATCCTTATGGTAACATGAGTAGTATTCATAGTTCATGGCCTGTTCTGTTGGTAATTTACAACATGCCCCCTTGGTTGTGCATGAAGCGCAAATACATGATGTTGTCTATGATGATTTCGGGCCCAAAGCAACCGGGAAATGACTTAGATGTTTATCTAGGTCCCTTGATTGAAGACTTGAAAACACTGTGGGTGGAAGGTGTTGATGTAGTTTATGGGTATTCTCATGAGACTTTCAAGCTTCGTGCCATGTTATTTTGCACCATCAACGACTTTCCAGCATACGGTAACTTGTCCGGGTACAGTGTCAAGGGGCATAAAGCATGCCCTATATGTGAAGAAGGCACATGCTACACTCAGTTGCATCATGGAAAGAAGACGGTTTACCTTGGGTATCGGAGATTTCTTAGACGTGATCACCCATATCGTAAGATGAAAAAAGCTTTTAATGGATGCCAAGAGACAGAAGAAGCGCCGGCGGCCTTAATTGGAGAGCAGGTTTATCAGAGGGTAAAGGACATCGATGTTATATTCAGCAAGTCCAAAAAGAAAGGTAAAGCACTGAGAAAAACATATGGAAGAAGAAGTCGATATTCTTTGATCTTCCATACTGGCGCAAGCTTGATGTCAGACACTGCATTGATGTGATGAATGTGGAGAAAAATGTGTGTGATAGTGTGATCGGGACGCTTCTCAACATTCAGGGCAAGACAAAGGATGGTGTGAATGCTCGTCTCGACCTCGTTGCTATGGGTATACGAGAGCAGTTAGCTCCAGTTGTTGAGGATGGTAAGCGGACTTATTTGTCGCCAGCATGTCATACTTTGTCAAAAAAAAAAGAGACAAAGTTTCTGCGGGTGTCTTCAGGGCATCAAAGTTCCACATGGTTACTCTTCAAATATGAAGAGGCTTGTCTCTAGTGATCTTAAATTGATTGGCTTGAAGTCTCATGATTGTCACATCTTGATGCAACAACTTCTGCTCGTTGCTATTCGTGGTATTGCTACAAAAAATGTGAGACATGCCATTACTCGGTTGTGCTCATTCTTCAATTCTATATGTAGCAAAGTCGTTGACCCCCGTATGTTGGATGACTTGGAAGTTGAGGCTGCTACAATCTTGTGCCAATTGGAGATGTATTTTCCTCCTTCCTTTTTCGACATAATGGTTCACTTAATTGTTCATTTGGTGAGGGAGATTAGATTATGTGGGCCGGTTTTTCTAAGATGGATGTACCCAGTTGAGCGCTACATGAAGATCTTGAAAGGGTACGTGAAGAATCCTCATTGTCCGGAAGCATCTATTGTTCAAAGGTATGTTGCAGAAGAAGCTATTGAGTTTTGTTCGGACTACCTTCATAACACGGATCCTATAGGGGTTCCTAAGCCTCGGCATGATGAGATCAGATGTCAAGGTAAGGGTACACATGGCTTAAGAATAAATAGGAAGGATCGGGAGGAAGTGTTTCAAGAACATTTGTATGTATTGAACAACATCGAATGTGTTCAGCCTTTCTTATTTGAACATAAAAGAAAAGTCAATCAAGAAAACCCTCGAATGAGCGAAAGGTGGTTGTTGAACAAGCATAACAAGACTTTCTTACCATGGTTCAAGGAAGAAATGCTTAAGGATGGTATATCGCTTACGATGACGTAAAATGGCTAGCACGTGGGCCTAACTTCAACGTCATATGTTGGAGCGGATACGACATAAATAACTTTTCCTTTTATACAAAGGAACAAGATAACAAGAGTACCATGCAAAATAGTGGGGTTATAATCGTGGCCGAAGCAATGCACTTCTCTAGTGCAAAGGACACAAAACCCCGTTACAAAGACCGAGACCTTACTTTGGATATATTGAAGATATTTGGGTGCTCGATTACACTAAGCTTACGGTGCCGATATTTAAATGTAAGTGGGTTGATAGTAACGGTGGTGTACAAACCGAGCGAATTGGGGTTCACATTGGTAGACCTCAACAAGTTAGGTCATATAAATGAGCCTTTCATAATGGCTTCCCAAGCAAAACAAGTGTTCTACATCACCGATCATTATAACAAAAGGTTGTCATTGGTTCTCCAAGGACAAAGCATGTATAATGGTAGTGATGAAAATGAATATTCAAATCTTGATATTCCCGAGACTCCTTCTTTTTCAACAAACATGCCTACTATAATCGAGGAGACACTGGTTGACGATGTACATGCCACTCTTTATTATCTTAACGAAGGGTTTTTGATATAGGTAGTTTAAACTTAGTATACATTTATTTTTATTTATATTTATGTATTTATTTTGAGTTATAACCTATGTTAATAAATATATATTGTTTCTGAATACATATGGATCATTATTCCATTTTTCCTTTGCAATTCTGTAATGTGTGTGATATTCTGTGTTACTGGGATATTTACTGAATGCAGGGATGGCTGAGGGGAGTGATATTTTAAAACTGAATTTAAAAAAAATTACTATTAACGTCAGTTTTATCATACAACTGACGTTAATAGTATTTAATAAAATATACAGTACACTATTAACGTCAGTTGTTTATTACAACTGACGTTAACATTAAGACCTTTAACGTCAGTTCTTGATAACAATTGACGTTAGTTTTAACAAAATTAACGTCAGTTTTTTTAAAGAACTGACGTTAATTTTGACAAAATTAACGTCAGTTGTGTTAACGAACCGACGTTAATATTGTTATATTTAACGTGAGTTCTCAACTGACGTTAAAAGTTTAACTTTTAACGTCAGCTGTATTTACGTCAGTCAGTATTCTGACGTAAAAAATCAATTTTAACTGACGTAAAAAGCACTTATTGCACTAGTGTACGGATTTTTTATCTTATGAAACACAAATCAGCATCCTTTGAAAACTTCAAGGATTCGAAAATGAGGTACAAAACCAACTTGGTAAGAATATCAAAGTCCTTCGATTAGATCGAGGTGGTGAATAGTTGAGCCTATAGTTTAATGATCATATGAGAGAGTGTGAGATTTTATCTCAACTCACTCCACCTGGAACACCACCCACAGAATGGTGTTTCTAGGAGGAGGAACCGGACCTTGATGGACATGGTTCGATCTGTGATGAATCATGTGGACCTTCAAAATTCCTTCTAGAGTCATGCTCTATTAGCAACAGCTTTCACACTTAATCGTGTTCCATCCAAGACCGGAAAAAAGATACCATATGAGATATGGACTGGTAGACGACCCAGTATGTCTTTTATGAAGATTTGGGACTCTGAAGCATATGTAAAATGTTTGTTACTAATAAGATTGATCACAAATCCAATAAATGCTTCTATGCAGGGTATCCCAAGGAAACCAAGGGATACTATTTCTACAATCCTTTTGTAGGTAAAGTGTTTGTCGCCCAAACTGGTATTCCTAGAAAATGGTATATGGAGGCGATGAAGAGCTTGCTGTAATAGGTGACACTGATGCTAGATTCAACTCTGATATGGATGATTCCAGATCGCAATCTCGTTATGTGTTTTGCCTAAATGGTGGCACTAGTGGGGCTGTGAGCCAGAAAAGTTCAAAACATGAGACACTTCTCAAGTCTACCACAGAGGCTACGTATATTGCTGCCTCCAATGCAACAAAGGAGTGTGTTTAGATCGGGAAGTTCATTACTGAGCTTGGTACAATTTCTAGCATTGTGGACCCCGTTGATCTTTATTGTGATAACAATGGGACCATTGCACAAGCTAAGGAACTTAGATCTCACCAGCGATCCAAACATATACTTAGGCGCTTCCTTCATGAGATCATCGATAGAGGAGATGTGAAGATATGCAAAGTACCAACACTTGGCAACATTGATGACCCACTTACGAAACCTCTTTCTCAGCATAAGCATGATGGTCACACTAGATCGATGGGTATTAGATTTATGCCTGATTGGCTCTAGTGCTAGTGGGAGATTGTTGTTTTAAGCCCAAGAGGCCAATGTTTTCTTTAGACTTACATTTGTATCTTGCTATTATTTATGATATGAGACATTTCAGTTTATTACGTTACTTATTTAAACGTAATAAAGTCCTTAGAATAGAAAGTTCAGTTTAATAGAATATCAATTATTCAACTTTATTGAGACACTAATGAACAATAGAATTCTATTCTTGAATATCCATAGTCAAGTATTATTATTAATAAGGACAATAATAATACATCGAGGCAATTATGTGTATAGACTGATGACCACATCTCACGGGTCATAGATATGAGATATCAAGTCGCCACATAGGTACATATTAGAGTAATGATATGCTGGATTGACCCACCATGAGAACACTACATGGAACATTATGTGAGTGTCATAAGTTGTTCTCATAGTGACAGTGGTGTATGTAATCCTTCGACCTGAAATAACTACGATCCCTACATGAGGAGTTGTGTGTTTTAATACCATCAAACATAACCTATAATATGATGATTATAAATTCGATCATTTGACACACCACGAGTCATGCAAAGGGATGTAAGTGACCTAGATGAGATTTGTCCATCCTACCTAACATGAGTAATATCTGTGGGGTCCTTGATAGAGTGAGATTGTAAAATGCACGGCCATGCCGAAATGAATCAATATAAGAGATATTGATCTCATTTATTGTTACTAAGAATACTCGGGTATCAATGAACATAATATTGAACAATACAAGGGTGACACGTTCTATACCTTGTGTTCAATATAGATATGGACAAAGGAATAAAAATACAGACGAGCATTGGTCACAGAAAGGTTATATCAAATCATTGACATTCTTATTACTTGGGTAGCAATGATGTGTTAGTAAACACCACTCATTGTTTATAATATTAAATGTGATTTGATATTATTGCCAACGTTATGAGAATCTATAGGGTCACACACTTAGAGCAGATTAATTGGAGTAAAAGAGAAATTGAGTTAGACTCATTTTATGGTGGGCCAAGCTCATGTCAGATGAGCCCATGAGAGGCAGATCAAATCTTTTCAGCTAACTAATGCACGTTGCTTATAAATAGCAACATAAAGAGTGACGTTGGCCCCATTCTGTATCCAGTCTGCGTGAAAAGAAAAAACAGTCAACGTCTCCTCTTGCATATAACAGTGCTTAGAGACGCACTCCAAGAATGCACACGTGGGACGTGACTATCTATTTATGTGGACTACGTGGAGGTGCTGCTATTGCTGCAGGTTGTGGTGTTTGATAGCCTTTCTCTGCATGTTACACGCTACAAGAGGTAAATTTCAAATACGAACCAAGACCATTCGCTTGGATTCTTGGTGGGAAATTTTCCACTGAGTTCTGATTTTATACGTAAATTCCCGACACATGCTTCTTTTTAGGCTTGTGAGATTGAGGGGAAAAAGGGATCAATTTATTCCTTAAATGATGCTTTTCGTAACTTCCTGATATTTATATATACGTTTTATTAAGTAACTAGATTTATTAATCAATTAAATATTTATTTTTATGTGATATGCCTTATTAGGTTTCATTTGCTTATTTAATTATTTTATTGGACGCTTTAACATTGTGTTATGACAATGTATGCACACGAACAAGACAATAATAATTTGTTATTGTTATTATTGTTGTCATTATTATTATTATTTATTTAGAAATGTATTATTTTAAATTATATGGCTGAAAGGAATTAATTTTTGGATTTTAAATTATTCAATTATAGATTTTAAAAAAAATTAGTTTGGAATTAAACGTAAATTAATTCTGAACTATTAATTCCCTTTATCTAAGTCAACTATCAATCTTTACCTTTAATTTTGAGAGTAAAGGTCCAAACTGGTCCCTAAAATTTTTTGAGGACTCATTTTTAATCATGAAAAAAAAATATAAATTAACTAAATAGTCTCGAAAATTTACAAACACGGGACAAGTTAGTCCCTCCGTCCACTTTGCTCCGTTAAGTAAAATTAGTGACCCAATTTAGTCCCTTAAATTTAGCTCATGGCCCAAATAAGTATCTGTATATAATGCATGCACCAGAATTAAGCAGTGTGCACCAAAATTTTTCGAAAACAACAATCTTTGTGTCTAACATCAATATTTGTGGCAGTTCTAAACTCTTACGACTGACCATGTCCAATGGTTATCAGTTCACAGTTGCTTTATGTACTCCATGCTTCTTTTATTTCTTAATACAACCGAATTTTGGGTAAGGTTTAATAAATTTCTCCATATGTTACGGTTAGAATTTTTTGGAGTTATTTATGACCAATATAAGCTAGCCCAGTCTATTCCTCTCTGTGCAAATGACCATTTTGAATGGAGGACTGTCCTTGTTTAATGCAATTCTTATTGTTCCCATGTTTTGGATAGCTTGGACTTTCTTCTCCATATGCACAGGAATTATATATTTTCAAAAATATAAGATACCTTCCTTTTAATGAATGTGCTCGAGTGATTTGTACAGAGTGGTAATTTGATTTGGAATTTTTTGATCGTTACCAGCACCACTTTTTATTTATTTATTTGAATACTAGTGTAATGGCTCGCGGGCATCTATTAGATGATTAATTTCCTAATATTTATATCTAATTTCAACGTAATAACATTCATTTAATAAATTTTTAAATATAAACTAATACTATAATGTACAACCATTGATGTATTATATTAAATAGTTAATAGTTAATGAATAATAGGCTACATGGTAAATTTTGTATGATACAAATTTCAATGTTTTATTAAAACTTGACTTCTCATTACGGGTGTGATATGCAATTTGTTAATCTTTTAAATTCATACAAAGAATATACATTTCATTAATACTATATGTTAAAACATAATTCTGTAAAAAAAATACATATAATAAAACTTTATTGGATGTATCAAACTTAATTGGAAAACATCTTATTACATAATTAATAATAAATGTAAACCTTAATCTAAAAATAAAGCAATCATACTTTCATATAGAAAACATTTTTAAATTTGTATGGTTGTTATTTAAGGTAAGTTATAATTTTGGATTGTTATGTTCAATTTAAGTTTCAAATTATCTCTCTTTTTAATTTTTCAGTTTTCGTCAATTTAAATTTTCTTAGGTTTAAAGGTAACCATTTAAATTTAAAGTTTGCTATAAAGAAGACCAAATTCATAAATCTATTCTAAAATCAAGAAAATTTTACAACTGAAGAAAAAAAAAGAAGAAACATCCAATAAGTAAATAAAACAATAAGTCATGTTGGCAGCTTTGTTCACAAACATTTTTTGACAAAATGGCATACTACATTTACACATGCAATAAATCATAGTTTTAGTACTATAGTAAGCACTATTACATGCGCATGCTATTAATAACTATGATTCCAATGTTCTTTATTGGGTTAGTAGAGAATACTATATCCCTCATTACAGATTGTACCGTTGACATCCAATTTTCAGCTTCATTTAACAATCCATCCTCCAACTTATTCAAATCATCAATTATCTCCTCTAAAACACTTATAATGCCATCATTTCCTGATAAAGCCATGACCAATAATACATGCTAGAACTGTCATATGCATAGCTATATATGAACCATCAAATTGAACAAATATGAGAGTCATTGGCCAGTCAATATCAAATATATATTGATCATTTGAACATCAAAGTATGTCTAAAAGAGATATATACATCATATAGAATATGTTATGACAAGAATGCAGAATTGTTGCTTTGACATAAATGCCGAATTGGGGTTCTGACAGAAATGCCGAATTGTTGCTTTGAAAAAAATACCGAATTGGGGTTCTGACAGAAATGCCAAATTGCTTCTTGACAGAAATGTCGAATTGCTTCTTGACAGAAATGCCGAATTGCTGCTTGGTTATCTTGTGGTGCAAGAAAACAGAAAAAGAGAAGAAGAAGAGATAGAGAAGAAGAAGAAGAAGACAGAAGAATTATCGTGGTTCAGGGCACAAATCAATAGTCCCTACATCCACATTGCAGTTGAGACTTTCATCCACTATTGCAAGACTTTACAGTACAAGAATCTTCAAGGTATGAACTCACACACTCCTATACTTGCACTCACTTGTATTTTTGTGAATCACTCAACTTACTCCTCTAGCACATATCACTCATTAAGGGAATTCTATATGTGCTAATGCCTAGCTATGACTTTATATAAGCAGTGCATAGGCAAGGTAGTTACATTTAGTTTTCTAACTGTCAAAACAGAAATAAACTCCTAGCTACACTTCCTATCACAACTGTTATCACATAGCTAAATATGTACATGGCATAACTAACAAACTTAGCCAATTGGAGATTCACCCGAATTCTACAATTCTCCACCTTGAATCTTCAATATCAGTTGTTAGAGGTGCCATCAGACTCGGACGGGATCTTAGTTGCTGCAGCAGGTTCCAACATTCACCAAATCTAGACAATGCTGGAATTTGGTGTTTGGAACCACTTTGGTTAACATATCGGCTGGATTATCTTCAGTAGAGACCTTCTTTACTTCGACCATCCCTTGTGCAATTATGTCTCGGATGAAATGCAGTCTTACATCAATGTGCTTTGTCCTCTCATGGAATACTTGATTCTTTGAGAGACAAATTGCACTTTGACTATCACACCAAACAGTTGAGGAAATATCCTTTCCTTCTAGCTCAGTTATAAACCCTTTCAACCATATTGCTTCTTTGATTACTTCAGTGAGAGCAATGTACTCGGATTCAGTGGTTGACAATGCAACAATGGATTGAAGATTTGCCTTCCAGCTTACTACATTCCCATATAGGGTGAAGATGTAGCCTGTTAGAGACCTTCTTTTGTCAATGTCCCCTGCAAAATCAGCATCTACAAACCCTGCAAGATTTTGGTTTGCTGATTCTGTTTTTCCAAAGATCAATCCAAGGGATTTAGTACCCTTAAGGTATCTGAAAATCCATTTAACAGCAAGCCAATGCTCCTTGCCTGGATTTCCCATAAACCTGCTGACTAAGCTAGCAGCATATGCTAAGTCAGGCCTTGAGAAAACCATAGCATACATTAGGCTACCTGTAGCATTAGAGTATGGTATGTTGCTCATGTATCTTAGTTCTTCATCACTCTTAGGTGATTGATCCGTTGACAATCTGAAGTGTCCTGCTATAGGAGTCACAACTGTTTTTGCATCATGCATATTAAACTTGTGCAGAATCTTCTCGATGTAGGTGGACTGATTCAAGTAGAGAAGTTTTTCTGATCTCTTTCTCACGATTTCCATGCCTAGAATCTTCCTTGAAGCTCCCAGATTCTTCATTTCAAACTCAGTGTTTAAGAGATCCTTTAGCTTGCTTATTGCATTCATATCTGAACTAGCAATAAGCATATCATCTACATAGAGTAGAAGATATATGAAACAACCAGATTCCAGCCTTTTGAAGTAAACACAACTATCAAATGAGCTTCTGTCATAGTTGTTTAAGAGCATAAAGGAATCAAACCTCTTATACCACTGCCTGGGAGATTGTTTCAAGCCATACAAAGACCTTTTCAGTAGGCAAACCATATGCTCCTTCCCCTTTTCTTCAAATCCCTCAGGTTTCTTCATGTAGATCTTTTCTTCTAGCTGGCCATGTAAAAATGTTGTTTTCACATCCATTTGTTCCAATTCTAGATCATAAACAGCAACAAGAGATAGAATGACTCTTATGCTTGTATGTTTTACTACAGGAGAGAAGATTTCATTGAAATATATCCCTTCTCTCTGGGTGTAGCCTTTAGCTACAAGTCTGGCCTTGTGTCTGCTATTCTCTACTCCTGGAATTTCAGGTTTCTTCTTGTATATCCACTTGTAGCCAACAATTCTCTGCTTTGGAGGTTTTTCAACCAATTCCCAGGTGTTGTTTTTCCTCAAAGAGTCAATTTCTTCAGTCATGGCAATCTTCCACATCTCATGATCAGGGCCAGAAATTGCTTCTTTGAAACCACCAGGATCAGAATCCTGTTGTTCTGTTTCAGCACTCAAAGCATATGCAATTAAGTCAGCATAGCCAAACCTTTGAGGTGCTCTAACTTGCCTTATTTCTCTATCTCTAGCTAGATGGTAGGAAGGTGATGCTGCCGTGGACTGAGAGGTTCCAACTTCTGGTTTAGTTTCAGGTTCAGCTTCTGGTTCAGGTGTGACTACTGGCCTTTCTGTTTTAGTGTGCTCCACCTCCAACTGAACACTCTTGTCTGTCTTGTCATTGTTCTGAGATTGGTTGGATTTATCTTCACCCTTTTCAAGCATAGCTTCTTCAAGGAACACAATGTCTCTGCTAATCATACACTTGCCTCCTCCTGGACCAGTTAACCATACTTTGTAGCCTTTCACCCCATCAGGATATCCTAGAAAGACTCGTTTCTTTGATCTTGGCTCTAGCTTTCCTTGATTAACATGAATGTATGCTGGACAGCCAAATATTCTAATGTTATCATAGCTAGGTGCCTTTCCAGACCACACTTCTTCAGGTGTTTTAAAACCTATGGCAGAAGAGGGTGACCTATTGATCAAGTAAGTAGCTGTATGGACAGCTTCTCCCCAGAAGTTTTTATTCAGATTTGCAAAAGAGAGCATGCACCTGACCCTTTCTAGGATGGTTCTGTTCATCCTTTCTGCCAAGCCATTCTGTTGTGGTGTATGCCTTACTGTCTTGTGCCTGATTATGCCATGATCCTGGCAGAATTCAGTGAATTCTTCACTTAGATATTCCAGACCATTATCTGTCCTTAGGACTTTCACCTTCTTACCTGTTTGATTTTCAACAAGTACTTTCCATTGCTTGAAACACTTAAAAGCTTGGTTTTTATGTTTTAGCAAATAAACCCAAACCTTCCTTGAACAATCATCAATGAAAGTTATAAAATAGCTAGCTCCTCCCAATGAGAGAACCTTAGCAGGTCCCCATATATCTGAGTGAACATATTCCACTATGGCCTTGGTGGTGTGTGATGCAGTTAGGAACTTGACCCTCTTCTGTTTGCCATAAAGGCAGTGTTCACAGAATTCGAGTTTTTCAAAATCTCCATTCCCAATTAAGCCTTGTTTGTATAACTCTTCAAGACCCGTACCACTTACATGAGCAAGTCTATAATGCCAAAGTGCAGTGGAATTTATTTTTGACACAGAGACTAGGCTGGCAGGGCTTAAAATGGTTTTACCTTGCAGTCTGTACAGGCCATGCTTCCTGGTTCCTTTCATGATCAACAATGATCCTTTGCTGATCTTCAAGGTTCCATTTTCACCAGTAAAACAGCATCCTGCTGGGTCTAGCATGCCTAGAGATATCAGGTTCCTTTTAAGCTCAGGTACATGTCTCACATCATTGAGGACTTTAATGGTTCCATCACCTAGTTTGATCTTGACAGTGCCAATTCCCATTACTTTACAAGCAATGTTGTTACCCACCAAGACCTTTCCGGCATCAGCTTCCTTGAAAGAATCAAACCATTCCCGATTTGGAGTCATATGAAACAAACATCCAGAGTCAAGAATCCACTCATTACTTCCCATTTCTTCAGTGATAGCCAAGACATCAGAGCTTTCATATCCATCTGCCACAACAGCCATGTCATTGGAAGTGTGATTGCTGTTAGTGCTGCCTCCATTCTTTCTCTTCCTTTCAGGACAGTTTTTCCTCAAGTGACCTTCTTTTTGACAGTAGTAGCACCTCTTCTTGGTCCTGGACTTTGATCTTGATTTATTCTTGCCTTTTCCTTCCTTTTTCTCTGATCTTCCTCGTGCATACAGACCTTCAGCATCACTTGTTTCTCATCTATTCTCAGTGATCTTCCTCTTCATTTCTCTGGAGTTTAAGGTTGCTTTAACCTCTTCCAGTGTGAGAGTATCTCTTCCATACAGCATTGTATCAACAAGGTTCTCAAAAGATGGGGGTAGAGAACACAGAAGCATCACTGCCTGATCTTCTTCACTTATCTCGACATCAATGCTTTTCAGATCAAGAATGATTCTTGAAAAAGATGAGACATGATCCTTGATCGACATACCTTCTTCCATCTTGAGCTGATGAAGTTGCTTCTTCAAATATAGCTTATTGGTAAAAGGCTTGGTCATATAGAGACTTTCCAGTTTTAACCAAACACCTGCTGCAGTTGATTCTTGAGCCACTTCCCTGAGAACTACATCACCGAGAGAGAGGATAATGATGCTATGGGCCTTGCTAAGCATGTCTTTCTTGTCTTTTTCATAAAGATCCTCCGGAAGCTTAGCTATTCGTAGTAATGCATCCTCGAGACCTTGATGAACCAAGAGTGCCTTCATCTTGATTATCCACAAGCTGAAATCGTTTTCACCATTGAACTTGTCTATGTCGAACTTGGCTGACCCCATCGCGGAAAACGCCTCCCAGTAGAGGCTCCAGATACCAGTTGTTATGACAAGAATGCAGAATTGTTGCTTTGACAGAAATGCCGAATTGGGGTTCTGACAGAAATTCCAAATTTCTTCTTGACAGAAATGCCGAATTGCTGCTTGGTTATCTTGTGGTGCAAGAAAACAGAAAAAAGAATAAGAAGAGATAGAGAAGAAGAAGAAGAAGACATAAGAATTATCGTAGTTCAGGGCACAAATCAATAGCCCCTACATCCATACTGCAGTTGAGACTTTCATCCACTATTGCAAGACTTTACAGTACAAGAATCTTCAAGGTATGAACTCACACACTCCTATACTTGCACTCACTTGTATTTTTGTGAATCACTCAACTTACTCCTCTAGCACATATCACTCATTAAGGGAATTCTATATGTGCTAATGCCTAGCTATGACTTTATATAAGCAGTGCATAGGCAAGGTAGTTACATTTAGTTTTCTAACTGTCAAAACAGAAATAAACTCCTAGCTACACTTCCTATCACAACTGTTATCACATAGCTAAATATGTACATGGCATAACTAACAAACTTAGCCAATTGGAGATTCACCCGAATTCTACAGAATAGTTAGCAATTATAAAGTGGATGTCAATGTAAATGTTAAACAATCAGGACTATTCTTCCTTCCAAAGAATCTTGGTTTCTTCATTGGTGGATATCAACTTGGGTTGCCCTAATTCTCTTTATTTTTTGCAGTGCCAACCACGTAAATGGCATTAAAATAGGTTCTGGTCCCAACAATATGTGCTTCACTCATCACTTCTAATGCTCTTTTCAACTTAAGGCTAGTAGCTGTAGAAAACTATGAACTAGCTGATATATATATATATATATATATATATGTGTGTGTGTGTGTGTGTGTGTGTGTGTGTGTGTGTGTGTGTGTGTGTGTGTGTGTGTGTGTGTGTGTGTGTGTGTGTGTGTGTGTGTGTGTGTGTGTGTGTGTGTAAACTATTCATTCCAACATTGTTATATAGGAAGAGATAATTGAAGTTAATATATTTGTTGATTTAAAACATACTAAAATATCAGTCTTTTGAGAATGCAGTGGCCAGGGCTCTTCAATACATAAACTAAAATAATAGACTTGCAATGTGAAATAAGATGTTAAAAGTTATAATATGCTGATCCAAGTGTCCATTTCAACAAAAAATAGTGCATCATGCTGATCCTTTTATGCCCACAAATCAGTGATACACTTATTTATATATCCACACAACAATTCGGTGCATCTATAATTAAAACATAAGACGGTAATAGATATAGGAAATCAAGCCATAGAAACTGATATATGCATATTTTGCTATTGCCCTATATATTTTCAAATGCAAAAATTGTTGAAAGTGAAAGGTATTTCAACAGCAAGATAAGTATAACCTATTGGTTCATTTCCATTTAGTACTTGACACAGTGCAAAGTTTGATAAAAGTCTTGCCCTTGCTTTGGATGATATGCCCACAAAAGAATCACAACCAAATACCATAAAAACAATATTAGAACCATTTTTTTTGTATAAAAGGATCAATCAACAAAGTTAATTATTAGAACCATTCACACTCCAATATACCCGAATTGCATTTGCACAAAAAAAGAAAAAAAAGAAAAATTGAACTACCCATCCACCCACTATAAGATATATATAGATCTTAACTTGACAAATCTTAGTATCAGACAAAAAACCACCCCCACGACATTAGAAGTTCAGAACAAATCAAAGTATATCATACTTGTCATACTCTTCACACAAAATAATAATAAGGCATACCCACTTCATCCATAGCACACTTTCATCCAAAGCACTTGTTAGCTGTTTGAAAGTGATGTGGTAAAAGTAAAAAAGCAAAGATAAAATGGATGTGTTATTCATCATAGTCAAAGTCATATCCAATTGACTAAATAGAAGATGTAACAAAGAACAAAAAATAGGTTATCACCATTTCATAGTTTAACAGTGAAAAACCATTTAACAGGAAATAATAAGCAAAGATAAGGAAATCATACCCTTAGACCAGCCATAGTTGGACAGGTCATCAATTTTGCTTGGTTCTATGTCAAGCTTCTCCACCATGTAGTCTAATTGAATGATACCATTCATGTCAATACCTGGAGAAATAAAGACATTAATGAGAGAATCATAAAACTATGGCACAAGTTTGATAAAGTTGCTTACCTTTAATATTTTTGAGACATGCTTTTGAAGACCAGAACTGATGAGATACAGAGTTTCATCAAAATCTGCAAAATGATCTCATGGTTAGCATGTGGTGTGTGTGCATCCTAGAATTCATAGTCAATGAACATTGATCTGATAGTTCATTTATATAAACTTTAACTATATAAATCATCAACGATGTCTTAAACCCCATTCTAATGTAACTCATTCTAAAGCACATGCCACTGCAAACTGAGTGCACTCCTCCCATTGGAGCGAAATATGTAGACGGAAGTGGAGGTTAACTGTAAACTCAACTAATGAGGTGAGAAAATATGAGATCTTACTAATTTTATCCAATCCAAGACAGAAAAAAGATTATTCCATAAGATAGAGTGCATAAGTTCTTAAATAATAAAGTAGTAAGCATATGACTCCAGAACATTCACAAGTTCAATATGAAACCCAAACTCATAAACCCAAGAAGATAATCACAGTGGAAGATGCGGAGATGCAATTGTGAAATAAAATAAGTCACCAAATAATTTTTTAAATATAAATTGAGTAATTTAGGATCAATAGACAATTTAAAAGATTCATCCATAGATATAAGGGGAAGCATCAAACCTGATTAATCAAAGTAAGACCAAAAGATGGAAACAACAAAATAGATGAAAAATGGAAACAACAAAATCAGCTAAAAAAATAAAATTCAAACAGAAAAGGTTTTGCTCGAAGCTTCTAACTTGAAAGCCAGTGAATACCTTACTAATATGAAATGGTAGAACCACAATCCTGGCGGAGGAGAAAAAAGAAGAAGACAGCATCGATCCTTCGAAGACCTAATATAAGAATAGGAGAATAATTTCTATGGATCTCATATTTCTATGTTAGAATAAGGTTTGGGATTAAAAAGAAGGAACAAAAATGAAACCTTAAGTAAGGAAACCCTAATGGAAGAAAAATGAAACCCTAAACCACTTACAGAGTTCGCCGGCACCGTTACCACCACTCGCTGCCGCGAGATCCAGAAGCCCACCCACCGCAGATCCGTCCAGCATCGTATATCGCTGCCACTTGCGACTTCCACCTCGCCACCGCTCGCGCGCACCAAACCACCACCAGATTCGCACCGCCCACACCCTTCGATTCCAACCCAGTCGCACGCAAAGGACCTCGCCGCCGCCGTGCCAGCTGCTGCTCCGCACCTGTAAGCGGTAAGGGATTAGGGAAGAAAAAAATGAGAGAAAAGAGAAAACATCGATGAGAAAAGAGAGAAGAGAGAGTCAGAGAGATTGAGTGGTCGGACAAGATTTCAATTTTCAACAAAGTGGGACCGACAACTTTGACACGTGTCAGTCATTCGTTACTCAACAGTAAAAATGGATCCACTAATTAGTATATTATAGATTATAGATATAGATTATAAATATAGATATAGATTATAGATAGATTATAGATTTCCATTTGGCTTCTTTGAATGACCGGAGGTTGACACTTGATGGTAGAGGTATTGTGTGGAACTTATTTATTTATTGGATTTTTATTTGTTTGGATACCTTTTAGTTTTTTTAAAAGCAATACATTATGAGTAAAGTTGATCCACTTTTGATCCCTGAAAAAAATAAAATAATTCTTTGCTCTCTCAAATTTACAAACGCAAGACATGTTAATCATTCAAAGTAGTTTAACGTCTGTTTACGTGCCTATATGTCATGTTAATCATCTTGTCTTATTCGTTGGTGGTCCTATGTGACTTGTTAGAAACAAATAAAAAGAAAAAAAAAAGTTCAATTTTCAAGTATCTGATTTTCAAAATTGTGCACGTTTGTTCAATTTTCTTCATTTTCCACACTGGAAATTCGTCATAGGACACGCAGGATGACCGACAAGCCAGATATGATGGTTAACGGGACACATAAGCAAGTAAACATATACATTGGAACTGGTTTGAAGGACTAACATGTCCTTCATTTGTAAATTTAACGATCAAATGATTAATTTATTTTTTTCAGGGATCAAAATTGTACTCCATATTTTTTTAGGGACCAAATTGGACCTTTAGTCATATTTTTACACAAGTATTCTTACAAAATTTATATTTTAGTCTGACTGATTGAGTGGTGCTTATAAGAAAATCATTTAACTTATTTTTAAGAGAAAAAAGAATAAATAATGAAACATAATTCAGTGCACAAAAATTCAGAGAGTAATATTAAAAATTTGTTGAGCAATCTATTGAGTTACATCTTTCTAAAGCTATAAGGATTGAACAAAAAATATGTATTTGATCTTGACCTCCCTCTTGTGAAACTCATGGCTCTGTCCCTACTGTGGGTTATTGGTGAACCAGACATGATAGATCTTAATTGTTTCAATCCTTTTTCATAAGCTCCAGTCTGTTATTTGGTTCGAATATTTCCTTGTTTTGCATCACCTTTCTTTCTCCAATAATTGTAACATCCCTAGCTGACCACTTTCTGCCCTCGTCAGCACCCAAGTGTTACAATAATCAAGTTCAAATTTTATATTTGTAATGTTTCGTTGGCATGACACAGTTGAAGATTAAATGTCTTTTTCTCCTTTTCTATTATTACTATTATTATTATTGGTTTCTTTTTAAAATTGAAAAGAGACAAAATTTGTGAGAACAAAAACTTCACTCCTTTTTTGCAAAGAAGTTTCATGAAATGGTGAGATATACACCTAATAGATGTTATTTGTTGGCAGCACAAGATTCGTAATACACGGGAAGTCACATGTGAGAAGTGTAGTGAGACATGACATTTTGAGAAGTGTGATAAAACATTGAAGTTGATTTTTGTTTCAAAGTGAACGGGGAAATCAAGATATTGGAGAATCTCGGTCATAACAAAAAATAGGTGATTTTTTTGTTCATACTGATTGAAGATTCTGGTGCACACTTCATTTTGGTGCTTGCATTATGGCAAAGATTTATTTGGGTCACGAGCTAAACTTTAGGGACTAGTTTGAATCACTAATTTGAGTTAATGGAGCTAAGTGGACGGAGATACTAACTTGTCCCGTGTTTGTAAATTTCGGGGACTATTTAGTTAATTAATTTTTTTTCCGAGTACAACAAATGGGTCCTCAAAATATTTCAGGAACTACTTTTTTTTTTAGTCCGGGATAGAATCCAGGGTATCTCACAACCGATAACCATAAGACTAATCCCCCAAGGATGTAGAGTATCAGTTAATGAACAACTCCTCTACTCACAAATGTTGTTTTATTCTCATCACCAGAATTCAAACCTAAACATATGATTAAATGCCTTACTAGCCACTTGGACCACACTAGGTCTTCAGGGACTAGCCTTTGGTCCGATTTTAATTTTAATTTTTAATTTTTAATTTTAAAATTCTGGATTTCTTTCCCTCATTGCATTTATATTGAGTAAATAGCCAATTTGGCCCCTGAAACTGTAAGGTCATATCAACTTGGTCCCTAAAATTAACGAAATTCCAAATAGGTCCCTGAAACTGTAAAATGTTAATCAAGTTAGTCCCTCTGTTAATACCAGTTGACTGACGCCGTTAACGGTGCTGAGGTGACACGTTAAGTACCCAGGTGGCACTTGACAACTGTACTAGGGACGAATTTGACACTACGTTACAAGATCAAATTGCAATCTTTCTTCTTCATCTTATTCCTCCTTCCTCCTCATCCTCCTCCTCCTCCTCCACCGTCCTGCTGTGTGAATTCAATGCCTCCATGTGGCCTACGCGTATGATCCCCTCTGAGCTAGCTAGCATTTCCAACAACAACAATCACTGACTCTTTCCTGTGATGTGGTTCCTGTGAGATGGTTCAGCACCACCACCATCAAACTTCTTAGGGAATGTCTCTTCGCAAATCTCAGTGAATGCTTGAACGATGACATGGTGGTGGCACGACACATTGAGTTGAAGATTGTTTTCTGAGTAGATCTCTTTCTCAAATATCATTTGAAGCATGGAATGTCAAAAAGAGGGTTTCGGTTTTATTAAGGGGTCCAAGGTATTTTGACTAGGCATAGGAGGGAGTATAAGGGAATACCAATACCCCAAAATCGATTGGAAGGACAAGACCAAAACCACTAAAACCCTTGAAAACCCCAAAAAGGATGAATCAAAATTGAAAATCTGAGCTAACTGGTTGAGGCTTTCATGAAGCAATAAGGAAAACAAGGAGGGTTCAGTGCAATAGTTCAATTGGGTTTGCCTTTGATTCGTCTTGGGGCTATACTATGCACTTCAATTGGGTTCTTTGTGGCGCCTTTCGCGTTCTCCGTTAGGGGTGTAATCGGGTCGGTTTGGATCGGATTAGAGGGGTTTCATCATCCGAACCGATCAAATTTGATCGGTTCGGATCGGTTCGGATTTGTCAAATTTTCAACTACGGATCCGAACCAAACCGAACCGAACCGAACCGATCACAATCGGATCGGTTTAGTTCGGATCATCGGGTTACCTATTAATTTTTTTATTTACACTTAAATATTAATAAAAAATTAGAAAAATAAAATAAAATATACATATTTAATTATTAATTATATTAAATATCTATATAATAATATATTAATATTATATAAAATAATTTAAAATAAATATTTTATAGGGTTCGGATCGGATCAGATTAGATTTCTCGGATCCGAGACCCGAACTGATCTTGTTCGGATCGGTGTTTTGGAATCCGATCCAATCCGATGATCCGAACCAATCCACCAAAACCGGTTCGGATCCGCCGAGCTCGCGGATTGGATCAGATCCGCTTACATCCCTATAATCTCCGTTGGAGAAAGCCATGCCATGAGGGGACTCTCTTTGGAGACAATACGGCACCGTTAACACTGTTTCAACACTCTTTAGTTTCTAGTGGTGGGGTGGTGGGGCACAGAGCAGGACGGTGGAAGAGGAAGAGGAGTGGGAGGATGAGGAGGAGGAAGGAGGAAGAAGATGAAAAAGAAAGATTGCAATTTGGTCCCTGTAACGTAGTGTCAAATTCGTCCCTGGTACAGTTGTCAATCAATGTGGCAAGCCAACTGGGCACTTAACGTGCCATCTCAGCGCCGTTAATGGCGTCAATCTACCGGGGTTAACGGAGGGACTAACTTGATTAATGTTTTACAATTTCAGGAACCTATTTGAAATTTTGTTAATTTCAGGGAGCAAGTTGATACGACTTACAATTTGAGGGACCAAATTAGCTATTTACTCAATTTATATTCAATCGCCAAGTTTCACTTCCTTTTTCTAGACTCGTGCCCCCCCCACTCTCTCCCAACTCAACAGTCTCTCTTCCTTCTCTCTTAGAACCGGCGCCGTCCACCACCACCCACGGTGCTTTTCAGTGGCTTCTGACGAAACGGAGTCCAGATCCAGACTCATCTCGACGTCGTCCACGTTTTCCACCGACTAGATTTTGCAACCGCCGTTGTTGAGTTTTCCGAGCACCTTATTGCTCTGCTTTTTGTTCGGTTCGTTCTCTTCCCCTCGTAGCCTAACCCATGGGTTGCCCCTAGCCCACATGGGCCCTAATGGCTTTTTATATTGTGGCTTTTTGGTCCTAGCCGGTTAGGGTTGTATGGGCTAGGGCTGGCCCTGGTTGCATACGAGCTCGCTCTCCTTGTGCCTTTTCTGTTTTATGTTTTTCTTTTTCTGTTTTGGCTATGGGTGCTGTTGAATGTTGTTCAGATTAGCCTTCCTTATATTCTTTTATATGGTTCAATATTTGTTTTTCAAAGGCAAAAGCGTAATCATTACTTTTTATTATTATTGTTCTCACCAGGAGAATGGAGTTTTTATCATTTTCTGATCTGTTAGACCAATACAAGTATAAGGGGAAGGCAATTGAAATTCAAACTGAAATTAGTAATGCTAATTCTAAAACGGTAAGTCCTAAGGTGAGATATGTATCACCATGCTTTCCTCATAAAAGGGACAAATATACTACTGTCATACCGCGGAAGAAGAAAATTGACAATGAAACCAAAACCACTGCCATTACAAAGAAAAGGAATTGTCGAAAAACAAAGAAAAGGAGATGTCTTTCAAAACATGAATTGTTCATGGAGGCCTACAGAAGAAAAACAGTCGATAATACATGGAAGCCTCCAAAGTCACCGTATGGACTTCTCCAAGAGAAACATGCTCATGACCCATGGAGGGTACTTGTCATATGCAAGTTGTTAAACGTGACATCCGGTCCGCAGGTATATTCATGTATCCGCCTACTAATTTAATAGCATTTGGAGGTTCTGATTCTTTACATAATTTAATTTCCAGTTTAACCCCTATATATTCTATACCAATGTTTTCCTATATATGCCTTGGCCTTCAATATGCTGTGTTATTGTATCTTTTCATTTGAAAGAATGCTGTTTGTAAAATCAAGACGAGTATGTTTCTCACTTTCATGATCAAGAGTTGAGCAGTGCCCTTCA
Source organism: Sophora flavescens (assembly GCA_030762895.1). Taxonomy (NCBI): domain Eukaryota; kingdom Viridiplantae; phylum Streptophyta; class Magnoliopsida; order Fabales; family Fabaceae; genus Sophora; species Sophora flavescens. Next base: position 8,179,297 of record CM061069.1, on the reverse strand, counting down.
TTTGTTGCTGTATAATAAAACTGTTTTTGGGCTTTCTAAACTGTTTATTTTGTGGGTTACAATGTTATTTCTTGTGAAATCAATACTGTATTGTTGTCTTTCAAACAAGTGCCCAACGGTGAAAGCAATACTGTATTGTGCAAAGAAACAGAGCTTTTTGCTTTAATTGCTTCTAATAAAACCTTGTGAGTGACTTAATTTACATATGATGTTTTTTTGTTCAAATTATTCCACAGTTGTTAGTAATGGTGATGTCACTAAAATTTATCATTAGTTCCCTCTCTCTGTGTTTGTGTGGGGCGGGTAAGTCTCTGATATTTTTGATTTGCATTGGTTTTGGATATTAGACCATTTGCAAGAAAGAACTGGTTACAAGTGTATGTATGCATGAGGTAGTATTGTAGATAAATGAAATTTATTTCCTGCCTGGTTTGTTTCAAAGTTCGCAAATATTTTGTTTTTAATAATCTGAGTTTAGCTCTTAAAGACTCTGCTTGGTCCATGGTTGACTGCAACATGTGCACTTTCTTGACAACCTCGACCAATAATTCTTGACTTATTAATTGTCCTCATAATCTTGCTTACTATAGCCTTCCACACTACAACCTGAGTTATATGCTTTGCAAGTTGTACATGATAATCCATACTTAATAAACCATTCTTAGCTGATTAGCATTTTAGTTGTAGTTCCTCTGTGCTTTCTTACATAAATTAATGTTTTTGATGACTTTTGGATCTGACTGATTTAACATTTAATTCCACGTTGTCAGCTAAAAATGTTGATTTATTGGTAATACGTTCTTCTATGCCATACAGTTTTGCAAACCTTGGCTCCTATTCTCTTTGCTATATATATATATATATATATATTTGGAATGATGCCTTGCTAGCTTGAATACTTAGATGGTCATGGAACTGAATGAAATTATCTTATAAATGTCACCTTGATATGTGTCATTAGAAAATAAAACATCGTAGGGTATTGTTTATGGAGTATACAGGGCTACAAATACCACTCTTTTCACAACTCGAGGATCTTTTGCTTGATTATTGGCAATAAAGAATTTTCAAAATTATTGGGAAGACATTTGGTGGGTGTTTCATTTAAACTTATAGATGATTTCCCCTCACTTTTTAATCTGTCTACTATTAACAATTTTCCCATTGAATTCCAATTTCTTGTGGTTTTACTTGAGTATGCTTCTCTGTTAACCAACTACATAGTTTGACCTTTGTTTCTCCCATTGTTCTGTTTTGAAAATCTTTGTTTCAACTATTATTCATGCTTCTAACGGTGGGAGCTTCCTCCTTGACAAATTCATTTGAAATTCAAAGCTCACTCTATTGTCAAGTCTTTTATCTGGATATCCTTACTTAACAGGATTCATGCAACTGACTTTCTACAAATTCATAGACCTTATATCACTCTTTCCACTGATTTGTGTTATGTGCAAGTCTAGCTCAGAGACAGTGGGCCACTTACTAATACACCAATGCACTGTAAGCTGGCTACTTTGCTTTGGAACAACGTTGTCAGGATTATTGGAGAGCACTTGGATTGTCTCATTGCTCTAGAGAATTTATGTCCAAGATTTGATGTAAATTTTTTGTGAAAACAATGGTGAATAATCTATGGCAGTTTATAGTTTATGCAGTCTTGGTATGTGTGGTTGGAGAGGAACACTCAAATCTTTAACAATGTTCCTTTGCTGTAAAGTTTGATATGTGAGTTATGTTTTTGGTAGTTTTTAGACCTTCTCTGTTTTATGCTGAAAATCTCTGGTGCCTATGCATGTTTGGGTTTCCATAGCGATCATGAACCCTTGCTGCATAGTGTTGTGAATAAAATGGCCGTAGTCCAAGTTGTAAAAGTTGACTTAGTTTGATCAGTTGTAGCCACTGGACATGTGCTAGGTGATCCTAATGGTGAGGTAAATAGAGTATAATATAGGGAGAAAAGAGCAAGTGTATAGGGTGTGTGATGTGATTAGTTTTCCCTCTTCCCTAGAGTCTTCTTTCCTTCTATGGAATCATGAATATCTACTGTCTTGTAATTCGTACTTGTCACTCTTCGGTGAAGCTATCTTGAATATTGACTTGTTTACTCAATTCATATAAGGGTTTTAGTTTCCTTAAGTAATTTTAATGCATTATCTTATTTTATATTGTTAGCCATCCTTGTAGTTGCCATTACACAAACTATGTTTTATTCTGTTTCTCTTGTCATTTTTGTTGTATTTAGGATTTTTTGGTTTGGGATTTTCTTTCTCGATGAAATTTCTTTTGTCCAAACACTAAAACCAAAAAGAGGAAAAATCCCTTCTGGGTTTTTGATACTTGGTTCTACATCATCTGTAAATATTTAATTATCATTTGATAAGACGTGTCTTTTTTGATCTTAACCAGCTGCCCATGCAATTATGGTCTTGTGGTAATGGTTAGGTATATAGCTCACCCCAAAAAGGCGACTCAATGATTCTAGCTCATGACATTTAGGTGAAGTTTGTCTGGGGTCGCTATCCATTTCCTCCATGACCCACCACTCTTGAATAATAGGATGGGTGTTGGCCTAGTTCTTGTGTTTGTACATTACATAATTTTAAGGCATGGATTCAAAGAATGAAATTTTGATTAATGCTTCTATTCGTGATTTGATATTTTCCAAGTTTCCAGCTTTATAATTGTTGGGAAAAAACCAGAGATAACAATCTCTAATGAAGCAAATATTTTTCCCTTCATCTGTGCAAATAAATAGGCACAACAAAAATATTCTTCCACAGGATAATATCAATGGCAGAAAAATAGACAGCAATGACACCACAATTTTTAACGTGGAAAACTCCCTAGTGTAGGGATAAAAACCACGGGACCAAGTCCAGCAAAAACTTCCACTATAAATAATAATGGGTACACCAAGTCTTCTTAGAAATACTAGGGAACACCAAATCTGCAACACATCACCCAAAAGGTGGATACAAGCAAGCAGCAAGAGAGAAATCCCACAACAATGGGTATAACAACTCAGCTCAAAGAGAAGGCAAACCAACAATATAATGATATCAAAATATTGCTCTCAACACCAGGAACAACGTACTAAAATTTCATAAAGAATGGAGATAGTTTACTCATCTGATGAAGAGCACAAAGTTCCTCCCTATTCTTCTTCTCCTCCCTGCCGCCGTTTTCTCTCCTTTGTTTCTCGTTTCTTTCTTTTCTTTCTCGTCAGGCACTTGACAGTCACTCTACTAAAACCCTTTCTTTCTTTCTTTCTTATTTTGGACCTTTAGTTCCTTTTTTTTTCTTCTTAATACCACATGGGCTTGGCCCATTAACAACCTTTTATTATTACCCTTTTCATTTTTTTTTTCTTTTAAAGTTGAAATGGGACCCACTTGGGAGTGACCCACCCAACAAATCTCCCCCTCACGACTCAAGTGGGAAGATACTGCTCTACCAAGCCCGCCTTCTTTCTACAGCAAATCAACTTTGTCATAGGCAAAGTCTTTGTCATCATATCTGAACCATTTTCATCAGTATGGATCTTTTCAAGTGAAAATGTTTTCATCTCTAACGCATCTCGTATCCAATGATACCGCACCTCAATGTGCTTTGACCTGGAATGAAAAGTTGGATTCTTGCTGAGATGGATAGCACTGATCATCACAGAATAACACAAACTTCTCTTGCTTGAGGCCCAGCTCTTGTAGGAATTTCTGCATCCACAAAAGTTCTTTAGAAGCTTCAGTAATGGCAATATACTCATCCTCAGTGGTAGACAAAGCAACACATTTTTGTAATCTTGATTGCCAAGACACCGCTCCCCCTGCAAAAGTCATCAAATATCCAGAAGTAGATTTTCTAGAATCAACATCACCGGCCATATCTGAATCTGTGTAACCATCTAACACAGGTTGACCACCCCCAAAGCATAAACATACTCTGGAAGTGCCTCTGAGATACCTGAAAATCCACTTCACTGCTTGCCAGTGGTCTCTACCAGGATTATAGAGAAAACGACTAACAACTCCAACAGCATGGGCAATATCCGGCCTTGTGCATACCATAGCATACATCAAACTACCAGCCGCGAATGCATAAGGAACCTTCTTCATCTCTTCTTTGTCTTTCTCACTTGTGGGGCATTGTTGAGAGCTCAACTTGAAATGACTTGCAAGTGGAGTACTAACAGGTTTGGAATTGCTCATGTTAAACCTCTCTAATACCTTCTCAATATACTTATGTTGAGACAACCACAATTTACCATTCTTCCTATCACGAGTAATTCTCATGCCAAGGATTTGTTTTGCAGGACCCAAATCCTTCATAGCAAAGGACTTGCTCAAATCTTTCTTCAGACAATCAATCTTCTTTGTGTCATGACCAACAATCAATATATCATCCACATATAGCAAGAGGATAATAAAATCATCATCAAGGAATTTCTTCACAAACACACAATGATCTGAAGTGGTTTTACTATAACCATGTTTCTCCATGAAAGAATCAAATTTCTTATACCATTGCCTTGGTGCTTGCTTGAGTCCATACAAACTTTTCTTCAACTTGCACACAAGCTGTTCTTTTCCTTTGACCTTGAAGCATTCAGGTTGCTCCATATAAATTTCCTCCTCCAAATCACCATGAAGGAATGATGTCTTCACATCAAGTTGTTCAACCTCTAGGTTCAAGCTAGCTGCTAATCCAAGCACAACTCGAATAGAGGACATCTTCACCACAGGTGAGAAAATTTCTTCAAAGTCAATACCTTTCCTCTGATTGAAGCCTTTCACAACCAATCTTGCTTTGTACCTTGGTTGGGAGCTATTCTCTTCTGATTTCAGCTTGAACACCCACTTGTTCTTGAGTGCTTTCCTACCTTTAGGCAACTTCACCAATTCAAATGTGTGATTCTCATGCAAGGAATTCATTTCTTCTTGCATGGCCTTCAACCACTCTTCCTTGTGCACATTTACAATAGCCTCTTCAAAACTTTCTGGCTCTCCACCATCAGTGATCATCACATACTCGTGTGGAGTGTATCTTTGGGAAGCATGACGCTCTCTAGTAGATCTTCTCAACTGAGGCTCAACTGGTGGCTCAAATGGAACCTCTTCAACTGGTTCATCATGGTGAGGTGTAGGGTCGTCATTTGCATTCTCATCATCTACCTGTATATCTCCCCCTTCAACAAAAGTTCCAGTAGGAGGTTTAGGCACAACATCAATATAACTTCTAGCAACCAGTTTCTGTTTCTCAGCTTTCTTAAAATCTTCAATGGTTTGGTCTTCAAGAAATATCACATCCCGGCTTTTGATAATTTTTCTGTCAGCTGGATCCCAGAGTCTATAACCAAATTCTTCATGACCATAACCCAAGAAGACACATTGTTTGGATTTTCCATCAAGCTTGGACCTCTCATATCTTGGAATGTGAACAAAATTCCTGCAGCCAAACACTCTCAAATGACTATAAGAGACATCTTTCCCTGTCCATACTCTGTTTGGAACATCACCATCTAGTGGCACAGAAGGAGAAAGGTTGATTAAATCCACTGCAGTTCTCATTGCTTCACCCCAAAAGGATTTGGGTAATTTTGCATGAGAGAGCATACACCTGATTCTGTCATTAATGGTACGGTTCATTCTCTCTGCAACTCCATTATGTTGAGGCGTCTTTGGAACTGTTTTCTCAAGCCTGATTCCATGTTCTTTGCAATTTTCTTCAAACGGACCCCTGTATTCACCACCATTATCTGCTCGGACACATTTCAACTTGCTTCCTTTTTCTCTTTCAACACTTGCATGAAAGTGCTTGAAGACACCAAGTACCTGGTCTTTAGATTTCAAAGCAAAAGCCCACACTTTTCTAGAGTGATCATCAATAAAAGTAACAAAGTATGAAGCACCACCAAGAGACTTACAATCCATAGTGCAAACATCAGTATGAACTAAATCAAGAACATTTGGCCTCCTATGAGGACCAGAACTACGAAATGAAATTCTATGTTGTTTTCCAACAAAACAATGAGAGCAAGTATTTAGAGGTGTACCTTTCATAGGAAGAGAATTTTTCCTGGCAAGGATGTTGAGTCCTTTCTCACTCAAGTGACCAAGGCGCATGTGCCACAAATCAGAAGAAGCATCTTCAACTGCGTTCACTTCCTCCTTGCTTAACTTTTCAGGCATCCTGTAGAGAGTAGTGAGGCTTTCTTCTTTTGCCACCACTAGTGACCCTTTGGTGAGCTTGCATATGCCACCACCAAAGTAAGTATGATAACCCTCAATGTCCAAGGCTTTAACAGAAATCAAGTTGAGACGGATATCTGGAACATGTCTGACATTCTTCAATTGCATCTTGCACCCAATGCTGGTTTCAATCAAAACATCTCCCATACCAACAATTTTACATACCCCTTCATTTCCCATTTTAACTGTGCCAAAATCACCAGCAGTATAAGATGAGAAGAAATCATGCCTAGGAGTGACATGGTATGAGGCTCCAGAATCAACAATCCAACTGGAATCATGGCATGCTAGATTTATAGAATTATCATCACGAGACAATGTAAACATCACTATCAGATGCAACTGCAGTTGTGTCTTTATCATTTTTCTTCTCTTTGTCTTCATCTCTTTCTCTTGACTTCTCTCTCTTTAGGAACCTGCATTGTCTTTTGATGTGTCCCACCTTGCCACAATGATAACATTTCACTTCTTTTCTAGTCCTGGACTTGCTTCTTGGTACCGCTACGATTGTCGATTTTTCATGCTTATGTAAATGTCTGGTTTGACTTCACCCCCGAGACTCTGCAAATAGTGCTTCTGACTGAGAGGAGGTACAATTAAAACAACGCTCCTTTCTTCTAGCTTCTTCATTCAACATGCTCTCTTTTACCATTGACATTGTCAACTTCCCATTAGGAGCTGAGTTAGTCAATGTCACAACCAGAACTTCCCAAGTGTCGGGCAAGGAACTAAGCAACAACAAGGCTTGCAACTCATCATCTAATTTAACATCTGTTCTTTGTCAACCGATTCACGATTCTGAAAAATGCTCGTATGCTCTGCCATTGAATCCCCTTCTTTGTATTTCATATTCACCAGCTTCCGGATAAGAAATGCTTTATTTTGCACATTCTTTCGCTCATACAGCTCGGCCAACTTCTTCCACATTTTCTGGGCATCTGTTTGTGTCTACATGAGGATATACACTCAAATCCAACCACTGCCTAATCAAAGCAACTGCCTTTCTATTCATTTTCTTCCAATCACTTTCATTTTTATCCTTGGGTCGAGCAGAGTCCCCCTCAATGGGATCATACAAGTCTTTGCTGTATAACATATCTTCCATGAGGGTCTTCCAAAGTGTATAATTTGTAGAGTTCAGCTTAATCATATTTGGCCCTTGATTTTCCTCCATTTAAATGCACAGTACAAAACAACCTGAGCTCTTGATACCACTTTGTTGGGAAAAAACCAGAGATAACAATCTCTAATGAAGCAAATATTTTTCCCTTCACCTGTGCAAATAAATAGGCACAACAAAAATATTCTTCCACAGGATAATATCAATGGCAGAAAAATAGACAACAATGACACCACAATTTTTAACGTGGAAAACTCCCCAGTGTAGGGATAAAAACCACGGGACCAAGTCCAGCAAAAACTTCCACTATAAATAATAATGGGTACACCAAGTCTTCCTAGAAATACTAGGGAACACCAAATCAGCAACACATCACCCAAAAGGTGGATACAAGCAAGCAACAAGAGAGAAATCCCACAACAATGGGTATAACAACTCAGCTCAAAGAGAAGGCAAACCAACAATATAATGATATCAAAATATTGCTCTCAACACCAGGAACAACATACTAAAATTTCATAAATAATGGAGATAGTTTACTCATCTGATGAAGAGCACAAAGTTCCTCCCTATTCTTCTTCTCCTCCCTGCCGCCGTTTTCTCTCCTCTGTTTCTCGTTTCTTTCTTTTCTTTCTCGTCAGGCACTTGACACTCTACTAAAACCCTTTCTTTCTTTCTTTCTTATTTTGGACCTTTAGTTCCTTTTTTTTCTTCTTAATACCACATGGGCTTGGCCCATTAACAACCTTTTATTATTACCCTTTTCCTTTTTTTTCTTTTAAAGTTGAAGTGGGACCCACTTGGGAGTGACCCACCCAACAATAATATTAACTAGGTCTATAGGGTATATTTGTTTTGGTTCTTAAATTTGTATATTTAAGTCCGTTACTTTATTAAATTCGTGTATGCCTTGAATAATGTCAATGACCAGGGTGCATGGTTTTAGAATAAGTTAAATTCAGGGATTAGGACACCTAGTTGTTCTAAGTCCCACGATCTCTCATGCCACCTTTTTCTTTAAGGTGAATATGGGGTCGTTCATGATCATTGGCAAATTGAATCTTTGCTTTTGTTAGAGCATCCTCTTCTGCATTTGAGGCTTTCATTTAATTAAGACGGTCTAAAAATTGAAGTGAAATTATTTTTTAATGATATGGATGTGGATGTAAATACATTTGAGATGTTATTATTTTGTAAAATGCAGGTAAAAAATGTTGTATCGTCCTTCTTCAGTTTATGTCCAAATGCAAAATCTTGCACTGATGTTGCGGCAGAAGAAATAGAAAAAGTAATACGGAGTCTTGGTTGTCAAAACAAACGATCAATACAGCTGAAGCGCTTATCTAAAGAATACTTGGATCAAAGTTGGACACATGTAACCCAACTGCATGGGGTTGGGAAGTATGTCATATATTTCGCTATTTTGTGTGCGCATTGTGCATTGCTTTCTTCTATTTTCTTTCTTTTTTCCCCATTTGTTGATATCAAATTTCTCTCAATCAGGTATGCTGCAGATGCATATGCTATATTTTGCACAGGAAAGTGGGAACAAGTGAAACCTGAGGATAATTTTTTAACTGATTATTGGTGTTGGCTTCGCAAAATGAAGGAAGTGAGAAGGAAGATTGCAAAGTGGAAGGGCTTAGATTAACGAGTGAGAAGGCGATGCTTTATAATATATCTATTTAGTTCAATGATCAACTCGCACATTAGTTTATGATTTGTAATTGTTGAATCGCTAAAAACAAACATACCATATATGTCTTGTTATTGCAAGTCGTTATTTTGATTTAGTAATGCAGTTTATGCTAAGGTTTTGCCATACGTGCTGTAAATTGCCAAGACTAGTTTGGCATTGAGAATGTTTTGATAATGAGGGGTTTAATTAATATGAGAATTTTAATGGAACAAATTCGTGAAACATTTGTAATTATCTATCTGATTAAGTGTGTGTTTGGATGAGTGTTTGACAAACTTGATTTTGGATGCAATTGATTTTGTAGAATTGATTTCAATACAATTGAGTTTGATGTAAAGTGATTTATGTTTGGATGTTTTTATTTTGAAAGTAAGTTTGATGTAAAACTTAGTGTAATTTTTTATTCCAAAAGCAGAAGCTACTTGAAGCTGTTAACTATAAGCATTTAAGATAGAAGAAATATTTAAATAGCATGTAGGTATTTCAAGCATTGATTCAAGATCAAATAAATGTAAAGTACCAAGATTTCAAGCATAGGACCAAGAACAAAGAAATGGTAATCTTTAGGTCTTAAATACCTATGTAAGAGCATGGTTTGGCTCAAGTGGTTAATGATGACTAGCAGAAATTTGTTTTTTAACACTTAAATTTATAGTGTAAGAAGTATTTGATTTCAATTATCTTGTCCTTTAATTTACTAATGCATTATCAATCACTCTTATCACAGGTACAATATGGTGCCAAAAACACGAGGTGAGAGATTTAAGATGCAAAACATTTTAGATTGAAATGAGAAATTTTATCATTACAGGTAAATTTATTATTCCTGAACAATAATAAAGTTCTTTTTTGGGGATTTACTAAGATGTGAGTGATTGAGTGGATGAAAGGATTTGGAACATGGTATAAGAAAGAAACTTGAGGTATATTTTTCTCCCTCATAGATTTTAAAGAAATATATGATCTTTCTACAAAATTTCTTCTAAGTGAGCAGGTCTTCTCTTTATGGCTCAATGGGGATCCCAATGCGAAAAAAAGGTAATGAAAAATATAAATAGTGTTGGTGTTGATCCAAAACATTTTAAAGGAAACCATACTTATGTTCCAGTTACTAAAATAGGTTATTGGGCATATCATGACTGGATGGTGCGCAAATATATATATATATATATATATATATATATATATATATATATATATATATATATATATATATATATATATATATTTCTCATTCTCCAACTGCATTCTCTTCCTTCCAAACTTCTTTTTCAGTATAAAAACATCTTATACTCCAAAAAGATTCGATTCGATTCAATCAGTGCAAGTAATTGTTATACCACTAATCTCAATATTTATCAAAATAGATATGCATGAGAATAAAAAAAAATTGAAAACCACTCCTTAAGAGTTTAGATATAATTCTCATCGGTGGCGGATCCAGGACCCCGAGTGAGTGGAGGCAAACAATTTATTTAAAATTATTATTATTATTATCATACATATGAAGATAAAGACATATATTTTAAAATAATAAAACTTTGAACTAAAATAGCATGTACCGTCAGTGTAAAAAGTTTTACACTGACACCCACTAATATTTTGATGTGTTCTTTTATTTTAATAACTAAGAGAGAAATAACAATAATGTTTATTTTTTAAGATATTATTGAATGTTTGTGTAAAAATCTTTTACATGACAATGCATATAAATTAAACTCTAAAATTTAATTCATCTAAGGATTAAAGTAGTATATCTTATCAGTATAAAAAATAATTTATATTGTGATTCACTAACATTTTTTACATGTGTGCTTTTATTTTAATAACTAGGAGAGAGAAATAATAATAATAATGCTGATTTGTCAAGATATTATTGGATGTCATTGTACAGTGCATAAAAATTAAACTTTATATATAATCAAATAAATTACATACCATATAATTGTACTTTACATGAGTTCACGTTTTGAAATTGTTGAATGAACAGTTCATTGTCAATGTTATTGAAAGCATTTATCTCAATATAAGTAACTAGACAATGTGTGCAAATATATACAATTAGGGGTGCATAATATATCTAACTCAATATATTAATGATAATTTTATAAAACCTAGTGGATGCATCTGCACACCCTAGATTTAATGTTATTGAGCATATTTCTCTCAATATAAGTAACTAGACAATGAGGGGTGCAAAATATATCTAACTCAAAATATTAATGGTACCTTTATAAAACCCATTGGGTGCATCTGCACACCATGGGTTCAATGTGGATCCGCCACTGACTGCTCTAAATATAATGCTATTGTCTTTGCATGCATTCTATCTATCACTATCGTTATTTTCTGTTTGAATTTAAAAATTAGTTGATTTGCTTGCTTCTGTAAGGTGGATATTGCTTTGGTGGATATTGCTTTGTCTATCACTCATTCTTTGTGGATTATGTCCATCTGGTCACTGTCGTCTTGCATGCATTCTTTGTATTTCACTGTTATTCTCTGTGCATATTGCTTTTGTAAGGTGACCTTCATTTTGGAATGGAAAGTCAGTGCACTACCTATCTATCATAGTTGTCAGTATGATGAAAATTGCTTTATAGGTTGAACCTGTTGGAATAAAAAGGCGCCCCAAGGAGGGGTTGATTTGAGGTTATAAAATTTTCTTTGAAAAACTTGCTTTCTTATGGATGTATAGATATCGAATGGATGTATAGATATCGAGTTATCCATACTTTATGACAAATGGTCTTGCTTCACCATAAATCATAAATTATTAAGTTCATATTTTCACTAAGTCATCTATGGCTTAGGTTTTGCTCTTTACTGTAAATACTAGTCTTTGAAGACTAAAATCATTTTTGGTTTAAAACCAAAACCTTTAGCTAAAATCAAATCATTTCAAAGTAATATTTGAAATTAGTCATATTAGTACCAAACTTCTTAAAATAGTTTCCCTAAAATACTTGAAATACTTAAATGACGGTTTGCCCTTTTTTACTGTATTTAGAACCGAGACCCTATTTTCAAAAGTCTATCTCTTTTTCTCGAATATTTCACTTTCCTAAGTTAAAATAACTATGTTAAGGTATTAAAAATACCGATTTCCACTTCAAGTTACGGTTTGCTCAAAAACCCTAAAACTCGACCGAACGTCGCTAAGTTCGAAAATCACGTAATTCATTTTTCAACGATTTTTAAATCTAAAGGTTCGAAACTCATTTTGGAGTCTTAGGACACTTAAATGGACTTCAAAAACAGTTTCAATATGTCTAAAACAGTTTGGGGGCGAAATTGGAACCTTGATTCATTTTACCTGTCCGATTTCGTGAAAATTCTGTTTTTAAGTCTGCTAAAACATGATTTTTATTTTCTTAAGACCTAAACTCAAATTTAAACTATTTTGGGGTCATTGAAACCCAAAAAGCCAGATTTCAACACTATGAAAACAATTTTGCAAAACATTATTTTCTTCATGGTTTTACTCCTTTTCAAACCTTTAAACAAGATTAGAATTACATAGACTGATGAAATTAAGGTTGTCATGCCATTTCTTCTAGATTTGGCCGAACCAAGCATCAACAAAGTGAAAGTTCTCACTTCACTAAGCAGGCTCATAATCATATATGCATATCCATGTATCAATACATAAGTTCATGGCATATACTTTAACATTTTAAGCATACTTTCCTATTCATGATTCAAGAAAGCCAAACATGAACTTTTAACCAATAAGCATGTTTCAATCAAGCATATACTTTACTAATTATAACCACACGACGACCACAATCATGACATCCATTCCTCCAAGAGGATCACATAAACACACATATATACAACCCTTGACTTAGGGTTTCAAAACAAGTCAATAACCAAATAAACCGCACACACACCCACACACTAGTGGAAAATATACATTAGACGGTAAAGGTTTACGTCAGTTAACCAAAAGATAGACATTAAAAAGGGGGCGGTGGCAGTTTTGTAAATATCAGACTTCATTAATTCAATTTTAATGTCAGTTGTTTTAATGGCTGACATTAAAAGTGAAGTGACTCACTTTTAACGTCAGTTCAATAAAAAACTGACGTTAAAAGTGAACCTTTTAACGTCAGTTCGATAAAGAACTGAAGTTAAAAGTAAGTCACTTCACTTTTAACGTCAGTCCTTACATCAACAGACGTTAAAGGTTATTTTAATAATTTTTTTATCTAGTATACGATCCCTTCCGCATTGCCTTCCTCAAAGTTTCAGTTTCACATGAATTGCTTTGATGTTAATTTTGTGTTTCTATTTTGAAAACTAAAATATATGTGCGAAGTATAAGTTGAATCAATAACCCAAACCGGATCTCATTCATGAAGTGTAATACAGACTGATATAGAAGATTGAAAGGGTTTAAAATCCTATAAAAAGTTACATTGAAAGGGTTTAAAATCCTATAAAAAGTTATATTGAAAGGGTTTAAAATCCTAAACATTAAAGCTACATCCCATCAGAGAGTTTTATGAAATATGCCAAAGGGAAAACTATACTCCGAAGACCTCAGAAAACTGGGGGGCATGAAAGAGCTCAAGAGAGGCAAAAACAGGTGCACTAGATCTGTTTCAAGCAAAGGCAGTGGTTCCAGAGACTTCCATGACGGTCACTTCTTTGCCAAAGGCGAGGTTTTGGAACTGTGATGCCCGAGCACCGATTTGCCCTCCAGGTGATTCTCCGGAAGGATGATAAGGTGAGCAACTCACATAATGTAGTTTACTCAAACTTATCACCCATGTAATGTAATTTACTCAAACTCAGAAGTTGTTTGACCATTAAGACAAAGACCTTTGAGTCTAGGAATAGGAAGAAAGAGTGATGAAGTTAATCTCCACGGCAGAGCCATATTGTGAAGCGAGAAAATTAAAAGGATGGAAGGAAGCTATTTATAGGAGCAAAGTGGATGAAGTTACTAAGCTATTCTCGATTTTCTTGAAAACTTACCTATAAACTTAATGCTCATTAAGAGGATTGAGTTACAAGGTGCATGGGTAAGTAGCACAAGTAGTCAAAGGAATGAATGTTTTTGCAGATATCTATACACTTTTAACGTCGGTTGTTTAAAAAAACGGCGTTAAAAGTGTTTTTAAAATAAAAAATATTTATTGTTAACGTCGGTTTTTATACAACCGGCGTTAAAAGTTTGATTTTTACTTCGATTAAATAAATAGTGGCGTAAATAATCCTATATATTATAAACGTGCGAGAATGAATATTGGAAATAATGTAATTAATATCACGGGAACTTGGCAATCATAAATTAAGTTGACGTTAAAAATGAGGTGGTGGCAGTTTGTAAATATTAAATCACTATTTGCGTCGATTCTATAAATAAGCGGCGTAAATAATTATGAAACTCATTTCATTGGTTGACATGTCCCTGTTGTCCCTCTTAACGCAGATCACTCCATATAGTACTACAGTTTATTTCTAAACCTTTTTTTTATACAAGTTTATTTTTAATTTTTATTAATTAGCTTGAATTAGTAAACAAATTCTTGTGCAAATTAAAATAAACAAACACTTAACATAAAACAAGTTATATGTATAATCAAATCATATGTCATTGAAGCGATTCATAAGTTAAAATTACATGATTAAAAGATAAAAAATTTCTGCAACATAGCCCTAAAATATAAAAAAGTTTCTGCATCAACATCATTTTCTTCTCAGTCCTGTCATCAGAAACTCCAATGGATGCATCACCTCCCTCACTTGAATTCCATGATGCAAAGTAAATCCTCAGTCACTAGCAGCGAAAGCAAAGTGAAATGGATCTTTGCATCTTTCTTCTTCAGTGGAATTCCTTGATGCATCATCTTGAATCCACAATCACTTGCTTCCAAAGCAAAGTGAAAGGGATAGCGACGGGATGAAATAAAGTGAGAGAATCACATTACGTGATTCACCCAACCTTAATATCCATGTAATGTGATTTACTCAAACTCAGAAGTTGTTTGACCATTAAGACAAAGACCTTTGAGTCTAGGAATAGGAAGAAAGAGTGATGAAGTTAGTCTCCACGGCAGAGCCATACCGTGAAGCAGAAAAATTAAAAGGATGGAAGGGAGCTATTTATAGGAGCAGTGGATGAAGTTACTAAGCTATTCTGATTTTCTTGAAAACTTATCTATAAACTTAATGCTCATTAAGAGGATTAGGTACAAGGTGAATGGGTAAGTAGCACATTAGTCAAAGGAATGAATGTTTTTGCAGAAACTAATAAACTTTTAACGTCCGTTGTGTAATACAACTAACGTAAGAAGTTGTGAGTGTTTTTAAGTCAGTTTCTTAATACAACTGACATTAAATATATGACCTTTAACGTCAGTTTTTACTAACAACTGACGTAATAAGTGTGAGAGTTTTTAACGTCAGTTTCTTAAGACAACTGACGTTAAATATATGATCTTTAACGTCAGGTTTTATTAAAAACTGACGTAAAATGTTGTTTTATTTTAATTATAACGTTTACCCCCGCGCGCCTTCTCCACTTCTCTGTACATCTCTTTTCTCTTTTCATCACGCTCAACCCTCACTCTCAACCCTCACTCTCACTCTCACTCTGCCCTAATCGCGAGCTCATCTCCACCGCAACCACCGCGAGGGTTTCTTCGCCACCACCGTGAGGTACACTCTTAACCCCTAACTCTGTCTTTCCCGCTCATTCTTTGCAATAACTTGACATCTCTCTTTCCCCTTCCCGCGCACTAACTCTCTTTGTCCCTCTGCTCTCAGTAACCACATCGAACGTTGGCCACCACTCGAGCTTCCCCCCCACCACCACGCGAGCGCCTATTTCTGGTGAGTCTTTAGGGCACATTTTTTTATTTTTGGTTTTGAGTGCATGCATGTTGCTCTGCTGGTTGAAACTGTAGTCTCAGTAGTTGAAACTTGAAACTGTGAGTTTGAGTTGTTTGGAATGTCTCTATTTTTGGTTTTGAGTGTATGTTGAAACTGTAGTCTCAGTAGTTGTAACTTTAAACCGTGAGTTTGAGTTGTTTGGAATGTCTCTATTTTTGGTTTTGAGTGCATGTTGCTCTGCTGGTTGATCTGTCACGGCCATGATGCTCATCACGGCTAGGCCGTGATCAGTTCTGCCTATGAGGGTCTGGTTCAGTTGGCACGTTACGGCCGTGATGGACATCACGGCCAGGCCGTGACCAGTGCTTGGCAATCTTCAAAAACTATAGTTTTCAATGTCCCGTATTGTCCTTATATTGGATATATAGATGTTTTGTATATCTACAGGACCTATCTAGTTATTTTTATTTATACTTCTGTATTTATTTTGAGTTATAACCTATGTTAATACATATATATTGTTTCTGAACAGGCATACATATGGATCAGTCGGATAGCCCACATGCACGGGAGGACACTGTGGGGGTTTCGCGGGACCTGATCACGCCTACACCTGATTCTAGTGTAAGTTTACATGTTATATACTATCTTTAGTCCTTCTTTTTAATGTAAGTTTATAATGTTACAACCCTTTATTTTATCATTTTTTTTGTCCATACAGACATCACAGGCTCATAGGAAACGGGGTAGAGGAGCCACCTCGTTGAAGAAACTAGAGAAGGACAGGCAGAGCGGACAGAAGCTTGAGGTGTCCTTCGATGCTAATCTAAATGCCCAGGGACCCCTTGCTAAAGAATTTAATAAGTGGGTGTTTCTACAAGCGAAGCAGCACGTAAGCATCAACTACAACCACTGGAATGACGTTCCACAGAATGTTAAGGATCAGATTTGGGAGGCTATCACCGTATTTTACCTTTACATTCGTTTGATTTACATTATTAGATAATTATCCGAGTTATAATCCATCCAGTTGTTATATATGTATCTAATGTGTAGGTAGCTTGGACTGTGCCAGATGACGAGGATCATCGTCATAAATGTATGAAAATGGCATCAAAGCGTTGGAATGGGTTCAAGCACGATCTTACCAGGTACTATGTATCTGGGAAGAAGCGGCTTGATAAAATGTTCTCGGATTATCCCTGGATTGATCAGGATACTTGGGATATGTTTGCCAGGAGTCGACAGGATGGAGAATTTCAGGTTGGTTGATTAAGTTAATTTTGTATGCTTATTATAGATCATTAAACTGTATTTAATTATGCGTTTTTGTTTGAATAGGCTAAGGCAAATAAGGGTGGGCAGAATCAGGCGAAGAACGTCCACCGCTACACCATGTCTCAGGGTGGGTACCAGACTCGGATCGAACAGCTGATGGCGGATAGGTTGAGGGCGAAGCAGGAAGAGCACTCTGCTAGGATTGAAAGAGGAGAGGTTCCTGAGGGCACACCATCAAGTCCTCCGTCGGACATCGACCGCGAGGATGTCTGGTTAGCCGGCCGCATGACAAAGACGAGATCTTTTAAAGTTGATGCCACTCGCGAAGTGGCAGAGAAGATTGTAAGTAAATAATTAACTTGATTTCAATTGATATTTGTATAGATATTTGCAACACTTTTCACTTGCACGTTTTTTCATTTTTTTTCATTGTAGATGGATCTTAAAGCAAAATCCTCCCAGGGCGCATTCGTCCCTTCTGGATGGCAGGACGTCTTGATGACTGCTCTAGGCAAGAAAGACCATCCTGGTCGGGTTCTCGGTGTTCCTGGGAACGTGACCATCAAAGAATATTATGGCAAGTCTGCTTCACGAAAGCGTGTGGTCAATGAAGCATCAATTTTGGCTGACATTACTCAGGACCTCACGTCCAACCCAGATATTACAACACATCTGATGCAAGGCTTAATATCCAACCCAGAATTCAAGCAGGCACTTGCCAGAGAGCTTTCCTCCGTCGGTACATCCTAGGACACCGCAGGGCTTGCCAACCCTTCACATGTGAGCACAAAAGAGAGTTTTAGTAGGGCACATGTGGAGGACGATGAGTTGGCAGCTAGGGAGCAGGAGTTGGAAGTCCAGCGCCATGAGCATGAGTTGGAAATGAAAAGGCGTGAGCTTGAGTTGGACTCCAAACGACGTGAGCTCGAAATGTTAGCAAAGGTATTTATTCATTATTAATGTCCAAATTAGTCAAATAATTACTTGTGTTTTTTTTAATTATCAAAAACTTATCTATTTTATTTTTCCTAAATTGAAGGCCAAGTCGACGTCGGTGTCGTTGTCACCTATCACTCGTTTGTTCTCACTTGGTGAGGATTATGCGTTTGAGATTTTTGAATGTCCATTGGAGCACGATGGATGGGTGGCACGCCCAGATCAACGGAGGATATTTACCTTCTGTGGTGATGATCTCGGGAACGCCTGCAGAAATAGCGTCTGGATGAACAACAATGTTTTCAGTCTCTGGTGCACGTAAGTTGATTTTAATTTTATAACTTATTTATTTTTGGTATTTTTACATTTAATAATTTATTTTAATTTCAATATATATATTATGTAATTAACATCCACACCTTTTCATATCTTAGGTATCTCCATCGTCTTCAGCTTGATAAGGGCGTTGCATCAGTTTACGGTTTGTTACATCCGTCAATCCTTCTGCCCGATTTCTTTGCTGGCGATGCATTGAGTAAATACTTAGGGAACTTGTTGGGAGACAATCCGAAAGAAACATATCTGGCTCCCTACTGTATGAAAAACCATTGGCAGTTGTTCGTACTTCACCCGTCTAGGCATAGAGTCGTATTCTTCTGCTCTTTCCACCAAGATCCGCCACCGAAGGTGGGGGATGCTGTAAATAAGTAAGTAACTAATCTTAAATTTAATTTAAGTTTTAATATCAGTTGTTTTTAGTTTATTACACACATGATATATGAATTTAATTGATCGAAATGATTATTTGTTTATGATAGCACGCTGAAGGCGAGTAGCATAAGTTGCACCAACGGGAGAAGTAGGACTTCTAAGGCTAAAGCAAATCCTGTATGGAACATCCTCAAGGTTTGGTAGTTTATTTATAAAATAATTAATATTATAATTACTAATTTATATGTATATTCAACTGACGTTGAAATTACTTTTGTTGGTACGTAGTCTCGATTTCAAATTGACGGGTGGTCGTGCGGCTATTATGTGATGCTTCATATGCTGAACATAGTCTCCGCATCTATTACGGATGGATGGAATAAGGTAATATTTAAACAACTTGTTAAATTATATATTATAGTTTTGAAGATGACTTGCATTGATGTTATTGTTATTATTTGAACGTGTCTAGGCATTTATCGACCAATCGCCTATTCAAGAAGATGAGTTAAGAGACTTGAGGATGCGCTTCGCCGAATTCTTCTTCAAGTATGCGGCTGAAAAAGGAATTGACAAGATACCTCCGCAATACTTAGATAAATAGTTTTTTTGTTAGACTTTAGAAACTAATTAATAACATGTATATATATATCCTTAGATTGATAGTTTTGTTTTTTAGACATTGGAACTAAAATTTATTTATATATATACATGGGTTTTGGTTTTAAGTCCCCCCATTGTTCCATTTTTCCTTTGCAATTCTGTAATGTGTGTGATATTTTGTGTTACTGGGATATTTACTGAATGCAGGGATAGCTGAGGGGAGTGATATTTTAAAACTGAATTTAAAAAAAAAAACCTATTAACGTCAGTTGTATCAAACAACCGACGTTAATAGTATTTTATAAAATATAAAGTACACTATTAACGTCAGTTGTTTATTAAAACCGACGTTAAAATTAAACCTTTAACGTCAGTTCTTTATAACCACTGACGTTAGTTTTAACAAAATTAACGTCAGTTGTCTTAAAGAACTAACGTTAAAGGTTTATGTTTAACGTCAGTTGTTTAAAAAACCGACGTTAATTTTTACAAAATTAACGTCGGCTTTGTTAAGGAATTGACGTTAATAGTTTTATATTTAACGTCAGTTCTCAACTGACGTTAAAATATTAACTATTAACGTCAGCTGTATTTACGTCAGTCAGTATTCTGACGTAAAAAATCAATTTTAACTGACGTAAAAAGCACTTATTGCACTAGTGACAATATAGTAGATGAAAGTTATTCTCTCCCATACCTCTAGTAGATCACATGAAAATCAAGCAAACCAAGCCAAAAGGATGGTTGTGTATTTAGGGTGTGCTCACGGTTTTGGCTACCCCAAAACCTAGCAAGAACAAACAACAACATATAAGGTTATATACATAGGCTTAGACATAAACAAGGAAGTAAAATCAAGACTTGAATCACTTAACTCAAGCCAAAAGGTTGATGATCAAGTGATTGGTATTCTTGACCAAGAAATTCCCATTTTTGTAGAAAGCTCAAAAGGGATTTTTGTGTGAAATGGCTGATGTCTAGAATGACTAGAGGATGATGGATATGGTCTTAGTTTGTGAAACAAATGAATGGTTGATGAACTAGAGGACTTGGACAAAAATGGTCATGTAAAACCTATTTTGAAATCAAGCTCTAAATGGATTTTCTTTTGAGATAAGTGAGGCTTAGAATGATGAGACGAGAAAGGATCTATGATTGATTTGTGAAACAAGCTTGGATGGTGATTTGGAGGTGTAGGCCGAAACTTAGAGGAAAGGAAATGGAAGGTTTTTGTGTTATGAACACAGATGATAAGTTAGAAATGAAGTGAAGATGAGTGTGTGAGGGGGTTTGGGCGTGCATATCACTTGAGAGAGGAGAAGATACTTTAGTTGAAACCATGGTTGGTTAATCATAGTTTGGTTGATCATGGTTTTAGGGGTAGTTAAAAAATAACATAAAATATGTAAGATATTTTTCATAACCATCACGATAAGATGAAAAATAAGTGAGCATGTGTGTTAAGTGTGGGCTGGTTGAATTTTGGTTGAGTGTGGGAGGAAGATTCTATCATTTCAAGTGTGATCATGGTTAGTTAATGAACTTAGGATATGTTGGGTATTAAGGTAAAAAAGTCTTAGATATTTTGTTTTAGGTCATGATGAGGTGAAATACCATGAAAGGATAGTCATTTAAGAGTCTTGGCTGAATTTATCCATGAGAAAAGGGAGAGCAAAATTGTCAAAACACTTGTTGGTCATGAAAGGAATTAACAAAGAACTACAAGGACATTTTGGTCATTTCATAAGGGACTTTATCTATTTTTCAAGAAAGTCATGATTACCATGGTGACTCACTAGGTGAGTTGTCCAAGATGATTCATCACCCCTATCCTCTGATATATCTCTGCAGTTCCATATCCGGCTCTATCGTTTACCCGATTAGGATTTTTCATCAAAATTCACCCGAATAAAATATAATACTTTATTTTTTAGTGAACATTTTGAAAATTGACTTTATCACTGAAATAATGATAATGTCTTGAATTTCTCAGTTTCCAGTCAAATTAGGGTTTCTGCCTGTATAAATTATACTATCAGCGAAAACGCAGATCGGCTTCCGTATGAGTTTTAAACCCAAAATTTATCTGTACCTTCCTTCGATATAGAAGGTCTCAACTGTTATTTTTTTTCCTCAAAAACATTTTATAGATCCCCGATAATAATATAAATATAATTACCGGTCAAGAGACGAGAAAACAGGGTGTTACAATACTACACCACTAAAAGGAATTTCGTCCCCGAAATTCGCTTATCTAAAGGAAACGAACACGAACAATGTCCTTTTATTTCATGCTCCAGAAGCATATCATTCTCGTTTTTGGAAACGCGGTGTGAAGTACCTCATAGATTAGACTATCGCTCTGACTTATACTGTATTCGCAAAACCATCCGATAAAACAAATCAGGCAAATCCCTTTTTAAACTCTCAAGACTCGAAGCACACTCGAATAATTCGAATTTCAATAGAATGAAGTACACGAACTTCCCATAGATTTTGAAATTTGAATGAAACAAAGTTTGACTTTCATTTCCGGTGGCGGTTCTAACACACCAACGATAAACAATAACTCGGAATTCGAACAAGAAATTTTCGGAAAGATAAAAATAAATCTCTAGACTTTACTCTCACAAGAAAGGATGAAGTAGAATGAATAGAAAGAAAAAGAATATCTCATATGTGAAAAAGTTCTTCAATAGATTCCAAAATGTAAAGTGTTGGAATATGTGGCTTCGACTCAAGAGGGGAGGGGTGAATTGAGTCTACAAATTTATTTTTAATTTTTCACCAAAAAATTTCCATAACAAAATTTATCACACAATCAATTATATAAAAGAAATAAATTAAAAGAGAGGTAAAGAGAATACTTGCACGAGGATTTTATCCTGGTTCAGCCACCAACCACTAGTGACCTACGTCCAGTCCCCACTCCACCTGTGGGATTTTCTTCCACTAACAAACAAGCTTATAACTGGTGCTTGCAACCTTTGTACACACAGAGCCCTTCTCACTAGGGATACCCCACCCTTGTGTAGAAGCCTCAATCACAACAAAGAGGGATACTACATCCTCACACAAAGTTTCAGCAAAGGAAGAACAATATGATACACTCTTCTAGTGCAGATGATTACAACTTGAAGCACTATGAGTATGATGATAATAACACAATTTGGCTCCCAAATAATTTTCAGATCAAAATGTATTTTTCATGTATTCTCTTCTCTTATGAATTTTCAACAAAAACCACTTTTATAGCCTTTTGAAAATATGACCGTTGCACCTCAAATAAGGAAAGGACTTATGTCATTGAATGCTAGCCGTTGCACCTCAAATAAGGAAAGGACTTATGTCATTGAAAGCTAGCCGTTGCACCATTAAATTTAATGTGCAAATCAATTGGGTGGTTTTAAAAAAAGTTTAAAAAACAATTTGAATTGGAAAGCTAGCCGTTGCACCATTAAATTTAAAGTGCAAATCAATTGGGTGGTTTAACAAACAATTTTCACATGTTAAAATCTGTCTCATACAGATTCCAATTCAAATTTCACACACTGAAGCTTTCTTTATTCAAGATCAATATCATTTAATTTCAAAAAAGAAAGCTTTACGTTGCACCTAAGTTTCACATATATATGTAAAGAACAATGTACTATTATTTTGGACATTAAAAGAAATCCTTTGATTCAACTAAAAAGAAGATGCACCGTTTGAAAGTTGAATTTCAATATTATTTTTATTTTTAGTTTTTTATATGATAAATATTGTTGAAAAAATATTTTGCTAGTCTAATACATGATAAAAAATCTTTTATTCAAAAGTGTAGTGTTTTAGTTAAATTGATCAAATGAGCCAAAGTGATTTTTAGCCACCATACCCTTACAAGATAACTAAGACCTAGTATATATACTCAATCTTGCTTGAGGTCTTGATACTTGATTTTCTGGTACACCATAATAATTTGAATTTGTTCACGCGGTACCTGCATGCTAAAAGAAAAATTCTCTTGCCTTTTTGTTAGTGTTTGTCATTCATCAAAATATAGAAATGTGTGATTACATAATCCCCCTATTTGATTATGACAAACCTTACCTTCTTACCTATGTAATGTGGTGTCAGAGTCATATACGCACTGCATGAGCGTGGGATGGATTTCCCCCTATCTAAAACACATTACTCAATAGATACGTCAGTTAAATTCAGAAGGCATAAATTCAAAGTATTAGGCAATGGAATATTATAAGCATGCTCCCCTTGAATAGTTCAGTTACATTTATTTCATGCAAGATTGATATTCCAATTCTTCTCCACCTTTTGGAATGATCAAAAAGAAAGTTTATGGATAAAAGATAATAAATAAAAGATGATAACTTTCATTCATCAAAACAGATGAAA
Source organism: Sophora flavescens (assembly GCA_030762895.1). Taxonomy (NCBI): domain Eukaryota; kingdom Viridiplantae; phylum Streptophyta; class Magnoliopsida; order Fabales; family Fabaceae; genus Sophora; species Sophora flavescens. The sequence goes on along the minus strand of CM061069.1, from coordinate 8,155,470 downwards.
AGTGGGACATTAATAGCGTTAATAAAATAAGAATGTGTAGTAGCCAATATGGAAGTTGATTTTATGATTTTATGATTCACGGTATCCAAACTAACAAAATCAGACTATCACAATAGAACGGACGGTGCAGGAGCACATTGATTAACTGGATGCAATTCAATTTATGCAGTTAATTTGGAAATTTATTATCAAAAAAGTGTGACACATAGTTACAGGAACTATGATAAAATTAATTGTCCTGCTCACATATTTATTAATAAAATTATCGACAGAGAGCAAATTTGATAGATATGTGAGAATAAAAGTAAACATGTAAGATAAATCTAGGATGCCTAATTCTCTTCTGATGTAAAAGAAACTCTCTTTATTGAGGGGTTTAGTAAGGATATCTACTAATTGCTTAGTTGTATCCACATGCTCCAAAACACAATCTCCATTTTGCACATGATCCCGAATAAAATGGTGTCTTATCTCAATGTGTTTTGTCCTAGAATGTTGAATGGGATTCTTAGTTAAGTTAATGGCACTAGTGTTATCACATTGAATGGGGATATGATCTAATTGGACACCATAGTCTAATAGTTGTTGTTTCATCCAAATAATTTGGGCACAACAACTCCCTGCTGCTATGTATTCCGCCTCAGCGGTTGACAATGCCACACTAGCTTGTTTTTTGCTAAACCATGAAACTAAGGCACTACCTAAAAAGTGGCATGTCCCACTAGTACTTTTCCTATCTAACTTGCAACCTGCAAAGTCAGAGTCGGAATACCCAACCAAATTGCATGTGTCGCCTTTGGGGTACCACAAGTCCATGTCTTTTGTCCCAAATAAATATCTCATTATTCGCTTAACCGCCACAAGGTGGGATTCCCTAGGACTAGCCTGATATCTAGCACACATGCAAACACTAAACATGATGTCAGGCCTACTTGCAGTAAGATACAAGAGGGATCCAATCATAACTCGATATTTTGTCAATTCAATAGGCTTACCATTTTCATCGTTATCTAAGTAGCATGAGGTGCTCATTGGTGTGGCTATCTCCTTGGAATTGTCCATTCCAAATCTTTTTTAAAGTTCCTTGCAGTATTTTGTTTGACTTATGAATATGCCGTTGTTTGTTTGTTTGATTTGAAGCCCAAGGAATAAATTTAATTCTCCCATCATCGACATTTCAAATTCTTCCTGCATATGCTTAGAGGATTCTTTGCAAAGAAACTCATCATTAGCACCAAAAATTATATCATCCACAAAAATGCTTGCAATCACATGGCTTTTGTTTCTCAAATAGAACCTAAGAACATTGACAAAATTTTCACCTGCCAGAAAATTTATAACTCTTTAACCACACAGACTAACTAGATATGATCTGCAAGAGATCTCCCTATTTCTCAATTGTACTCATTTGCGGAAAAATAGATGGTTGAGTTTACAAAACTCAATTCTCAATAATACAAGAATATACAAACAGAGTTCTCCAACTAGGATGAGTTATCAAGAAATTGTAAAGGTTACCCTTTTAAGGGATAATAGAGTAGTACAAACTCAGATCCTTTCGCATACAATGTAGACAACAAAAGAAGCGACGATAAAACTAAACCAACTCAACAGGTCGACGACAAACATAGATAGTACATAGATAAAAACAAAAAGTAATTTATACCTCCATTGAAAATAAAAATGATTTTCCCATGTGAATTTACAGTACAGTCAAAAGTCTACTTTCCATGACACATTTCACTTAAAAGTTTTCATTCGATTGTGATACTTCAATCCAATCTTATTGTGAAGGTTTCACACGTTAATAACTAGTCGCGGATTCACACTTTAAACAGTGGTGAACTACTTCCTCTTGCACATTATTCCTTAATCTGATCCTTATCTTAGGCCTCACAGTCTACATGTTACTTCCAGAACGTTTCACTTTGGGCTGCCCGCACTCCCTAGAGTGGTGCCTGGTATTTCCACACTTAAAGCATATAATACCCTTGATGACACAGTCACGAGTTGCATGTCCCTTACCGCATTTCATACACGTCTGTGGAGGCATCATATATGGACCAGACTCTCCAGTGCCTCTTTCGCACAACTTTGACTTATGTCGTAGCTGTGACCGCGTTGGTTTCACATATGGATTTTTGTGTACCTTCTTGTTGTCTCTGAACCTCAAAGGTCCACAACTCCCCTTTCTGATTTTACTCTTCTCCAGATCTCGAGGAACTCGACACTTATCCATCAAGGTTGGAAATTGTAGTAGTTTCAATGACAAGCTTGTCTTCCTCATTTAAACCTTTAGATCCTCCTCTATTTTTTTTTATATTTCTGTTCATCACGGGAATCCTCTAAATACAACTCCTTAAACTTAATCAGTTCTTCAAACTCAGCAACACACGCACTGATCGTCATGTCACCTTGTCCTTGCTGCAGGAACTCAGTCTCCTTGGTATGACCCGTTTCAGTGTGAACATATTTCTCCAAATACTTAATCTGAAACACATCCCAAGTAATCACTCTCTGTTATGCCACTAACAGCTGGCGAGTTTCTTCCCACTAAAATCTAGCATCTCTTATCAACATAAACGCTCCACATGCTACCTTTCAGTTCTCAGGGTATTCCATAGTTCCAAATTTTTTCTCCATCCTCTTAATACAGAGTTCAGCTTCCTCCGGGTTAAGCTCTCCATTAAATTGAGATGGATTTCTATGGCAGAACTCAGCTAGTCCTCACCTCTAAGCCATTTCCTCATTCTGTCGTGCCACGGTTGTTGGTAGCTCCTTCAGGACTTGTACATCTACTACCATATCCGCAAGATTCTTGCTTGCTGGACTAGATCCACTCGTTCCAGGACTAACCATGATTTACTATAAAAACATGGTAATCAGAACTAGGGAGAAACAATACATCAAAATCTGTCCAATATCATTTCTCCTTAGAAACAATAATGAAAAGAACAACAAACAATGTTGTATCCTTTTGGAATAACGTCACGAAGAACATGAACACAATGAAGGATAGACTAAAGTGTTTATCCTTCCAAACATTGGTTCTTCATAGAACCAAGAACACTCAACAACACAAGACACTACCAGAGAAAACACAACAAAAACGATGACAGACCTAAACCCCAAGCCCCAAAAGACTCGACCAGCTCTGATACCAAATAATGTAACACCCTTATTGGGTGCTACATTGTCTGCGACATTATCGCAAAATTGTTTAACGCGGAAAATAAATTTTCTGAAGATACGAGTTTATTTTTCGCTATTCCTTTTCGCAAATAATTTTTTTTTGATAATACTTAATACTTATTAACATTTCTCCCAACCACTAGCAGATCTAAAACATATGCATCCATAAAATAAAAAAAATAAGTAGTAAATAATCATACATTCTCCGTGTCTACATAATACCTTCATAAATTCTTTCAAAAGATAAAAGTCATGTAAAAACACAAACAACTATAGGAGGAAATAACAACGCCATTAAAATAACATGTATAAGAAAAACATAAATAAACCTGGAGATGAAGCTCCATAAAAATTCTAAACACAAGGATTCATCATGCTGGCCTGTACAAAACAACGACGAGGTGTCATCATTGTACAACAATAACAACTGAGGATGATACATCATCACACTGTGGTTGAGCTCTCACATCTACCATATACTGATCCCTGAAGATGCATCCTCATGACCGGTCCGTCTCATATCTAAAGCTGGTTACGATACTGAAGCAACACTACCATCTTCGTTGCAGAATCATAAAATAAATAGAAGACCAGAAAACACATCAAATGAGGTGAGATCCCCATTCATCATACACATAAAGCAGATATGCAGTGGTATGACCCACATACATGTTATAGCATCCATATATTCATATTATCTTCCATTCTCATTCCGCAGATCAAAACTCCAGAATATACAATACCAAACTTAATGTTAAGCTTATCAAGCATACCGGACACGATTTGTCCACCGAGGGACGAGAATAGAGAGAAAACTGATTGAAACTGTATAGTCCCAAACCTACACAGTCTCAAGGAATTCTTGATCCTAACTCTGGAGCTAATTGACATTTTGGAAAGGAAATGGTTAGTACAGGTTTCACATACGCCCACCTCAGGCACCATGTGTGGCTATGATGGCACACAAGGCTTAAATCATAATGTACATACAATCATAATCACATGTGATCTCAAAATCCCTATAAAAAATCGGGCTGAAATGGCACAAACAACACTAGAAGGGGGGTTGAATAGTGTTTTTGAAAATCAGAGTTTGAAGCATAAAATAAATTCAGAATGAGTAAGATGCTTTAAGACATACGCCTTATTGTAAAAACTGAGTTGCAACTATATCAACCAGGTTAGTATAAACGATAAGGAGATTAAACTGAGTAAATAAAAAAGGATATGGAAAGAGTATTCTCAGAGATTTATCCTGGTTCACCCTCAACATTGGGTCTACGTCCAGTCATTGCCTTAACCAAGATTTTCCACTATAGCTGATCAAGGTTACAGACGAGTATTATTTGCACACCTAGCCTCTCCAGGCTCAACCACAAGTATTGTTTGCACACCTAGCCTCTTCAGGCTCAACTGAGTATTCTTTCTTCAAGACTCTCCAGGATCTACAAACAATAGGAGTTGGAATGAAGCAGCAGCTTCAAGGTTACAAAGCAATTCAACCAAATAAGCACTGCAAAGAGTGAATGCGAATTTGGAACTTGGTGAGTTGAAGAGATTCTTCGTCAATAAAATATTTCAGAGAGTGAAGAAGATATTTGAGAGATGAGAGCTTTCAGCTTTTGATGAGTATTGATCTCTTGTGATATCAAAAAGAATTCTTCAGATTGATTTTTGCTGTATAAGCGTGTGTGTATATCTCTCTATGTTCGTCTCTATATTTTCTCTGTATATGTAACTTGTTCTTCAGTCTTCAACTTCTTCTATTTATACTTGACCATGAAAACATCCGTTGAAAGAGGTTGAAGTTCTTCATTCTTGTTCTTCCATAAAATAGCTGTTTTGACTTGACAATAAATGCTTTGAAGAACATTGGAGATTCCTTTGTGATTTTTGAGCAGAGCTGATGAGCTTTCTAGTCTTCCGCAGCGTTTTTTCCTTATTTGTGTAACATTTAGAAAAGTTCAGATAAAGTAACTTTTCCTTTGCTTTCACAAGAAAAGTCTTTTCTTTTGCTGTAATCTCCTTTTGCATTTTCTTCCTTTTCAGATCTCGATTGGAGACAAGAATATTTAATTAAACTTATTTCTAGTTTAATTAATCTTCATTTCGAAAACTAATCTTGAAATTCAAAATGAATTTCCTTTTGGCTTTGGAGCGCTTTCCATCAAAGTGCTCTTTCTGATTCAGTTAGCACTTAGTCTTGATCTGATTGTTGCGACCACTTGGAGTGATATAGTTGATATCAAAATAAGTCTTTGAGTTGGTCTGACATACATTGAAATAATGTCAGAGACTCAGACACATGTTGAGATAATCTTCAATTATGTTTTGGTCTGTAATCTTGATCCAAATCTTCTTTCATATTTCCTCAGAAGCTAATGTCTGTAATCCTTGGATAGCTTGATCATTATTTTGACTGATTGCTTCATGCCTCACTGGTCTTTAGCATAGTCAGCTAAGTAGGAAGTCTTCCATGAGAGTATGCTTTATTCTACTCTTCTGTTTACTTATGACTGAATAAGTCATTTTCATTCAGCTTCCAGTTGCATAGGCAGGATATATCTTTTCTTGCTTTCAAGTAGTTCCTTGAATGTCACTTCAACTTAACTAGTTGATCGAGATTTGAGAACACGATCTTGTATTGAATTGAGTCTGAGATATGAGATGCAGCACGGGTCAATCTTCAGACGCATAATCCTGACAGTCTTGAATGAAGGAGTTTACTTCGATATTTGCTCATGATAAAGTAATTCCTTTTGCTTTAGCTTTAGTGTCGAAGACAATCATTGATGGATTGCTTTGAGACTGCTAGTTGTTGTATCTTGTTCATCGTTAAAGATACTGATGCTTCATGAAGTTAGCACAGGCAAACACAGGAGGGGGGTGGGGGGTTGAATTGTGTTTGTTAATTATTTTCGTAAAAAACCCTTTTGAACAACTTTTTCACAAGCAGAAAATAAAATGATAAAGCACACAAGAAATCCTTTTTAAAAGATTAACAAAAGGAATATCAAAACCCCATAGTTAGTATAAGCAAATAAACTGAAGAGTTTAGGGATAGAAAATTCACGCAAGAGATTTTATCCTGGTTCACTCTCTTCCAACCAAGAGCTACGTCCAGTCCCTTCGACTTGAAGGATTTTTCCACTATTTCTCCAAATAAATTACACAACAAGTATTCAACACCTCTACAGACTACAAATATTCCTTTCTTACCAAGCCTCTTCAGGCTCTAATTCTATCACAGAGATTTAAAAGTTGATCTTCTTAATTCACTAAGTGTGAGAGTATGACAGTTTAAGATCAGTTGAATATTACAATAATATTCAAACTAATGAATACAGACTCTTGCTCTTGAAAGAATAATAGAATAAATGATAATGGCAAAAGTTCAGCTAGTAAGATTGTGCAGGCAAGAGAGTTGTCTTCAGTATCTGAGGTCTTCAATTTATAGTGACCTTCTTCTTCTCTTGTAATTCTTCAACGGTTACTTTGAATAATCTCGTTTAGAGATAGCATTAAATGCATGATATCCGTTGTGACTGATAGCTTGATTTTGGTGAGTTGAAAAGTATCCTTGGTTATCAGAAAATCACAAAATGGAGGCTCAATGTTCTGAGCAATTGTACCTTAAAAACTTTATTTCCTCCTTTGTGTATAACCCAGCTTTTGTTCAGCAAAAAAGATGGCATCGTACAGATCGTTTTGCAATTCCAATTGTACTATTTGCTTTATGTATTTCCTTGATAGTACTATGAATTTTCTCAAAGGAAACAAGACAATAAATCGAATAAAACAAATGAGAAGAACAAATATTCATTTGAAATAAATATCAATCATTTGAAATAAATTCATTGTGGACCAGATTGCATTAAATCATATTCAAGGTAGTAAAGATATAAAACATATAGAACCGTCTACTTAGTTTTAAGAACACATCCATACAAGATTTTAATTCTGCTCGTCCACTGATGTGACGGAAGCGCTCGTCCACTAATGTGGTAGAAGCGCTCGTCTACTAATGTGCTAGAAGCGCTCGTCCACACAAGTCTTTGGACTTGCTAAGTCCTTAGAGAACCTCCGTCCAATGACGTGGCACTATGGACTTCTACTGATTTTTAGTTTAGGTACTATGAATGTATACTTGAGTTTCAAGGATAGCACTCGTCTGCTGACGTGGCAAATGGACGTGCTTATTTTCAAGTATTTGGACTTGCTGTACCTAACAAGTTATTTAGGTATTCATTTATATCCTCGTCTACTAAATAAAACCAGTCAACTTATTGATTAAAATATAAACAGTTTAAATAACCTTTGGACGGGTAATTCTTTGCACAAGTCCAAGCATTGTATACCTTATATTATTTTGGATATTCCTGTATAAACTGAACTCACTTGTTAGATCTCAACTAACACTTTGCCAAACAAATTTAATCCTTGTTAGCATCAAAACTTAGAGATTATTAAATCCAAAACCACTTTGGTTCCAACAATCTCCCCCTTTTTGATGATGACAAAAACTGATTAAATTTAAATAGTAAAGTCTAAGAGAGCTTGCAAGGCTCCCCCTAAGACAAAAAATTCTCCCCCTTTTTGTCATCAGCCAAAATGGTAAAAAGGGAGTGGACCATCACTATCAGCAAAACAAATAAGAGAGAGAAGAGATTTTAAGAAGAAGGAGGTGGTGGAGGGGGTTGGTTTGGATTTTGATTTTTCTGAAATTCCATTAGCAAGGCCAACATTTGAGTGACCATGGAATTTATAGGGGCCAAGGTATCTTGCACTTGCTTTTGCACTCTTTCGTCAATTTGTTGTGTCATCTGCTCAGTCTTCTCTTCAACTATCTTTCCAACCTTATCTCAACAATTCTACCAATGATGTCCTCAAGATTTGGTGGCAAGGATAATTGTCTTGAGCTCTCAACGGAGTCTGAGACAGTGTCTTGAGCTTGGGCTGGTGGATGAACCATAGCAAGAGCTAATGGTTAAGAAGATGTCTTAGCAGACTCAGCACCTTGCTTAGAAGCACATATCTCATCAGACTGCTCTGTCATAGTTGGCTCAACAGTAACCGCATCAGCCAAGGGAGTGGAAGGTTCAGAAGCAGGTTTTGAGAAGATTTCTACATTCAGCTCAGGGCCTTCAACAACTAGTTCTTCAAATGTATGCTCAGAGGATGATGTTGAAGCTGTGGCAAAAGCATATTGTAGAACTGGCTCAGGAATATCCCTTGCCCAGTGAATTGGATTAGGAATTTCCACATCACGACTGGTTATTGGCAGACCCCACAGATCCTTGAAGATCAGATATCTGACACTAGAGAGTCCACATCTGCCTCTGAATTTTGGAGTTTTCTTCTTTTCTTCAGCAGACAGGCTAGAAGTGGAGGCTTCTCTGGTGCAGTGAATCAGGTGGGATTGCTAGAAGGCTCCTGCATAGTTAGCCTCGGTGACCATATCAAAAGGCAAGGACTGAATATAATCCATCTGTGAGTGGTCAAAGGGTTCAGAATTAAGATCCAGCATGATGTCTTCAACTACTGGCATCTTTCCTTTGTGCCTTGGATGCTTCCTATCCTTGTCCTTGTTTAGATCAATCATTGACAACCTAAGACAGATCCTTTTGGGATTGACTCCAACATTTTTAGAATTGGAGTGTCTTAACCAGGTTGGAGGGACAAATCGTGCATCTCTGTCTTCTCTGAAGTGACTGAATTCCCATTTCAGCATCTCATACATTAGAGTATCCACAAACTGGTCATATATTATTGGATGTTTGAAAGTCATCCATTTTGTAGTCTGATCCATGACAAAAGGAATTTTCCTGAAGGATCTGACTCTTTTCTCAAGAACACTGCCAAGATTCTTCTTGCTTGGATCTGTATGCCAATTAGATATGATAACTCTTTCTACTCCATCGGTGATTTTTTCTGGCAGGGAAACTTTGTTAAGGAAGGTGGATGAGGAGAGGTCCATGTTCATTGAACATTTGAGAAGGGAATGGGCCAGTTGGAGTGTGGGGTTCAGGATTGACCTAGTAAGGATAGATGTTGAGGGGTTCAAACTCATATTCAGCCAGGGGATACCATTTTGTTAGAATGAGTTCTGGTTCATGTGGAATGGTGTGGAAGAGTATTTTCCATTCTCTCTGTACTTTGGCCCAATTTTCAGATTTGCCAGCATAGAGAGTGGAAGAGGGAATTATGGGTGGAAATAAAGTTTTCAAGGGTTTTGGAAAGGGGGCTCCAATGGTAATGCTGTTATCTACTTGTGTTAGTGGTGAGGGTGGTGATTGTGGCAGGGTAGGAACATAAGCATTATTCACATCATATGGAGCATAGAAATTATCATCAAAGTTGTCAAATTTGATACTAATTCATCTACTGCTAACCTAACAGGGTCATTAGCAGAGATTACTACCTCAGAAGTCAAGGTTGTTCTAGCCCTTTTTGCTGGTTGCCTTTTCTTCTTAGCAATTGGGCCAGCAACAACAACTTGTTTTTCAAGAATAGCAGCAATAGGGAGTTCATCATCGTATTCTTCTTCAGACATAATGACTTTCCTTGCTCTATTTGGTGCAGGTGGATGACTAGCACCAGAGGATACAGAGGGGACCGATCCTTTAGTAGTCCTCTTAGGAATGGGTTGCCTCACAGCCATAGTCTTTCTCTTGGTTCCTTTCTTCAAACCAAGAATTGCAGCTTCGTTGGCTTCAAGAGATTCTTCCTTAATCTTCATTTTCTCTTCAAGCTTTGCCAACTCCACTTGCTTGTAAGTACTGAGTTGCATGCCATTGAGATTTACTCGTCCAAAGTCAACAACTTGCAATCCTTTCTCACGAATGAGTCTTTCTTGTTCATCCTTAGGCTTTGCACTTAGAATACTGTATACGCCTTGCTGCTTGAAAATTTTTGGCAGTAGATGAGTGAAAGTAATGTGAGAAGCCGATTCTCTGTTGGTAATGGCATCCTTGAAGCGATGAAATAGGATCCATGGTAGGTTAATCTTGGTTTCAAAAACCAGATGGCAAAGGCAGAACTTGTGAAGAGATGATAAGTTGTCCTTAGAGCCAATCTTATACAGCACCACCTTATTCAGAATCTGGTGAAGAATCCTGATGTGATCTTTCATCTCAGATGATTTCCAAGAATGATTTCTCATGCTGTCTTGCCTCATAAGGGTAACAGCTATTGTCTCTGGACCACCTAGGTCTTCTTCCCAGTTTTCAGTGAAGACTAATCCTTCTTGAGCACAAGCAATCGCATCAGAGATGGTTTTCTCTGATACTATCAGTTTCCTTCCCAGCACGAATCCAACAACTTCTGTTTCAGAGATCTTTGGTCTCCTCCAGAATTCCCTTATCAGATCGGGATACACTGAGACTTTCTCCAAAAAGATTCCATCCCAACCAGCAGCGTTAATGAACTTACTCACATCTAAGTTGTATTATTGTAGAATTCCGAAGTTGAAGTGGTGTTCCATGGATATGGACATAGTATCAGTTGCAAAAGCAGACATGGGAGCAGTGGTTGAAGCCATTTTTGAGTAAGATGAGTTTTGGAAGAACAAGGGAGTCAGAGAGTTCGAAAGATTCAGAGAAAGAGAGGTTGATGATGAGGATATGCGAAAATATTTTTAGAGGGAAATAGGTTACTTTTAAAGATTTCTAAAAACCATCAGTTTCCAAAAAAAGATAATGACAAGACATGTCATTAAGTGTAAAACGGCGTTGGTATTAAAAAGTTACGATGGGATTGATAAGGGTAGCTGACTCAGCAAGGAAAGAGAAGCATTTTATATAAATGTGTTCAAGAACAAATTAATATAAGAAATAAATGTGTTCATAGACGAGTCTACACAAGACTAAGAGTGGACGTGTAAAGACATAGGTAGTGGACGAGTAGAATTCACTTGCTCTGGACGTCATGACTAGTGGACGTGCAGAAAGAACATGCAATGGACGACCAAATTAACAATACATATACTAGCTCAATCCACATACAACATATTAAAATGCTTTCTAATAAAGATAAAATCCGTCCTCAGCAAGAGGTTCTGTGAAGATATCTGCCCATTGGTGGTCAGTATCTACAAATTGAACATCAAACACACCTTTTTGCACATAATCCCGATGAGTGTGATTACACCTCATATTTCACTGTCATTTTGCATGCATTTTCATATAGTTTAGGTATTTTTAATTTAATTTTTGTTAGTTTTTACCTTGGAACGGGTTAGGCGATTTTGTGGTGTCGTTTTACAGAAATTAAGGATTAAATGCTCAGGATCAACCATGATGGAGCTTGGATGAAGATGGGGCTTGAAAAGTGAAGAAAATGGGCCAAACAGAGCCCATCACGGCCTAGCCGTAATGCCCATCATGACCGTGACATGTCAGCTGAACCAGACCCTCACAAGCAGAACTGATCACGGCCTAGCTGTGATGAGCATCACGGCCGTGATAGACCATTCAGCACAGCAACGCCCCATCCAGAATTCGTCACCGCCTGGCCGTGATGGCCATCACAGCCGTGACGCGCATTACTTGGATCTGAAGCAACTGATTTGGATCTAAATTTGTGTTTGATTGGGATTCAAACTTCCCAAATCTATAAATAAGGCATCTAGGCAGAGATGAGGAGGACTTTTGGGGCTGCTACTCTTAGGCTATAATTTAGGATCTCTCTTCTTCTTCCTCTTCTCTTCTCTTATTTTTATTTTATGTTGTTGTTAACCTAGCTTGTCATCACCATGGCAAGGCTTGAGTAGTAGTTTAATTTCTAGGGATTGGGGCTATGCCCAAGGTTTGTTTATGGTAATGAATTGATGTTTTATCTTTGTTAATTGCGATTTTGCTTTAGATCTGATTTCTATTGTTTTAATTACTCGTAAATTCGGTGGCCACTTATTTGCGTGTCGTAGATATTCTAAGGAGGAACCTAGCGGTGAACTTAGGTATCGGATCTATAGAATCAGACTTAGGACTTAAGTCACGAGAGTTAGAAGCGGTCCTTCGAGGATTAACGAATTGTCACGAAACGTAAAGGGTCCAATCTAAATTCGACTACCACGAGAGTAGGGGTGGTTTAATTGGGCACGGTTTTTGTAACCCGAGAGGGAGCATTAACTATTTGAGGATAAATTCGCCTTCAAAGCAATTTCGATAATTAACAAGGGATAATCAATTTAGTAACATGAACGATCTTGTTGGTAACCCAAATTCCTAGGAATCCCTTAGATCTGAAAATCCACAAATTGATTTACTTTCTGTTTTACTTGATTGCATTCCTTATCTGATTTTCTAAGTTATCTCTTATTCCAAAAATCAAAACCTTTTCAAATCCCAAATCCTTTTCTTACACAATCCAGTTTTATCCTTTAACAATTAGTTGCGATTTGAGATCACGGTCTCTGTGGGATCGATATCTTTTTATTACTTGGCGACGAATCCGGTACACTTTCCGGATCGCACGACATCAAGTTTTTGGCGCCGTTGCCGGGGACTGTGCTTTCTCGAATCTCAATTTAATTTTTAAATTGATTTTTCTGGACCTTTTCCTTTTATTTAAATTTTATATTTGAAAAACAAAACAAAATAATTTCTTTTTTCCTTCTAGAGTATCTATCTTTGTGTTTTTTATGCAAAGATCTCTAAGTCTTGGAAACCTTAGTGAGGTCGATCCCGAAGTCGAAAGGACCTTTCATAGACGTAGGAAGTACAAAGAGAGAGAGAGAGGTTGATTCCCATTCCACTAATGGCGAATCTACCGGATACAAAACCATTGAAGGACTACGCAGCCCCAAGTGCGAGGGGTTTGCTAACTGGGATTGCTAGGCCAGAGATCGAGGCGGAGAACTACACTATACCGCCTATGCTCATTAACATGATTAGGTAACATCAATTCGGAGGATTGCCCTCGGAGGACCCGACTGACCACGTGGAGACATTCTTGGAGTCCACCGATGCAGTTAGAATTCATGGCGCTCCGGTTGATGCTATTCGCTTGAGGTTATTCCCCTTCTATCTGACTGGAAAGGCGAAAGCTTGGCTAAAGCAAATACCCGCTAATACCTTGTCGACTTGGGACCAACTGGAGCAGGCGTTCTTGGAGAAATTCTTCCCTCCATCTAAGACGGCCTACATACGAACCCAGATCACCGGCTTCTTCCAAAAAGACGGAGAATTCTTATCCGAAGCTTGGGATCGCTACAAGGGATTGCTGGAGTCCTGCCCACATCATGGACTCGAGAGGTGGTTGTTAGTGCACACCTTCTACAACGGATTGGATTACTCTTCGAAGGTGTCACTTGACTCCGCAGCTGGTGGAGCCTTTATGAATAGGCCTCTGACTGAGGGATTCAACATCATTGAAAACATGGCCACCAACTACCACCAATGGGGTTCAGAAAGAGGTAATAACCCGAAAAAGATTTCGGGGGGTAAGTTTGAAATGAATAGCACTGATCTTATAATGTCTAAAATAGACTCACTGAATAAACGCTTTGATCAGCTTGAAAGAGCTAACGTGAGTTCAATAGGTGCTACTAATATTGTTTGTGAGATTTGTGGAATGCAGGGACATGACATAATGGAGTGCCCACGTGGTATTGCTCATGGATCCGGCGCTTCGGGGGAACAAGTGAACTCTTGTCACAACTTCTACGACACGAACCTGAAGTTACCCAATTATGCTCCCCCAAATCCTTACAACTAAGGAAGGAAGAACAGCCCTTACCTTTCCTACGGGAACTACAGCAACACGCTGAACCACGAGTTCCAAGAAGGCCAAGGTAATAGGAAACCCGCACCGGGGTATCCTCAGGTACAGAAGTCTAAACTCAAGTCCTTATTGGAAAGTTTTGTTGAAACTCAAACAAAACAAAATGAAGAGTTTAGACAACAAGGTAGGGCAGTAAACGAGGTAATAAAAGAGCTGGCATCTAAGATAGATAACTTAGCCATCCATAACAAGATGCTAGAAACTTAGATTGCCCAACAAGCCAGCACATACTCAAGACCTAAGGGTACGTTCCCGGGGCAACCCGAAGCAAATCCCAATGAACATTGTAATGCCATATACTTGAGGGATGATAAGCTTAGGGTGGTTGAAAAGGACGTGGAACCAGAGGAGGACATGAGCGAAGAGGAAGAGACCGAGCCAAAATACGTCCCTCCACCACCTTACCAACCCCAATATCTTTTCCACAAAGGTTGGTCAAGAGAAAGCAAGCAGAAATAGAAACTAGAAGCTTAATTGAGGAGCACAATGTCAAGATACAAACTAATATGCCTCCTAAACTGAAAGACCCAGGTAGTTTCTCTATCGCTTGCTCAATTAAAGAAGTGCAAATAGACCAAGCCTTATGTGACTTAGGGGCTAGTGCGAGGCAACACTATTCTTACCAACGCTTGAAAAACTGTTCCTAAAACATAGAATGAGCAACAGTTTTGTTGTTGTACTCAATAATTTATATATTTTGTATATTTTTTAAAAGAACATTACAAAACTGTAGCTTATCTATGTTAGGCAACGATTTTAAAAACGTGGATGGATCAGAGACAATGGTTTTACTCTGTGGACACTATTAACAACTGTTTTTCTAATAATTAAAATTAAAATTAAAATTAAAAATGACGCCAAATATATATTTCTCGCGCGCAACAATTCCCTCGTTCTTTTTCGTAAGAGGCAGAGACCAACTCAACCTCTGCCCTCAAACGAAAACCCCTCAAATTGAATCAGAGAGCTAGGGTTTTGATTTGATTGACCAAGGTAACCACCTTTCTCTTGCAATTCTATCTATGTTTTCTCTTTCATTCTCTTTCTCGCTTGATTTGCTTCTCATACTTACTCTCCATTCTTCTTCTTTTGGAGATTTTTGTTTTCTGCAACATTCCTCAACGTTGAAAGAGAGATTGGAAGAGAAGGTTCAGAGTGCCACGTAAGAAGGTTCTTCCCATTCCTTGTTTCGTTTCATGCTCTCTCGCACTCTCTCGTAACTCTGTCAGGTATGAGCTTGAGCGTTTGGCTCTAGTTTTTCTTCGTTGATCAGTTTTTGATTTTCGTTCCTTTGTCATCTATCTACTGATTGACCAAGCCAACAAGAGGAAGGACTGAAATTCTGGTTTTTGAGTACTCTGTTGAGTTTGAAAAATTCTAGTTTGGGAGTGTTCTGCTCGAGGTCTGAAAAACTCTAGGTAGGGGTATGCCTCTTTCTCCTCTAGTTTAAGAAACAAAGGAGAAAGAGGGAGTGATCTGAATTTCTCTCTCAAATTGTAATATCAATTAGAGATTGGAAATCATCCTCAATCCATTGGAGTCTCTTTTTGGTAGTTCTATTTGATTATGTTTTGTACTGAGAAATATGAAATGAAATGTAAAATCACAGCCTTCATTATGTTTTACCTGAATATATTCATATATTTGAATGGCTATAATGTTGTCTAATAATATTTTAATATGTTTATTTTGATGGAGTACTAACTGTTTGATGAAATGTGTGAATTGAACTTTTATATCATGGCTGTGGAAGCTTAGTTTTATTCTTTGGTTGGTCTGTGGATGTTAAGAACTGAATTTACTTTTATCTTTTCCAATCTTATGCTTTCTAAGAAGATGACTTAGAAATCTCATTTTAGTTGTTGTGACCCCTTATATCTATTTCTCTCACCCCATTCCTTACATCCATCTCTATGCATCTTTTAACTATAGTGACATGGAATATTGCAATGGCTTCATCATTCTGTAAAAATGTTCAAAGTTTCTAATTTTGGATGACATTTGCTGCTGCTCTAACTTCCTGGTGTCTGCATTAAGTTCCTAAATCCTTGATATGTATATGTTCTACTAACAAATCCATGGATGGAAAAGAAAGCATCATACCCTGGTCAATACTTTAAATTATCTCTAAATGATTAGCATTGTCTGGAGCTATTCAGTGTCAAAATTTTAAGAAATAAAATGGGAATTAAGAATAATGTAGAAACATGTTAGTAGTCACATAATGGAACATTTGAGCTATATGAAACTGAAAGTTGTTATGGTAGAGATGTCTCTAAATCCATCACCCGATCTGACTGGATAGGATTAAATTAACAATATTTTCTTAATCCTACAGCTTTTGAAACTTAGCACTAGCAGTTAAAGATGGTTTGCTTGGAAAACATTGTAGCTAGTTTGTTCAGGTGCTTTCTTGTGAGCTTGAGATTTGCTTCCAATGTAGCAGCTTCATTATGTGGTTTGTATGGGCTGAAGACAGCAAAGATATTGTTTTTATCTACTTTCAGGGAAAAACTGATCCAATAATTGTCATCACTTCTTAGTAAAATAAATATTTGTCTGCTCAAGCCACAATCATAAGCTACTCGAGAATGACTGAATTGGATTGGGTAAGCTGTCGGAGAGTCTTGATAGGAATGCTTGGCAAATTGATTAGCATACTTCAGGTTTATGTGCAATGAGATAGAGGAAACCAATCAGCCACCATTGTTTACATTATTAATTTCAGGCCAAAACTCCTTCTGTATCACTTTCAGTGTTTTTTTTTTTTACAAAATGCAAGGCCTGTTTATTTGTGTTTCAATGTCTGGACAGCATACATATATTCATGTTTAGACAGTTTTTTTCTTCCATCTTCCATCTTGGGTGTCATTGAAGTGTTTTAATTGTTTAACATGATTTACTTGTTGATTCTAGTTGCTTTAGTTAGCCTGGGTTATTTTTGCTGCCATTCTATATAGGATATAGATATTAGATACCATTGTTGCAGCAGCAGCTAAATGTTGAATTATTCGCTCTTCAAAATCGGTTTCACCCATGTGCAACTGCAGAATGAGAAAATTTACCAGCATAAACAAATGATAGAAGTATGATGTGCTTAAGATATAAGACAACCAAATCAACACGCAAAGACTGATAGGTAACTGACATGCTGCAATTCAAAGTCGCCAAGGGCAAGGTGATGAAAAATAGCAGCATTTCTTGATGGGGTAGCCCTCAAGCTCCTTTCCTGCTCTACTGCTTCAAACAATTCTTGACTGCCATATAATGATTAATGATTAAAAATTTAAAAGTTTAATAACATAATCAAGAAAAGGTTGATAAAGTAGATCTCAAAAAGTATCATAACCAACCTGGTAGCATCCTTCAGTCTAATAGGTTGCCAACACATAGGACATTGGGAGCTTCTCTGACACCTACAAACAAGAGGCAGTAACAACTCCTAAAGTGTATTCTCCCATTTTCAGTCGTAAATAATATGTTTAATCGATCAGACACTTCTGATGTATTAAGATACTTGAAAATAACCAGAATATCTTAAACACTGAACTGACCCTCCACCCACACACAGGCCAGTTCACTGGTTTTCCAGTCAAAACAGTCAGTACAGTCCAGTTCTTGGAATACAAGACATAACCCGCATTGATGACCTTAACATTCACAAAATTCAGGAAGAACCAAAACATAGGACACAATTCCAATCCATACTAGAAGTCAGTGAAATTAAAATTTTCATGAATATTCAATCAAGAAACCCATTAGATGGTAGTTGGAGATGTTGTTTTATGAAGTAACTGAAATTCACATTTATCTTGAATCCAAATGTAGGATTTTGCTTCCAAACTATTTTACTTGTTTTGGCAAAAGTAAAGTTGAAGGTTCTAGATGTTTTCCACTAAGCTTGGTGTGGATATGGTTTAAAAAAGAATGGATGTTGTGCAAAATTCAATTAGAAATTACAATTGAAGGAAATTATTAAAGGGTACTTTAATGGAAGACAAAACTGGCCCAAGTTAGATGCTATTTAGCTCTCTCTCTATTGCTGTATTGCATAAAGGAACTTCTGAGAGCTTGTTACACCATCAAATAACAACATCAACACTGGCTGGGCCATTTACCCCTTACCCTGCTTAATTTTTGCCATCCCTCACCCTCAACCCCTACTTAAAAAAATGTCAAAACAAGAAAGACAGAAATATCATACAACTATACTGACACATTTAACCTTCTGGTTCTAACGATGAAGAAGACTGACGGGTATTTGACACTGCTAACTAAAGCCAATTTTAATATTAATTTTTATTGGTACAGGGACACAAAGACCAACAGAAGCCCAAGTAAGAAGTGTGAATCGGATAGAGGATAGTCCAATAGTTAGAGATAAAGGGAAACGAAGAAAAACTCTTAGTTGAAGCCATTAAAAAGAACTTAGATCTAAATGGCTTTTATGAAGACTTGGTTTCTGACTGAACACAATAGTGTCTTTTGATTAATGTAGTTGATCCCATCTAGTGGAAAAGGCTTTTGTTGTTGTTGTGTTTTTATTGGCATGGACTAAAATGATACTAGGCAAAATATATAGTAAACAAGTCAACCAACATCATACATAGCCCTATGAGAATATAAAGCAATACATAACAAACATACAAAAACTAAAAGTCTAAATTTGATTATGTTTTGTACTGAGAAATATGAAATGAAATGTAAAATCACAACCTTCATTATGTTTTACCTGAATATATTCATATATTTGAATGGCTATAATGTTGTCTAATAATATTTTAATATGTTTATTTTGATGGAGTACTAACTGTTTGATGAAATGTGTGAATTGAACTTTTATATCATGGCTATGGAAGCTTAGTTTTATTCTTTGGTTGGTCTGTGGATGTTAAGAACTGAATTTACTTTTATCTTTTCCAATCTTATGCTTTCTAAGAAGATGACTTAGAAATCTCATTTTAGTTGTTGTGACCCCTTATATCTATTTCTCTCACCCTATTCCTTACATCCATCTCTATGCATCTTTTAACTATAGTGACATGGAATATTGCAATGGCTTCATCATTCTGTAAAAATGTTCGAAGTTTCTAATTTTGGATGACATTTGCTGCTGCTCTAACTTCCTGGTGTCTGCATTAAGTTCCTAAATCCTTGATATGTATATGTTCTACTAACAAATCCATGGATGGAAAAGAAAGCATCATACCCTGGTCAATACTTTAAATTATCTCTAAATGATTAGCATTGTCTGGAGCTATTCAGTGTCAAAATTTTAAGAAATAAAATGGGAATTAAGAATAATGCAGAAACATGTTAGTAGTCACATATCTTCTGTTGCATAACTTCTATGTCAATATAGGGGCGTCTAAGAAACGAACGCGAGGACCAACACAATGCTTGAGCATTCATGCAAGACCTACGCAAGATCGTCAAGAAATTATCTTAGATGATTATGGAGAGCCAATTGGGCCCACTGACAAAATAGTTTCTGACTTAAGTTATTTCTTGGGCACTATAGCAAGGAATTCAGACTTTTGTCCCTTGATTTACACAAACTTTAAAGCTGTTCCTGTTGATTACAAGGATCGCAGGTGGGAATATGTTAATGTATGGGGAAGGCATTTTTCATATTTCATTGGATTTCATTGAATACTTTATTATTTAATAATTAAGTTGATGTCAATGGTATTCTTTTGTTTCTTTCTTTTTTGTAGGATAAATACCTTGTTCCCAATAAAGGAAGGAAAGCGGTATTTTCTCGCATAAATGATGCTTGGAGACGCTACAAGAACTCTATCAAGAAGAAGCATTTTTTGAAATACTCTAATTTGAGGGAAAGGTTAAAACATCGTCCAGAGACCATACCTGAAGCCCATTTTAGACAATTGATGGCTTATTGGAACCACGATACTATCCAAGTAAGATAATTATACACTTTTTAATTTTAAATTATTTTATTTTCTCACTTTCATTTGTTCCTCTATAATGCAGAAAATTAGCAAAAAAAATGCTGCGAATAGAGCTAAGCAGAAATATATTCACCGGATGGGGCCAAAGAATTTTGCTAGAATTCGTGCTCGATTGGTAGTGAATTTATAAGTGTGTATGTGTGTGTTATTTTCCATATCTAAAACAAATAAATCTTCTAATCAATATGTGTTCCCTATTGCTCAACTAATTGATGTAGCGTGCAAACAAGAAGGGAGGGGATGTCCTTCAAGCTGAAATGTTCGTCGAGACTCGCCAAAGCCGAAATGGAAAGGAAGTAGATCCAGAAACGCAAGTTGTTATTGTAAGTCTAGTGTTATCCATCAAGTGCATTTAAAGTCTTGATTTTATCCTTAACATTAATGTTCTTTTATTAGACTACGCTTAAAGATTCAATTCAAAACTCAACTGAATCTGCTGGACAAACTTTTCGATCACTCTTTGGCAAAGAAAAGTCGGGGAAAGTGCGTTGCTTTGAAAGAACCGTCACACCATCTATGTTAAAAAGAAATGAAGAAATTGCTGCGATTAAGAAACAACATTCGCATGAGATGAATAAGATGTTTAAGAAGGTTGATGGATTGGAAGCACTTGTAAGAAGTTTATTGAAGCAAAACAAGCCAAATTTGGATGAAAAGGATTTGGATGATATGATGGCAAATGCTTTAGGCAACGAAAACAATGCAGCATCACATTCTTCTACATCAACTCATGTTCCAAATAACGAACAGGTATAACAATATTTATCAAAACTTTATTTGTGTATTTAATTTGTCCGCTAATAATATTATTTGTTCCAAGTTGAGGAAGCAATGGATACTACTATAAACAAGTTATTAGTTGTAGCTACTAGTTAAATAGGTTTCAAGTCATTAATAATAGCTTTTGACTATTATTGTGCTCAAAAGTTGTGCAATTTGTAACATAATATGAATTCTGGTGATGGAGGATTGGATTACTTCTTTATGTTTTAGTTTGGATTCTACATGAATTAGCATTTAAAATATCCTTAAGATGCATAATTTCAATAATGCAGTTCACTTAGAAAAATTGAAGATCCTTTTCATTGTATATAAATTGTTTCCTTGGCATCCCTCATTCCTTTACCTTCATGATTTTTTTTCTAGTTTGAAGGCTTTACATGGTTTATGCTTCTACTGATATTAGTTTGTACCTTATATGGGTAGCTTTTGTTTCTTGTTTTTTCGTTCCATGGTTCTTCAAGTCGGTAATGTGGTGTTGTGTAATTCTGGTGAGCTTTGGTTTTTTCAAAAAATTCTTAAATATATCTGGTGGGCCTTTGAATATTCAGCTAGCTTTTACACTTGAGTTTGGTTTTTGGTTTTGGTTTTGGCCTTGTATGGTCATTAGATCTGTTGGGTCCTGTTGGTCTGTACTATGTCCATGGGGATGTGTTTTTGTTGGATCACAAGTGAGAATTTCAACCTAGTTGTAAATTGTTACTCTTTGTTGAAATTTTACCTTAGTGTTCTCTTTTATTATATACGGGTTCAGGTACCCCTTGTACTCAAATATAAATACAGTTTAGCACACATAAAAAAAATGTTGCTTGTCATGCTTTTGATACTTGATATAAAATGGTGGAAAATGACCAATTATATTATTGGTTCATTACTTGGCAATAATGCTTGAGACTTGTTTTCTTGGTATCATTAGGGAGCGAAGAGACTAGGTAGCTTATAAAGGCTCATGTTATATAAAGTACAGTAGCATGATTCCATTTTCTCATTTCATAATCTAATTGAACTATATAACTCAGCTTCTAACTTATATATCTTTTGTCATATATGCAGGAAGATTTTCTTGGTGAGGAAGAACGATATCAAGACATAGAAGACGAATGATGATATTAACATACATTGAAGCATACAATCTTTATGGATGTTTTTCTTTTTTCTTTTGGATTTTAGAAGAAAACTATTATGTTAGCTTTTTTAAGTGGTATTAGTTCAGATGGGTGGTTGCTTTGTTTGTGATGGCTCTCATAGTCTAAGAGTGTCATTTGAAGACTCTGTTTGTTGTGCAACTAGGAGTATGCTCTACAGGTCTGGCTGTCTTTGGCTTTGGTGTATTATTGAATCTGTGATATCTTGTTGCAGAATTACATGTGACGAGTATGTTTTTCGGTGCTTGGGAGTTGAAAGAATAAAAAATAGTTGATATCTTTTTGCAGAATTACATGTGACGTATGTTTTTAGGTGTTGTAATTGAAAGGTTAAAATATATATTTAGTTATGTATAAACATATAAAAGACTTTCCTCGCAATATAATAAAAGCTAACATCGTTGTCGATTTATTTTATAATAGTTACAAAAATGTCCCCTAAAGTTGAGTTAACCGATTTCTATATTATTTACCAACAGTAAAATAAGTGTTGTCTATATTAAAACGTCTAGCAACAGTTACGAAATTGTTGCCTATACCATCCACCAATAGTTAAATAAATGTTCCTTATTCTATTTGCCAACATTTAAATAACCGTGGCTGAAACATCTAGCAACAATTAAGAAACCGTTACCTAAATAATATGAACGAAAACCGTTGCCATTGGACGGGTTTAAAAACCGTGGCCTATTCCCCTAATTTAGGCAACGGTTATTGATATACCGTGGCCTAAAGAGAAAAACCGTTGCCTAAGGGAATAGGCAACGGCCACCTAGAGAACACTTTTTTAATCGTTGCCAAACCGTTGCCTAAAGTTTAGGCAACGGTTTTCATACTTCTGGGAACGGTTTTTTGTTGTTGCCTAAACTAAAAAATGTTGTAGTGGCTTGATGCTGCTCACTATCTTGGAGAGGTTGGGAACCAAGGAATTGAGTCCATCCGAATTCTCTTTACAATTCGCGGATGGCACAACCAAAACTCCTCTAGGCATACTAGAGAATTCCCCCGTAAAGGTGGGGAAATTTTTCATTCCCACCGACTTCATGGTGTTGGATATGAACGGGAATTATGAATTCCCCATCATTCTTGGAAGGCCATTCTTGGCCACAGCTGGAGCGATCATAGACGTAAAGAATGGAAAACTCTCTCTCGATGTAGAGGAAGGTAGGATATATTTTGATTTGACTAACTCATCTAACAACCCTCCTTTTGAGAGTCATGTGTGCAGAATCGATATAACGTCTCCAGAGGTAAAGGAAGAGCTCAACACAGAAGCGACTCCGGAGCTTTTCAAGACAGATGATGCACCAAATGGTGATGAAGTTGGAGTTGCTCATCATGTGGAAACAAAACTTCCGCCGGGAGGGAGTAAGGCCATGAAGCTCAGAGTGAAAAAGGCAAAGCGGAAGCGCAATTGGCCATATGAGCAGAATCGGCTCTTTGAAGGAGTTCCATGGAAGAGAAGTGTTCTTGAACTTCTAGGCCCAGCCGACCCCGGTTGATTGAAGGAAGTATTGTCAATCTTAAGACCGTAAATAAGCGCTTCTTGGGAGGCAACCCAAGTTTTCTTTCCCTTTTTCATTTGTTTTTGAATTTAGCTCTTGAATAATTTGAGAATATCAAGAGGGAAAAGATCATAAATTAATAGATTTGTCAAGTGTTTTCAGGTTAAGAAGGAAGGAAGAGCAAAAAGGGGCAAGGACAAATAAAGTCAGAAGTCATCACGCCCAGGCCGTGACAGTGGTCACGATCGTGATGAGCTATCCAAGAAGACCAGAAAGGATCGCGGCCCAGCCGTGATAAGCATCACAGGCGTGATGAGTAGGACCCTAAAGAACAGAGTGTATCACGGCCTAGCCATGATGGAAGTCACGGCCTAGCTGTGATGGAAGTCACGGACGTGACAGGCCAGCTCCAAAAGACCAGAATTGATCATGGCCTGCCCGTGATAAGAATCACGGTCGTGACACATTTTCCAGCATCTCCTTGACTAGGCATGTGAGCCAGCACCCGCTACCACCTCGGTGAGTTGTTCCATCTTTCTCCTCTCTTCGACTTGATTATTTACAATGGGGACAATGTAAGTTTTTAAACTTGGGGTAGGGGCATTTTTGGCAATTTTTTGCATTTTTGCATTTTTCATGTTGCATTCATATAGGCATAGTTTTGCATGATCACATGATTAGATTGCCCCCTTGCATAGATTATGCATCCAATTGTGAGAACTTGGTGCCAAATAAATTGAGATAGTGAATTTTTGAACCCAATTTTTTTTATTCTTGTGATAAGGCTAAAAATAAAAATGCTTGAGATGATCTTTTGATAGTTGATAATTAGCATGTGGTTCCTTAGATTTGTGTTTCTCATTGATTTTAAACTACTAAATGTGAGATTTTGAGCCAAAAAGGGGCACTCACTAAATCTACCCCATTCTTTGTGATTGAGTGTTTTATTCCTCTTGGATTGTATTCTCTAGAACTTGACTTGAAACCATTTTGAAACTTAAAGTTTTTTGAAAACATATTTGAAAATGATTGAGGCACTAGGTATTTTTCTGGCCTTTCGAGCTTTGATTGATTAAATGTTACCCCTTAGTTGCCCAATTTTGAGCCTAAAAGAATGAAATACTTTTCTTGGTACCTTGAATTGTTTTGATGAATGATGCTTGGTATGTCACCTTTTAAAGTATTGCAAAAAGGGTAAAAAGGTAGTTTGAAAAATAAAATTGTGGGATGAGAAAGTTAGAAAAATATTTCTCTTGAATTGAAAATGTCCCCTTTTCCAAATAAAAAAAATAAAATGAATAAAAAAAATGGAGAAGGGGATGACAAAAAGAAAGTGAGAAATAAAATGAAATAAAATAAAAAGGGAAAGAAAGAAATGGGGAAAAGTGAACTAAAAATCCAAAAAGGGAATTTTAGAAGGTGTCATGCTTTGCATTGTTTGAAATTTTGTTTCGTTTAGCCTTCTTGAATTTCCCTTTTCTTGATTTCCCCACCTAACGATTAATCCCATGGCCTCATTACAACCAACATAAAAGACCTCTTGATTCTTAAGTGTTTTCATTAATAAAGTAGAGATTTGGTTGATAGTGAAGCTTATGGTAGAATACCTTCCTTGAGGAAATTGAGCGAATTGTCATATGCCCTTAAACACTTGAGTGAGGTGAGAAGAGTTCCCGAATCAGTGAGAATATGAATTTAGGAAACCTAAGCTTCTACTTGGACTTGAAATTGATTTTCTCTTGGGTATTTATTGAATATGCCTGTTACTTGGATTAGTTACTCGGGTTCTTGGTTCACTATCCATGCTCTGATTATTTATATTTTCTGGCCTTGGTGATTGCTTGAGGACAAGCAAAATCTTAATCTTGGGGTGATTTGATGAGTGTGATTACACCTCATATTTCATTGTCATTTTGCATGCGTTTTCATATAGTTTAGATATTTTTAATTTAATTTTTGTTAGTTTTTACCTTGGAACGGGTAAGGCGATTTTGTGGTGTCGTTTTACAGAAATTAAGGATTAGATGCTCAAGATCAACCATGATGGAGCTTGGATGAAGATGGGGCTTGAAAAGTGAAGAAAATGAGCCAAACAAAGCCCATCACGACCTAGCCGTAATGCCCATCACGACCGTGACATGTCAGCTGAACCAGACCCTCACAGGCAGAACTGATCACGGCCTAGCCGTGATGAGCATCACGGCCATGATAGACCATTCAGCACAGCAACGCCCCATCCAGAATCCGTCACCGCCTGGCCGTGATGGCCATCACAGCCGTGAAGCGCATTACTTGGATCTGAAGCAACTGATTTGGATCTAAATTTGTGTTTGATTGGGATTCAAACTTCCCAAATCTATAAATAAGGCATCTAGGCAGAGATGAGGAGGACTTTATGGGCTGCTACTCTTAGGCTATAATTTAGGATCTCTCTTCTTCTTCCTCTTTTCTTCTCTTCTCTTATTTTTATTTTATGTTGTTGTTAACCAAGCTTGTCATCACCATGGCAAGGCTTGAGTAGTAGTTTAATTTCTAGGGATTGGGGCTATGCCCGAGGTTTGTTTATGGTAATGAATTGATGTTTTATCTTTGTTAATTGCGATTTTGCTTTAGATCTGATTTCTATTGTTTTAATTACTCGTAAATTTGGTGGCCACTTATTTGCGTGTCGTAGATATTCTAAGGAGGAACCTAGCGGTGAACTTAGGTATCGGATCTATAGAATCAGACTTAGGACTTAAATCACGAGAGTTAGAAGCGGTCCTTCGAGGATTAACGAATTGTCACGAAACGTAAAGGGTCCAATCTAAATTTGACTACCACGAGAGTAGGGGTTGGTTTAATTGGGCACGGTTTTTGTACCCCGAGAGGGAGCATTAACTATTTGAGGATAAATTCGCCTTCAAAGCAATTTCGATAATTAACAAGGGATAATCAATTTAGTAACATGAACGATCTTGTTGGTAACCCAAATTCCTAGGAATCCCTTAGATCTGAAAAACCACAAATTGATTTACTTTATGTTTTACTTGATTGCATTCCTTATCTGATTTTCTAAGTTATCTCTTATTCCAAAAATCAAAACCTTTTCAAATCCCAAATCCTTTTCTTACACAGTCCAGTTTTATCATCTAACAATTAGTTGCGATTTGAGATCACGGTCTCTGTGGGATCGATATCCTTTTATTACTTGGCGACGAATCCGGTACACTTGCCGGATCGCACGACATCAAATCCCTAATAAAATGATGTTTGATTTCTATATGCTTAGCTCTAGAATGAAGTATTGGATTCTTAGATAAATTGTTTGAAGCAGTATTATCACACATAAGTGGAATACTACTTACAAATACATTGTAGTCCTCCAATTGGTGTTTGATCCATAGAAGTTGTGAGCTGCAGCTTGCAGCTGATATGTATTCTGCTTCAGCAGTTGATAAAGCAATGGTACTTTGCCTTTTGCTTGACCATGATACTAGGTTAGCTCCAATAAAGTGACATCCTCCACTGATGCTTTTTCTTTCAATTCTATCTCCAGCATAGTCAACATCACAAAAACCAACTAATCTGTAATCATCATTTTTCTTAAAGCACAAACCCATATTAGCAGTACCTTTTAAATATCTAAATATTCTTTTAACTACTGAAAGATGAGACTCTCTAGGATCAGATTGAAAACAAGTATATAAGCAAACACTGAACATTATATCAGGTCTAGAAGCAGTCAGATACAAAAGAGATCCTATCATACCTTTATATACCTTTTGGTCTACCTTTTTCTCTTTATCATCTTTGTTCAGTATTGAAGTGGGATGCATAGGGGTAATCATTGGTTTATAATCATCCATATTAAACTTCTTTAGAAGATCCTTTGTATACTTAGTCTGATGGATGTACACCTCGTCCATAGACTGTTTAACTTGAAGTCCAAGGAAGAATTTGAGTTCTCCCATCATGCTCATTTCAAATTCTTTTTGCATAAACTTAGAGAATTCCTTGCACAGGGATTCATTAGTAGCACCGAAAATGATATCATCAACATAAATCTTTACTATAATGAAATCTGACTTAATAGACTTTCTAAATAGAGTTGTGTCTACTTTTCCTCCGTTAAAACCAGTTTCCATTAGAAACGAACTTAACCTATCATACCAAGCTCTAGGAGCTTGCTTAAGTCCATACATTGCTTTCTTAAGCTTATAAACATGTTCGGGGTGATTTGTATTTTCAAAGCTTGGAGGTTGCATGACAAATACTTCTTCATTAATAAAGCCATTTAAGAATGCACTTTTAACATCCATTTGAAAAAGAATAAAGCTATGATGTGCAGCAAACGGTATTAAAATTCTTATAGCTTCTAGTCTAGCAACCGGTGCAAAAGTTTCAGTGTAGTCTATACCTTCTTCTTGAGAGTGGCCTTGAGCAACATGCCTTGCCTTGTCTCTCACAACCTTACCATCTTCATCAAGCTTGTTTCTATAGACCCACTTTGTTCCAATGACTGACTTGTCTTCAGGAAGGGGTACAAGCATCCAGACTTCACTTCTCTCAAACTGATTTAGCTCTTCTTGCATAGCAAGAATCCATCCTTCGTCCAGTAGATCTTCGTCCACTGTCTTCGGTTCACATTCAGAGACAAGAGCAGAATCACTTTGTTCTCTGAAGGTTGACCTAGTTCTTAGCTTGTCATTGGGGTCACCAATGATTTGATCGTGAGGATGGTAATTTATGAAAATACCAAGATTTCTGAGCATTTTCCTGTCGAGAGGTAGATGTTTTAGGTTGTTGTTGAGAAGTGACGTCTACTTGGATATCAGACTTGATTTCTGGTTTCTCTCCTGAGATATTTAGATCAAGATCTGCAAAAGCTTCATCTATCTCTGATAGTCTCTTATCAGGCTATTTGTCATCAAATTTCACATGAATACATTCTTCTACAACTAAAATTCTAGAATTATAAACTCTAAAGACTTTTGAAGTTTCAGAAAATCCTAGAAGGATTCCATTATCTACTTTAGCATCAAATTTACCAAGTTGATCTTTTGTATTCAAAATATAACATTTACATCTGAAAGGGTGAAAGTATGAAATGTTGGGTTTTCTACCTTTCCATAATTCATAAGGAGTCTTATTCAGAATAGGTCTAATGTATATTCTGTTCTGAATGTAGCAGGCAGTGTTCACAGCTTCAACCCAGAAGTGCTTAGGGACATAATTGTCATTGAGCATAGTCCTGGCCATCTCTTGAAGAGATATGTTATTTCTCTCTACCACACCATTTTGCTATGGTGTTGTTGGTATTGAGAAGTTGTGTTTAATACCACTATCTTCACAAAACTCAAGGAATAGCTCGTTGACAAATTCTCCCCCATGGTCACTTCTAATTGAAGCTATACACATGCCTTTTTCATTCTTTACACGTTTGCAGAATACATAAAAGACCTTGAATGACTCATCCTTGTGAGCAAGGAACATAACCCATGTCCATATAGTGTAGTCGTCTACTATGACAAGACCATATTTCTTCCCACTGACAAAAGCAGTCCTTGTTGGACCAAAGAGATCAAGGTGTAGCAATTCTAGTGGTCTGTTGGTACTAACAACATTCTTAGATTCAAAGGAACATTTGACTTGTTTTCCCTTCTGACATGCATCACAGAGAGCATCAGATTTGAAACTAAGGTTTGGTAGTCCTCTTACAAGGTTATGCTTTTTCAGTTTTGAGATTAATCTCAAACTTGCATGACCCAACCTTTTGTGCAAAATCCATCATTCATCCTCAATGGACACTAGACATGACACACTTTGATTTGAGATGTCCTCTAAGTCAATCTTATACAGATTGTTTTGCCTCTGGGCAATGAATAAGAGTGATCCATCAGCTTTCTTGACAAAACACGTATTCTTATTAAATGAAATAGTAAACCCACTATCACATAATTGACTAATGCGAAGCAGATTGTGTTTAAGACCATTTACTAATAGAACATTATCAATGGAGGGAAAAGGATGTTTACCAATTTTACATATACCAATGATCTTTCCTTTTTGGTTTCCTCCAAAAGAAACCCAGCCACCATCTTTGGGTCTAAGGTCTTGGGACATATACCTTTCTCCTGTCATGTGTCGTGAGCATCCACTGTCCAAGTACCAAGACTTCTGTTTCTTTCCTGTTGTTAAGCAGATCTGCAACAGGGATTATCTTATCTTTAGGTACCCAAATTGACTTGGGTCCTTTCTTGTTAGTGATCATAGGTCGTGAATGCTTTGCATGCTTGTTATGTATGCATTTAGATGACACATGCCCACTTTTTCCACATACTTTGCAGTAAGTATTGGAAGGGCTTGGTTTTGACTTAGTATGCTGTGGACGGACTTTAAAAGCCTTATATTGTGTATGAAATTTTGGTTTATTCAGAGATGCATTCTGCTTCTCTTTATCATAACCAATGCCAGATTCGTCATGTGGTGATCTAGAATATCTTAATATAAGATTTAATTTATCTGAGCTACCAACCAGTTTTGACAGAGAGTCTGTCAAGTATGTCACATCTTGTTTCGGTTTTTCAACTTCACAAGAGCTAGTAGACTTACACTTAGTCTTGTCATTCAGACTAACATTGTTTGATTTTAAAGTTTCATTCTTATCCCTAAGGTTTTTATTTACCGTGCAGACCTTATCATAGTCTCTAGAAAGTTTAATAAACTTCCTTTTGAGACTCTTATACTCTTTAGACAGTATGCATGAATCATGCATAAATTCATCAAAAACAGTTTGAAGAGTGGATGGATCAGATTCTATTACCTCAGCATCAGTGAATTCACTTTCTGATGCAGTGTCAGCCATGAAGCAGATGTTTGCTTCTTCTCCTATTTCATCTTCTTCATCTGAAGAAGACAGGTCAAGATCCTCCCATGTAGCCATCAAGCCTTTCTTCTTTTTGAAGAATTTCTTTTTTCTCCTTCAGCTCTGGGCAGTCAGCTTTGAAGTGTCCTGGTTTCTTACATTCAAAGCACATGGGTGGACCTTTCTCCTTGGAATCTAACTTCTCCTTGGAGAATTTTTGTTGAGCTGCTTCCTTCTGAATCCACCTTTCTTTCTCCATATGTGTTGGATTTTTCTGGAGATGAAAGATAGTTCATCCTCATCTGAGTCATCTTCATTATTCGATGGATCAGCTTCATCTGAAGACTCAACAACTTTAAGCATCTTTGAGGAACTAGCTTTCTTGGCCTTTAAGGCAATGGACTTTCCTTTTCTGGAGTTTTCCTCTTCATTAAGTTCAAGTTCATGAACTTTTGTTGAGCTGCTTCCTTCTGAATCCACCTTTCTTTCTCCACATGTGTTGGATTTTTTTGGAGATGAAAGATAGTTCATCCTCATCTGAGTCATCTTCATTATTTGATGAATCAGCTTCATCTGAAGACTCAACAACTTTAAGCATCTTTGAGGAACTAGCTTTCTTGGCCTTTAAGGCAATGGACTTTCCTTTTCTAGAGTTTTCCTCTTCATTAAGTTCAAGTTCATGAACTTTTAATGACCCCAGAAGCTCTTCCAGAGAAAGAGTATTCAGATTCTTTGCTTCCTGGATAGCAATTACCTTAGGTCTCCACTGCTTTGAGAGACTTCTCAAAATTTTTCTCACATGATCTCTATTTTCATAGACCTTTCCAAGAGACCTGAGACTGTTGGTGATTGTTTGGAATCTTCCAAACATCTGATCTATGGTTTCATGATCAGCCATCTTGAATAGCTCATACTGGTGAACCAGCATGCTTATCTTGGATTCCTTCACTTGTGAGGAACCTTCATGAGCTAGTGCAAGAGTATCCCAGATTTCTTTAGCTGTGTTGCAACTATGAACCTTGTCATGCTCAGATCTGGTGATAGCACACATGATATAGTGCTTACCTTTCAAGTTAAGTTGATGTTGACTTTTTTGCTCTTAAGTCCATTCAACTCTAGGCACTGCAGCTCCAGCTTCACTCCTTGGCTTAGTGTAGCCATTTTCAATTAGTTTCCAAATGTCAGCATTCTGTGCATCCAAGAATGCCATCATCCTCTTTTTCCAATAATCATAATTAGTTCCTTCGAAGAGAGCAGGTCTGTTGATAGCTTGTCCTTCTACATCCATGATTGTAGGATCGTACTACCTAAGCACTTGTTAGATGCTCAACCCTGTCAAGGCTGATCTCTGATACTAACTGAATTTGGCACAGGCAAACACAAGAAGAGGGGGTTGAAATGTGTTTGTTAATTATTTTCGCAAAAACCCTTTTGAACAACTTTTTCACAAGCAGAAGATAAAAAGATAA
This sequence comes from Sophora flavescens, assembly GCA_030762895.1. Taxonomy (NCBI): domain Eukaryota; kingdom Viridiplantae; phylum Streptophyta; class Magnoliopsida; order Fabales; family Fabaceae; genus Sophora; species Sophora flavescens. Next base: position 8,123,778 of record CM061069.1, on the reverse strand, counting down.
AGCAAACAAGAAATCCTTTTTTTAAAAGACTAACAAAAGCAATATCAAAACCCCACAGTTAGTATAAGTGGTCGTGCTGTCGCGCATGCGCCAAAAAGGACGAGCGGGTTTAAAAGTGTAGTATAGTGCGACAACTCGGATGTCGTCTCTCAAGGACTCTGAGAATATTACCTTTTTTCAAAAATCAGTTTTGGGGGGGGGGGGGGGGGGGGGTTTGGATTGGAGTGCAAAATAAGAAACAAACAAAACAGAGCAATCAACAACAAGGCAGTTGAAAAGAGGTTATCCATTATCAAACAACGATTCATCTACTGTCAAGAATTCCCAACTATCCTTGGTTAATGTAATCCCAAGCCCTAAGCAGATTCTAATCCCCTTTCAGTTACAGTAACAACTAACAACGTAATTGCTACTATGGATGCAAATTCCTATTCCCGAAATAACAAACGGGATTAAGCTCTCATGATCGAACGATCATGAATGAACACACGCGAATTAACAAACGCGATTATGTATAGGAAATTAACATCACTGAAACAAATCCATACAATATTACACACTCCTGAAATAACAAACAGAAATATGAAATATGGTATTGAAAAGGGAAAAGCAATTAAAATAGGGATTACATAACCTCAAGTATATAGGATCCTCAAACAGTAGACTAATCCTAGGACTTAGTGCTCCATGGCAAAAACGAAATCGCAGAGAAAAATGTATATCAGAAAGTTGGAGTAGCAAAAGTCTTTACAAAATGTTCAGAACAACCTTTTATACAAATTCAGAATTCAGAGGGCTCGCGAGGCGAACAAACATTGGCGAGGCGAATTTCATGAACTGTCAGCAACCCTTGGCATTCTCGCGAGGCGAGACTCTTCAGCTTCAAAACTGCCACGGCCATGACCTCCAACACGGGCAAGCCGTGATCGTCTCTGACTTTTTCAGGTTTGGAAGACTCGCGGGGCGAGACCTTCTTCGCGAGGCGAACCAGAGACTTAGCAATTTCTTGGAACAGTCAGGCTTCGGGGTCGCGTGGCGAGCGTGTCCTTCGCGGGGCGAGACCTCTGTTATTTATTTCCTCAGCTTCTACTTAACCTGAAAACAAGGAAATAAGCATAAGTGTATTATTCTGACTTAAAACTAGCTAAATTAACTTAAAACTACTCTAGAGACTCAAAACCTTGCTTGAGGACAATCTAATCTAATTTGGGTGAAAATACGATATAATTTGAACAAAACCCTGGTCATACTAGCTATAAAACTAGATGAGCCAGAGGCTTATCAATAAGCAAATAAACTGAAGAGTTTAGGGATAGAAAATTCACGCACGAGATTTTATCCTGGTTCACTCTCTTCCAACCAAGAGCTACGTCCAGTCCCTTCGACTTGAAGGATTTTTCCACTATTTCTCCAAATAGATTACACAACAAGTATTCAACACCTCTTCAGGCTACAAGTATTCCTTTCTTACCAAGCCTCTTCATGCTCTAACTCTATCACAGATTTAAAAGTTGATCTTCTTAACTCACTAAGTGTGAGAGTATGACAGTTTAAGATCAGTTGAATATTACAACAATATTCAAACTAATGAATACAGACTCTTGCTCTTGAAAGAATAATATAATAAATGATAATGGAAAAATTTCAGCTAGCAAGATTGTGTAGGCAAGAGAGTTGTCTTCAGTATCGGATAAAACAAATGAGAAGAACAAATATTCATTTGAAATAAATATCAATCATTTGAAATAAATTCATTGCGAACCAGATTGCATTAAATCATATTCAAGGTAGTAAAGATATAAAACATATAGAACTGTCTACTTAGCTTTAAGAACGCATCTATACAAGATTTTAATTTTGCCCGTTCACTGATGTGGCGGAAGCGCTTGTCCACTAATGCGGTAGAAGCGCTCGTCTACTAATGTGCTACAAGCACTCGTCCACACAAGTCTTTGGACTTGCTAAGTCCTTAGATAACCTCCGTCCAATGACGTGGCACTATGGACTTCTACTGATTTTTAGTTTAGGTACTATGAATGTATACTTGAGTTTCAAGGATAGCACTCGTCTGCTGACGTGGCAAAATGGATGCTCTTATTTTCAAGTCTTTGGACTTGCTGTACCTAACAAGTTATTTAGGTATTCATTTATAGCCTCGTCTACTAAATAAAACTAGTCTACTTATTGATTAAAATATAAATAGTTTAAACAACCTTTGGACGGGTAATTCTTTGTATGAGTCCAAGCATTGTATACCTTATATTATTTTGGATATTCGTGCATAAACTGAACTCACTTGTTAGATCTCAAATAACACTTTGCCAAGAAAATTTAATCCTTTTGATAGAATCAAAACTTAGATATTATTAAATCCAAAACCACTTTGGTTCCAACACTTCAGACACATTGCACTCCAGATGTTTGTAATTCTTTCATAATCGTTTGTTGACTTGTCCTTTGTTGACCTGACCTTTTATGATATAAAGCTACACAACTCAAGTAGATGGTTAGCAATATTCATATGGTTCAATGTAAAATCAATTACATAATGTTTGAGTTCATCAACACACACAAGGGTCACAAGAGTGTGAGTCATATGCATGATGACTTAACACGGGCTCTTTATGAAACCTCTACAACTGGGAAGCTCAGTGATGAGTGTGATTACACCTCATATTTCATTGTCGTTTTGCATGCATTTTCATATAGTTTAGGCATATTTAATTTAATTTTTGTTAATTTTTACCTTGGAACGAGTAAGGCGGTTTTGTGGTGTTGTTTTGCATAAATCAAGGGTTAAATGCTCAGGATCAACCTTGATGGAGCTTGGATGAAGATGGGGCTTGAAAAGTGAAGAATATGAGCCAAACAGAGCCCATCACGGTCTAGCTGTGATGACCATCACGACCATGATCAAGCAGAGCTAAAAAGAAAGAAGGCAAAAGTCAGAACTGGTCACGGCCTAGCCGTGATGTCTATCACGGCCGTGACGTGTCAGCTGAACCAGACCCTCAACAGGCAGAAATGATCACGGCCTACCCATGATAAGCATCACGACCGTGACAGGCCAATCACTGAAGAAGTTCCCAAGGCAGAAGCCGTCACGACCTGGCCGTGATGGCCATCACGGTCGTGACGCGCATTACTTGGATCTGAAGCAACTGATTTGGATCTGATTTGTGTTTGATTGGGATTCAAACTTCCCAAATCTATAAATAAGGCATTTGGACAGAGGCAAAAAAAGGACTTTTGGCAGCTACTCTTAGGCTATAATTTAGGATCTCCCTTCTTCTTCATCCTATCTTCTCTTATTTTTATTTTCATGTTGTTGTTAACCAAGCTTGTCATCACCAAGACAAGGATTGAGTAGTAGTTTAATTTCTAGGGATTAGGTCTATGCCCAAGGTTTGTTTATGGCAATAAATTGATGTTTTATCTTTGTTAATTGCGAATTTTATTTAGATCTGATTTCTAGTGTTTGAATTACTTGTAAATCTGGTGCGCACTTATTTGCATGTCGTAGATACTCTAAGGAGGAACCTAGCGGTGAACTTAGGTGTCGGATCTATAGAATCAGACTTAGGACTGAAATCACGAGAGTTAGAAGCCGTCCTTCGAGGATTAACGAATTGTCACAAAACGTAAAGGGTCTAATCTAAATTCGACTACCACGAGAGTAGGGGTTGGTTTAATTGGGGCACGGTTTTTGTAACCCGAGAGGGAGCATTAACTATTCGAGGATAAATTCCCCTTCAAGGCAATTTTGATAATTAACAAGGGATAATCAATTTAGTAACATAAATGATCTTGTTGGTAACCCAAATTCCTAGGAATCCATTTAGATCTGAAAAACCATAAACTGATTTACTTTCTGTTTTACTTGATTGCATTCCTTTTCCAAGTTATCTCTTTTTTCAAAAATCCAAATCTTTTTATATAGTCCTGTTTTATCATTTAACAATTAGTTGCGATTTGAGATCACGGTCTCTGTGGGATCGATATCTTTTTATTACTTGGTGACAATCCGGTACACTTGCCGGATCGCACGCACGTGCACTCGCACGACATCACTCAGCTTCCTAGGCAGAATGGTCTTACTGAACATATTATCAACTATGTATTTGGGCAAAATTGTCGGAATACGTCCAATTGGTCTATACACCGAATAACCTCATGATTCTAATGGAATCCATTTGTTGTCAATCTTAGATGGACGATATTCTCAGGTCCGAATCACCAGTCCTCCGCTGAACCACAGTTCTCAAGTAAACTTTCTATGTTTGGTAAAGATGTTTTAAGGCACTTGTTTACAAGTTCTAACACATTATGAAATTGGATCGATAGTCCAGTCATTTATTTCTTTGCAAACTTTTGGATGGGTGGATATTGGATTAACCACACTTAATGACAAATGGTCTTACTTCACCATAAGTCATAAATCATTAAGTTCATATTTTCACTAAGTAATCTACGACTTAGGTTTTGTACTTTACAGTAAATACTAGTCTTTGAAGACTAAAATCATTTTTGGTTTAAAACCAAAACCTTTAGCTAAAACCAAATCATTTAAAAGTAAGATTTGAACTTAGTCATTTTAGTACCAAACTACCTAAAATATTTTCCCGAAAATACTTGAAATACTTAAAAGACGGTTTTGCCCCTTTTTACTGTATTTAGAACCGAGACTCCTTATTTTCAAAAGTCTAACTCTTTTTATCAAATCTTTCACTTTCCTAAGTTAAAATACTTATCTTAAGGTATTAAAAATATTTATTTCCACTTCACATTTGGTTTGCTTAAAAACCCAAAAACTCGACCGAATGTCGCTAATTAAGTTCGAAACTCACGTAATTCCTTTTTCAACGATTTTTAAATCTCACGGTCAGAAACTCATTTTGGAGTCTTAGGACACTTAAATGGACCTCAAAAACAGTTTCAAACTGTCTAAAACAGTTTGGGGCGAAATTGGAACAAGGAAGTGAAATCAAGGCTTGAATCACTTAACTCAAGCCAAAAGGTTGATGATCAAGTGATTGGTGTTCTTGACCAAGAAATATCCATTTTTGTAGAAGGCTCAAAAGGGATTTTAGTGTGAAATGACTTATGTCTAGAATGACTAGAGGATGATGGATATGGTCTTAGTTTGTGAAACAAATGAATGGTTGATGAACTAGAGGACTTGACCGAAAATGGTCATGTAAAACCTATTTTGAAATCAAGCTCTAAATGTATTTTCTTGTGAGATAAGAGAGGCTTAGAATGATGAGAGGAGAAAGGATCTATGATTGATTTGTGAAACAAGCTCTTGGATGGTGGTTTGGAGGTGGAGGCCGAAACTTAGAGGAAAGAAAATGGAAGGTTTTTGTGTTATGAACAAAGATGATAAGTTAGAAATGAAGTTACTTGAGAGAGGAGAAGATACTTTAGTTGAAACCATGGTTGGTTAATCATAGTTTGGTTGATCATGGTTTTAGATGTAGTTAAAAAATAACATAAAATATGTAAGATATTTTCATAACCATCACGATAAGATGTAAAATAAGTGAGCATGTGTGTTAAGTGTGGGATGGACGAATTTTGGTTGAGTGTGGGAGGAAGATTCTACCATTTCAAGTGTGATCATGGTTAGTTAATGAACTTATGATAGGTTAGGTGTTAAGGTAAAAGACTTAGATATTTTGTTTTAGGTCACGATGAGGTGAAATACCATTAAAGGATAGTCATCTAAGAGTCTTGACTGAATTTATCCATGAGAAAAGGGAGGGCAAAATTGTCAAAACACTTGTTGGATATGAAAGGAAATAACAAAGAATCACAAGGACATTTTGGTCATTTCATATGGGACTTTAGATAATTTTCAAGAAAGTCATGATTACCATGGTGAATCATCATGGTGACTCACTAGGTGAGTTGTCCAAGATGATTTATCACCCATATCCTCCGACATATCTCCACAATTATGTATCTGGCATCGTCGTTTACCAGATTAGGGTTTTTCGATGGTTTTTCGCCAAAATTCGCTCAAATAAAATGTAATACTTTATTTTTGAGTGAACATTTTTAAAATAGACTTTATCACTGAAATAATGATAAAATCTAGAATTTTTTAGTTTCAGGTCAAATTAGGGTTTCTTGCTGTATGAAATTATACGATCAGCGATAACGCAGACCGACTTCCGTCTGAGTTTTAAACCCAAAATTTAACTGTAACTTACTTCGATATAGAAGGTCTCAAATATGATTTTGTTTTCCTCAAAATCATTTTCTAGATCCCCGATAATAATATAAAATATAATTATCGGTCAAAAGACGAGAAAACAGGGTGTTACACATATTCTTCACCATTAAATGCAGGGGGCATGCAAAGGGAGGCTCCTTCCGGTGGGAAGTCATTCAAAGCCATTTCTCTTGAAGCTGCTAAGATCTTTATGCAAGAGTTTAGCTCTGATGCCACTTGTTGGAATAGGTGGTTTCGACTCAAGAGGGGAGGGGTTAATTGAGTCTAAAAATTTCTTTGGTATTTTTTCAAAAAATATTTTCTTTGACAAAATTAATCACACAAACAATTATATAAAATAAATAATTTAAAGAAGAAGGGAAGAGAATACTTGCGCGTTGATTTTATCCTGGTTCAGTCACCCGCCGCTAGTGGCCTAGTCAAGTCCTCACTCTACTTGTGGGTTTTTCTTCCACTAATCAATAAGCTTATAAACTGGTGCTTGCAACCTTTGTACAAAATATAGAACTCTTACAACGCCTCTTGGCAGGGGCGGAGCTAGGAAATATATATGAGGGGGGACCAAAATTAAATACATAGTTAAATATGTTTTCGATCCCTATAAAATTAGTAAATTTTGTTTTTTGTCCTTAACTATAAAAATCTTATTCATTTTTAGTCTCTCAATTTAATAAAAGTAATGTATTTTTAGTCCCTCACCAAGGATTAAAAACATACAATTCTTGTAGAAATAAATTATGTTAACAAATTTGATATATAATTAACAATTTAATATAATTTAAGTTTTTTGATATAAATTACTCAAACTAATAATTTAATATGGATCAAAGTAGTATGTATCGTCAGTATAAAAAGTTTTACATATATCGACTAACATTTTGACATGTGTGCTTTTATTATAATAATTAAGAGAGAAATAACAATTGTGGTGATTTTTCAATATATTATTAGACGTCAGTTGTAAAAATCATTTACACTGATAACAGTGCATAAAAATTAAACTCATTTAATATATATAAAGTTCATCAAACTGTTAAAAAAAAAGTTTATGAAAACTTACGAATTTCTTTTTAGACCGTGAGACTATCAGCAAGAATTTTGTCTTTTTTAAGCCTCATGCTATTATTATTTGTTCAAGCCTCAAATCTATAGGTATGTGAAACAAAAAAATATTTGAAAACATGGGGGAGGCCATGGCCTATATAGGCCTCCCCCTCCCCCCGCCTCTGCCTCTTGGGATACCTCACCCACCATGTGTAAGAGACTCAAACTCTAGCATTCTCCCTCTCGCCTTCGGGATACCTCACACGCGCTTCTGAGTCTAAAGTCACACACCAAAGGATGCCCCACCCTTTATAACAAATCTAGAAGGATACATTACCTTCTAATCAGAGGGATATCTCATCCTCCACAAGGATTCAACAAAGAGAAATGATAAGATGAAACACTCTTCTAATGTAGATGATTACAACTTGAAGTCCTATGAGATTGATACAAAGGAACAATTGATGGCTCAAGGTTTTTCTTTCAAAAAGAGTGTAAAAATATCCACTCTTGTATGTACGTTGTTGTGTCAGACGAGCTTGCAATTCCCTTTTAAAACACCCAAGAAGATGAACGTTGGAACATTAAGGCCAAGATATGCTTCTTGACTTTTCACGTATTAATTCAAATGACATTCTCATTTAATTACGTGAGAAACACTAATGATATTTGGATACAGTTTTGGTGTCCAACACCATACATTTATATAATATAATATTTATTTATTATTTTCTCTTATTTTTTTCTAACCCATTAGTTCAAAATATCATATCAAATACGGTATTCCTGTATTTGATGTCTAATTTTGTGTTAAACTATCACTCCTCGTGACAAAATGATGCACGTCTGCACCTGGTTTCATAAATACATACTTGAACAAAATTGAGCTATTGTTTTGGCCAATTAAAAATTAAAAGAATCATTTTATTATTATCATCAATCTTAGGATTTGTTACTGGAACGTAGTTCCAGTAGAGAAAATGAAAACACCGAAGCAATAATTGAATTTTATTATCTCAATTAAAAACAAATCTCAATTAAACCAATATGAACGTTAGAAGCCATGAATTAAATGCCAGTATATATCGACGTTGAAGACAATATGTATATATCATGATCTTATATCAATTTGCATTCAATGAAAATTTATTTGCTATTAAAAGAATTAAACCTATTAAAAAAAACGTGACGCATAAGGCTGGGTCTTAGAAAAATGCTAATTTAATACTTGAAAAATCAGTTTTGAAAATGTGCAAACAAATTGTTTATAAATACTTATTAATTGAAACATATAAATATTAGTTTAATAGAAATATTTTGGGTCTGTTTGGTTTGTATTTTTATTTCCTGTTTTCATTTTCTAAAATCTGTATTGATTTTAGTATTTGCCACATCATTTTCTTTTTCAAATTTTGAAAACACATCAAGTATTTCTAGAAATTTTGACAATGTCAAATAGTTACTTTCATTGTTTCCGGAAATATATTCTTCCTAACTAGCATTCCATCATCTCTTTGTCACAATTGTATATTATAGGAGCCTTCCATCCTCTTGTTAGCAATTTAAAATCAATACAAATTTTAGAAAATGAAAACAGGAAATGAAAATGCAAACCAAACAGACCCTTTGTTTTTCATCATTCAAAACTTTGAGCCAAAAATATTTGTACCTGTACGGGCCGAGGTTACTAACCCGGCCACCGAGCTCAAGTACCCGGCCCAGTCCGAAAATTAAGGATAATAAATCAAAGATCACTTAATTAAATGAATAAGATATTAACATTAAATCTTGATATTATCCAAAATAACCTTATCTGGTTAAAAGAGATAATATCCCTTAAATTAAGGAATCATATCTCAAAGAGATATTAAGAGATAAATCAAATCTCTAAAAGATATTAAGAGATAAATCAGATCTCTAAGAGATAGTGGAATCCTATTATAAAAGGAGGAGTACCCCTCATAAGAAACTCACTTTTCACTGAACAGAGGTGACTCTCTCTTAAGCGTATTAGAGAAACTAGTGCCGACCAAGAGACCATCAGAGAGTCCTTGCCCCCTAGTATTCGTCCGATACAAAATTAAGAGATCGAGATCACCACGGCCAAGGGTTGAATCAAGAACTACGTCCGGCTTTGATTCCCTTCGGGATACGTAGGACCGGAATCACCGAATTCTGTCATGCCAAATCCTAAAACAAACCCAATATTCATCCTTGGTTCAACGTTCACGGCGGAGCTCCGGTAAACCGGATCTCGGCAGGAACATTTGGCGCCCACCGTGGGGCCGAGGTGAAACTTTCCCCGGTTCCGCAAGAAAAGCTCGATGGTGACTACACGCAATGGATTGCGGGGAGGGGGGAGCAGCGTGAATCACGAAGGCCAGGAGGCTTCGGATGCCCAGAACCATGACAATCATCTTTTCTCTCCCCTCAGTGAAGGTAATCCTCGGATGGAGGAAATTATGGAGCAACTCAAGCAGCTTCGGAAGGAGAACGAGGAGATACGGGCGCAAAATCAGAAGCTTTTGAAAGCCCGAAAGAGAGGAAGGTCCCTGACACATTCAGACGGAGAACAATCCTAACCCGAGGCCAGCAAGGATCCTCCGACGCACTCTCCTCGGGGCACTAACCGAGCATCCAAGACCAAACCCCCTCCTGGGGCATCGGAAGTCAGGTCCCACGCACAGAGGACTAGCCAGAAAGAAAGAATATCAGACCGACGTCCAAGGCTCCCCTTCACCGAGGACATTAATGAGGCAAACGTGCCAACCCATTTTAAGCCCCTTAACATAGACAAATTCAATGGCACCACTGATCCAACCGAGCATGTAGAATCCTTTATATCCTCAATTTACTTGGTGACTGATTCAGAGGCCGTCATGTGCAAGGTTTATCCGACTACCCTGCAAGGTCCAGCCCTGACCTGGTTAACGAATCTGCCGCCTCAGTCAATTGACTCTTTTGATGCCCTCATAACCAAGTTCACGGCACAATTTGCGGCAAGCCGAAGGCACAGGAGGCACTCCATCTCACTGGTAAATTTCAAGCAGGAAAGAAATGAATCACTCAGGGATTACATGGCCCGCTTCAATGCAAAGCAAATCCTGATTCCTAATATGAGCTCGGAACTCTGCCTCCACACCGTTATGGCGGGTCTCAAGCCAGGGCCATTCTTCGAGTACCTGTCTCGGAAACCACCGAGAAATTTTGAGGAGCTACAGGAAAAGGCTACTGGGTTCATGAACTCAGAAGAGATGCTAGAATTTAAAAGGCGAGAAAGAGGTTACGAGGACAAGAACTCAGCCTCCAACAAAGACAGAAACAGGGGGTCGGACTCACGAAGGACCAGAGAGTCCCCGCAGAGGCATTCCAGGTATCCATCTTTCACTCCGCTGAACCGATCTCGGGCAGCCATCCTGCAGGAGGTATGCAGAACGGAATTGCTTACCTTACCTGAACGGTCCAAAACAATGGACAATGCTGACAGAAGCAAGGAATGTGCGTGGCATCAGAACTATGGACACTCCACTGAAGAGTGCAAAACACTCCAGAGAAAGATTGAGGAGTTAGTGCGAGCAGGCCGTCTTGACCGATTCATCCGCCGAGATGGCAATGGTGGCGGACGATTCGGCCGGAGACCACGAAGACAGGGTAATGATGACCGAGATCGAGACACAAACAATCGAAGAAATCATCAGGGCGGAGATCGCCAGAACAACCAAAGGCCCCCGGTAGAAGAATCGGATGGAGGGATCAGGGGGGTCATCAATACAATCTCGGGGGGATTTGCAGGAGGAGGAGCAACTAGCTCTGCCCGGAAGCGGCATGTCAAGGCTCTCCGATCTGTTAGCACAGTGTCTGGAAGACCTCCAAGAGCAAGGCCCCCCATAACATTCACAGATGATGACTTCCAAGGGGTAGACCCCAACCAGGATGACCCGATGGTGATAACGGTCGAGCTGGCCAACTTCTCGGTTAGACGAACGCTTATTGATCAGGGAAGCTCGGCCGACATTCTCTACCTGGCGACCTTCAAGAAGCTCGGCATCCCCGAAAAGCTGATTAAAGAACAGGAGGACAAGCTGGTGGGATTTGCTGGGGAACAAGTCAAGACTCGAGGATATATAGATCTCTTAACAACATTCGGAGAGGGCAGACTCTCCAAGTCTGTATCTGTCAGGTATGTCATCGTAGACGCCACCACGTCGTATAATATTCTAATCGGAAGACCGACGTTGAATGAGCTCGGGGCAATTGTCTCTACCCCACACCTGACAATAAAGTTCCCAGACGACTCAGGGGAGATAGTTTCAGTCCGAGCTGACCAAAAATTGGCAAGGCAGTACTATGTTGACAGCCTAAAGGTTTCCCGTCACCAGGACGGCCCGAAGAAAACAGAGGAAGGTAAAGCAGAGCTGGTAAGCTCGGTCAGCTCGGTAAATTCAGCAAGTACAGTCAGTATGTTTGAGCTGGACCCAAGGGCAGAGATGTATGAGACGAGAGCTGAACCAACGGAGTCCTTAGAGAGGTTCCAGTTGGGAGTCCATCCTGAACAGTGCACCCACGTCGGTAGTCAGCTTGACCACTCACTCAGAGAGAAGATTCACATGGTACTAATAAAGAATGCTGACTTGTTCGCCTGGAAGACATCGGACATGCCGGGCATAGATCCTAACATTATGTGCCATAGGCTGTCTATATGTCCCGAAGCTAAACCAGTGACTCAGAAAAAGGAAGCTGGGTGAAGAAAGGCGCCGAGCTATGGCCGAGGAGACCTCTAAACTACTCAAAGCTAATTTCATCCGCGAGGTGAAATACACCACTTGGTTAGCCAACGTGGTATTAGTCAAAAAGGCCAATGGAAAGTGGCGCATGTGCACCGACTATACCGACCTCAACAAGGCGTGCCCAAAGGATTCCTATCCCTTACCCAACATTGACAGGCTGGTGGATGGGGCCTCAGGTTATAAGGTTTTGTCCTTCTTGGATGCATATTCCGGTTACAACCAGATCAGGATGTACCCCCCCGACGAGGAAAAAACAGCGTTCATGACCGATGGGGCTAATTATTGTTACCGAGTAATGCCTTTCGGCCTAAAAATTGCCGGGGCAACATATCAGAGGCTTATGGACAAGGTTTTCACAGATCAAATCGGAAAGAACTTAGAAGTGTATGTTGATGACATGGTAGTAAAATCCGATGATCCGAGTCAAGACCACGTGACCTCGAGGAAATCTTCGGACAGCTCAGGAAGTACAATATGAGGCTGAATCCAGATAAGTGCTCTTTTGGTGTGCAGGGAGGAAAATTCTTGGGGTATATGCTAACCCATCGAGGCATCGAAGCCAATCCAGATAAATGCAGGGCCGTCATGGAAATGCGAAGTCCTCGGAATATGAAGGAAATTCAAAGGCTGGCAGGCCGATTAGCCTCCCTATCCCGCTTTCTACCGAAGTCCGCAGAAAAGGCACGACCTTTTTTCCAGCTCCTGAAGAAGCCGAAGGATTTCATTTGGACTAAAGAGTGTGACAAGGCATTCGAAGATCTGAAACTTTTCTTGGCTTCTCCCCCAATTCTTACTCGGCCTCAGCTCGGCAAGGATCTGTACCTATACCTCTCCGTCAATGATTATGCAATCAGTGCGGTGAAGAGCAACAGATGCTGGTATACTATGTCAGTAGAATCTTGAAAGACGCGGAAACGCGATACCAAGTGATTGAAAAACTGGCTCTCGCCTTAGTGATGGCAGCTCGAAAGTTACGGCCCTACTTCCAATCCCATCAAGTCATCGTCAAGACGAATCATCCGATAAAGCAGGTACTCAGGAAACCTGACCTAGCCGGACGAATGATAACTTGGTCAGTGGAGTTGTCAGAGTTCGGCCTACGGTATGAACCGAGGGGGCCAATGAAAGCCTAGTGCCTCTCAGATTTTATTGCCGAGCTTTCTTCCAAACCAAGGTCGGAATCCTTCCTCTGGCTCCTGTACGTTGATGGATCATCTAACCAGAAAGGAAGCGGGGCTGGAATAATTCTCGAAGGGCCCGATGATCTAGTCCTTGAGCAATCGTTGAAGTTTGGGTTCACTGCTTCAAACAACCAAGCAGAGTATGAAGCCCTCATAGCTGGGCTATTGTTAGCCAAAGAAGTCGGGGTTCGAGAACTAAAGTGCCGAAGTGACTCACAGCTCATAACGGGACAAGTCGCCGGCAATTATCAGACAAAGGACCCCCAATTAACCAGATATCTCTGCAAGGTCAATAGTCTCATCTCCGAGTTTGAGCATTTCTCCATTGAGCACATACCTCGAGAAGAAAACTCCAGAGCAGATCTGCTTTCCAAATTAGCGAGCACAAAGAAGGCTGGTCAACTCAAGACTTTTATTCAAGAAAGCCTCCTCGAGCCGAGCATCAAAAGTGCCGAAGTGACAGCGACCGAGCACCTTGACCGGGGCTGGATGACTCCGATCTGGGAGTACCTTACCTCGGACAAACTACCGGATGACCAAAGGGAGGCAAGAAGGATCCGTCTGAAATCTTGTCACTACACCGTCCTCGACGGAGAACTGTACAAAAGGGGATTCTCCAGGCCGTTGCTAAAATGCCTCACAAAGGAGCAATCCGAGTATGTAATGGATGAGATGCACCGAGGAATCTGCGGATTGCATTCAGGCGGCCGATCTCTGGCAGCTCGGATCTTTGAAAGGTGGTTCTATTGGCCAACCATGAGACTCGATTGTTCGAACTGGACCAATAAGTGTGACCCTTGTCAGAAGTTCGCCAACATAGCTCGTGCTCCAGGAGAGGAACTCCACTCCATGTACTCGCCGTGGCCCTTTACCATGTGGGGGATGGACATAGTTGGTCCCTTCTCAGTGGCTAAGGGTCAAGTCAAGTTCCTCTTGGTAGGAGTAGATTACTTCACCAAGTGGATTGAAGCAGAGCCATTGGCTGCGATAACCGCCAAGAAGGTCCAGGATTTTGTATGGAAAAATATCATATGCAGGCATGGCCTTCCCTATGCAGTTGTTACAGATAACGAGAAGCAATTCACCGATAAGGAGCTCGGAGAGTTCTATTCCAACCTCGGAATTAAACACAAAGTAACCTCGGTTGAGCATCCGCAAACAAACGGCCAGGCAGAGGCAGCCAATAAGGTTATTCTACACGAGCTCAAAAGAAGGCTGGGACAATCAAAAGGAGCTTGGGTTGAGCAGTAGCCAAGCATTCTGTGGGCTTACCATTGCTCGCCACAATCCTCAACGGGAGAGACACTGTTCAAACTAACCTATGGAACCGATGCCATGATTCCAGTGGAACTCGGTGAGCTCTCATTTCGAAGACAGCACTACAATGAAAGCCAAAATAATGAACAACTCCGAGTTGAGCTCGACATGGTCGAAGAAGTCCGAGATGCAGCGAGGATAAGGGACGAGCTGTGCAAGCAAAAGGCAACTCAGAAGTACAACTCAAGGCTGCGCCCAAGGGAATTTGTGCAGGGCGACTTGGTGCTAAGACTACAAAGCGACGCGAGAAAAGACTCCAGGGAGGGTAAGCTCGCGGCAAATTGGTCAGGACCATTCAGGATAGCAGAAAATCTAGGAAATGGTGCCTACAGGCTTGAAGAATTGTCAGGAAAGTTGATTCCTAGGACTTGGAACACTTCCCATCTCAAATTTTATTTTAGCTAAAGTTAGAAGTGATGCACTCTTTTTCCTATCTCGGTCTTTTTCCCACGAGGTTTTGGCCGAGAAGGTTTTAATGAGGCACACTAGGAAAAATTAATGAATAAAAATTCTATTTTCCTTCAATTAAGCTATTATATTACTTCACTCCTAAGCAGGAGATAACACCTAAGCAGGTGCTAAACCCTGAAGAGGCCAACCGAAACCTCTACAGGTACTTGACTCCTAAGTAAGAGAAAAAACTACTCGACTCCTAAGCAGGAGATAAAGCCTAAGCAGGCACGTGACTCCTAAGTAAGAGAAAAAACTACTCGCCTCCTAAGCAGGAGATAAAGCCTAAGCAGGCACTTGACTCCTAAGTAAGAGAAAAAACTACTCGCCTCCTAAGTAGGAGATAAAGCCTAAGCAGGCACTTGACTCCTAAGTAAGAGAAAAACTACTCGACTCCTAAGCAGGAGATAAAGCCTAAGCAGGCACTTGACTCCTAAGTAAGAGAAAAAACTACTCGACTCCTAAGCAGGAGATAAAGCCTAAGCAGGCACTTAACTCCTAAGCAAGAGAAAAAACTACTTGAATCCTAAGAAAGAGCCACATTCGACCGATTAAGATCAAAGTGCCGAGCCTGTAAAGATGTATCAGGTAACATTAATCAATCAGGGTTAACGAACCGAACCGATAAGACATCAGAAAAATTGCCAAAATATAAATAGATCCAAAAATATGAGAAGAAATTTCATTAAGGTAAAGGGGGAAGTCCCCGAATACATAAGTAAAAACAAAAAACCTTAAACTACTTATACAACATCATGGCTCGAGGTCCACCTCAACATCAGGAGCAATCGGGTCCATCTGGCCAGGTCGGCCCACTTCACCTTCCTCGTCCAATTGGTCATCGCCCTCTTTTACATGAGTTGCGGCCTCCTCATCCTCATCCTCATCCTCCAGCTCGGCCAATGGCACAAGTATCCCATCTTGGTTGAAATCCTTATCCACGTCGGCGCTGGAGAAGTCGGCAGTAGGGTTGAAGTACTGAAGTTGCTTCACGGCTCGAGAGAAACCGTTAACATTTTCCCTCATGATTGAAGTCTCAGCTTCAGCTAAATCAGCATGGAGCCTCTGATTCGCCTCCTTCTCGTCCTCCAGCAACTTCCGCAACTCCGGGATGGCTTCTTTCTCGGCTTCCAGCCCTTTCACCATATTCTGAAGTTTGAGTCGGTCAACTCTTTCCACTTCTAACTCGGCTGTAAGAGTAGCTCGGCTTTCTTCCAGCTGCATCTTCTGGGCCTTCAGCTGGCCGATGACCCGACTTTGTTCCTCACACTTGGCCATAGCCTGAGTAAGCTCATCTCTCACCCTCAAGGCTCGGGCTGCATCCGCCCTCATAGCCTCTATCTTCTTCGCATTATCAGCAAGGTGCTGGCTCCAGAAGCGTGTAATGGAAGCAATACGGAGAGCATAGGCACCAGCCGCCTCCATACTTCCCTCGGGGCCCTGTTCTAGCAGCAGCCGGGCATCAGATGGCTTTAGCACCTGGCTGTCGATCAGGCCACCAGGATCGCACTCGTCGCCCCAGAGAGAGCTGATCCCCGGGTTACAATTACCATTGTACCACTTGGTGTCCGAAGTAAGGTCGGTCACCAAGGGAGCGCTGCTCGGCCGGATTCCGGAAGGAGGAGTCTCCCTGATCATCAGTTGCGGGGGAGAGTTTTCGGTTGGCACCTCGGGTTCCGGATCAGCTCTTGTCCTCTTCGGAGGACGAGTATTAAGCTCGGAAGCTTCAGTAGACTTCTTCTTTTTCCCCTTAATATGGGCAGCAGCAGCTGATCCGCCAGCAGCCGACTTCTTCACCAAAGCTTTGTAGTTGAACTTGCCCATTATCACTGCAAAGAGATGAGCAGGTTAGATACAAACGTATGGTTAAATAAGTAAAGCACCCAACAGATACTACTTACACTCAAAATCGGCTTGCCGAGTTGATGACTTTGGAAGCACCAAAAGTCTACCACAGGGCAATGGCCGAGGATAGAGTTTTAAGAACTCAACGTCGGCTCTCTCCTGCGCTGTCATGCAGCCGACATCATAACTATTGAATTTGGTGGGGTGGGGTTGCCAGTAAAGGGGAAATCTGGAGACTCCATCCGAGTCATAAAATAAAGACTCGTGCCCGGCAGTGGGCCGGACTTTGAAGAAGTCCGACTTGAAGAACTTATACGAACTCTTGTAGAGTCCGATAATACCCCCCGACTCGGCCCCACTGAGGGAGATCCAACCTACCCGATCCCCAAACCTTACCTTATAAAAATAAAGAAAGATGGGAGCAGTGGCCACTACGCCTATCTGCTCACACAGGATCTGGAAGGCCTTTAAAAAGGTCCAGCTGTTCGGGTGAAACTGGGTAGGAGCAACATTCATAATTTTTAAGACATCGCACTCAAACTGGGAAAAAGGAAGACGAACTCCAATTTGTGCAAATAAGGTCTTGTATACATAAGTGAAAGAGGGCTCCCCTGGAGAAGGATGAAGGAAGACATGTTCATTCCCAGTACATGGAAGACACTGAACGCCGCCCTCGAGGGAAGAGATTTTGTTTTGTAATGGAAAGAGGGATTCAAAGTTCCTAAAGTTGGAGTGAAAAGCCCCTACATCGGGCCTCACCCAGAAATACCCAGGAATGACGATATCAGGGTATGGCACCCTGGGCACTCTAGTAGTACGCCTGCGACGTTTGGGGATGGGAGCCGCGTCAGCAGTGACTGAGCTGCTCCCATCGGAGGAGGCAGAGCCACCAGCGGCACCGCCGCCACCATGAGAAGAGGATGTGGAAGAATGGGGAGAGCCCCCAATTAGAAGGATTTCAGGTTCAACAACCTGAATCCCAGAAGAGACATCCTGGGATACCTCAAAAGAAGATTCCATGGAGGAGTAATCAAGAAATAAAAAGTCAGGGAACTTGACAGAGAGGAATAGGGCGTACCTGCAGTAGAAGGAAAGTATGAACGCTCGGGTTAGAAATGACACGAGAAAAAGGTCTAGGGTTCACAGAAGCACCTTTACCTATGGCCTCGCCCTAATTTATGAAAGACGAGGACAACACCTCCCCCCTTGCATTAATGAGGGTAGTTGGGCGAGGGCAGGGAAACGTCCCCTCGTATCTCTGACCAAATTCGCCAACCGAATGGGAAGACCACACGTGGCAGTAATGTCAGGATACTAAACCGCCCTCACGAGAAACTAGGAGCACGCCAAGAAGCACGCCATAATCAAAAAATCTCGGGAACAGTACAATGAGGGCCACGTGTCACACAGGTAACATTTCTTCTCCATCTCGGGACTCGATAAGACATGGCGTCAGCGCAAAGCAATCACTTCCACCGCGACTAACCTCGACTCCAACAGAAAGCTCCCATGCCGTTGGCTCGAAGCTTGGGGGGCTTGTGTATGAGCCGAGATGTAGAGTGACATAAGCTCGGTCACCCGAACCGCTCACCGAGCTGGAGGACGCATATATATGGACAGAATGTGAAGCTCGGCCAAGGAATGTGAAGCTCGGCCAAAGGCCTCACCTCGACTAAAAGACAAAAAATGAAACCGAGTTCCTGAGCTCGGCTAGCATCATGAAAGCTTTTACACTTCATCAGCTCAAAGCTTGGGGGGCTTGTGTACGGGCCGAGGTTACTAACCCGGCCACCGAGCTCAAGTACCCGACCCAGTCCGAAAATTAAGGATAATAAATCAAAGATCACTTAATTAAATGAATAAGATATTAACATTAAATCTTGATATTATCCAAAATAACCTTATCTGGTTAAAAGAGATAATATCCCTTAAATTAAGGAATCATATCTCAAAGAGATATTAAGAGATAAATCAAATCTCTAAAAGATATTAAGAGATAAATCAGATCTCTAAGAGATAGGGGAATCCTATTATAAAAGGAGGAGTACCCCTCATAAGAAACTCACTTTTCACTGAACAGAGGTGACTCTCTCTTAAGGGTATTAGAGAAACTAGTGCCGACCAAGAGACCATCAGAGAGTCCTTGCTCCCTAGTATTCGTCCGATACAAAATTAAGAGATCGAGATCACCACGGCCAAGGGTTGAATCAAGAACTACGTCCGGCTTTGATTCCCTTCGGGATACGTAGGACCGGAATCACCGAATTCTGTCAAGCCAAATCCTAAAACAACCCCAATATTCATCCTTGGTTCAACGTTCACGGCGGAGCTCCGGTAAACCGGATCTCGGCAGGAACAGTACCTAAATAAATCAATCTCTTACAAGGATATCTAAGACCTAATAATTTACCTATTTGGTCTTGAGGTCTTGATAGTTGAATTTCTGGTACACCAAAATAATTTGAATATGTGTGCGCGTATCTGCATGCTATAAGAAAAATTCTTTCACCTTTTATTAGTGTTTGTCATTCATCAAAATATATAAATGTGTAATTACATTCTCCCCTTTGTTATTATGATAAACCTTACATTCTTACCTAAGTAATGTAGTGTCAAAGTCACTTATGCAGCTTATGAGCGTGGGATGGATCTCCCCCTTTCTAAAACACATTACTGAATAGATGCATTGGTTAAATTTAGAAGACATAAATTCAAATTATAAGGCAATACGAATTTATTTAAGCATGCTCCCCCCTAAAGATTTAATTTTATGCAATTGTAAATTATCATTTTTTTTCTCCCCTTTTGGCATGATAAAAAAGAAGCGCAATAGAGAAAAAATAAAATCAAACGATTAAATTGCATTCATCAAAATATAAGCTCAATAGGATTCAGTAACAATTGAATATTTTTTTTTAGCAAAAATTATATAGCATAGAGAAACAAAATTTATACCATCTCAACAAGAGCCACAAATATTGTCATTGTATTTTCATCAAAATATAATCAAGACAACTAATGTGCCTTTTTCATTCAAGTATGGCATATAGTTAATTTCATTTTACCCTCTTTTTTTCCCACTCAATAATTGGAATTTATTTCTTTGTTTTTTTTTTACACTTGTTTCTCACTATTTTACCATGCTCAAAAAGTAATTCAAAATAGTAGAGCGTGTGACATATATGAAAATCAGATGCATATTCAAATTGAGAGCAGATAATAGAATTAAACATATGAATATATTTTTTTGCACGATATATCCAATTATTCAAAAAACAGAGTGCATTCCATTCAATATAAAATTAAGACTAAGAGAAAAATACCTTAGGAGCAATCCTACTCAAGCAATTGATCTTGCTTATTCATTTCAGGTCATGTATTTTTGTCCAGTTATATTTTTTAGGCACACCAGCAATCACATAATTTATAAACAATTTTTTGGTATCCAAATTTTATTGGGTCCTTTAGTGTTAGTTGCAACAGATGTCCCCTTAAGAACCCACACTTTCTTATCAATGGCCTTTCTCACGTTGCAGGTAGATGCAACATGCCCTTTTCTTGTACAATAATAAAATTTAACAAAAGGACTAACTGATGTATGAGCAGGCATAAAAGTTTTCTTTTAAAAAAGGCTTTTCACAATCTTTTGGTCTATATCCTAAGCCAGCCTTATCATATACACCCTTTTGATTACCCAAAAAGATCATTTAAATTATCTCTACCATTGATAAATTTTGCAAGGGTGTTTTCCAAATCATTAATTTGTTTTTCATACACATTACATTTTTTACATGCAAGATTTGCTTCAATAAGCTCAATTCTATCATTTTCTTCCTTTAGCTCTTGCCTTTATGTAACACCCCGATTTTTTTTCCCGTTACTTAATAATCTGTGTTTATGCATGTATATTGTAACAGCCTGATTTTAATTATGTTGTTCAACCGGTTAAAATATAATTAAATTATATTTTAAATTTGAGAGTTAGAAAGTGTTTTTTATTAAAATAAAATCATATTCATAGTCTACTTTATGGTAGAGGGTAATGGTAAAATTTTCGATTAAAAATTCAGATGAAAGCTGGTCTGCGTTTTCACTGCCGGTACAAGTTTACTGTGCATAAAACATAATTTTGACAAGTGAACAAGATAGTTAGTGTTTTTATTATGTTTCCTTCAACTTTGGTTATTTTGAAAATTTTCATTCAAAAATAAAATAAAATATTTTATTCGGGCGAAAACGTCGGAAGAATTACGATCGGAAATGCAACCGGGTACGAAATGGAGCAGAATAGGAGACATAAAAGGCATGAGGTGAGATGAGGGAGTGAGGTGACTCACTAGAGGTATGACCTAAGCTACCTCCTAAAAAGTGGTCATGATGGACTTTTTGAAATATATCATATTATATTCTAAAAACCTATTTTTCACTTTCCTCTTCAACCAAACAACTCTTAAAGACAAAACTTGCTCTCCAAGCTCATCCTCTCTCCAAAATTTCGTGCTCCCCTCTCCCTCCTCTATATAATCATCACTCATCTTCATTCTCTCATTTTCTTCCTCCATCTTCATACTTCTTCAACTTCTTCAACTTCTTCCATTTCTTCTTTTTTCAAACACTTAAAGCTTCCATTTTTATTAGTCTTTTCCACTTGAGTTCTACATTAAAGTTCTTCCTTATACTAAGGGTGATGCTCTCATATGAATGTTTTTGCAAGTTTCATCTTTTATTTCTTAGTTTTCTTTATGTGTTCTTTATATGCTTTAAACTTCTAAAATCTCTCTAAAATGGTAGAATCCTTTTGAGTTGAAACCACTTTCTATAGTCTTGTATTAACTTATATTTTCACATACTAAGAGGTTGTGTAAAACAAAAATCTCTACCTATCTCTTCCAATGAAGGCAGAATGCTTGCATTTGTGACCTAGGAAGTTTTTGTTTCAACTTTTGGAATATGATCATGTGTTTGAGTTTCTAACTATCCATTGATCTTAAATCTATAAATCTTGGAAAAATGAAAGTAATACATCCTAGCTTTAATAAATGTTACTTTCATTTTTCCAAGATTTATAGATTTAAGATCAATGGATAGTTGAAACTCAAACACATGATCATATTCCAAAAGTTGAAACAAAAACTTCCTAGGTCACAAATGCAAGCATTCTGCTTTCATTGGAAGAGATAGGTAGAGATTTTTGTTTTACACAACCTCTTAGTATGTGAAAATATATGTTAATACAAGACTATAGAAAGTGGTTTCAACTCAAAAGGAGTTTTCTAGCATTTTAGAGAGATTTTAGAAGTTTAAAGCATATAAAGAACACATAAAGCAAACTAAGAAATAAAAGATGAAACTTGCAAAAAGATTCATATGAGAGCATTACCCTTAGTA
This sequence comes from Sophora flavescens, assembly GCA_030762895.1. Taxonomy (NCBI): domain Eukaryota; kingdom Viridiplantae; phylum Streptophyta; class Magnoliopsida; order Fabales; family Fabaceae; genus Sophora; species Sophora flavescens. The sequence goes on along the minus strand of CM061069.1, from coordinate 8,101,528 downwards.
TAAGGAAGAACTTTAATGAAGAACTCAAGTGGAAAAGACTAATAAAAATGGAAGCTTTAAGTGTTTGAAAAAAGAAGAAATGGAAGAAGTTGAAGAAGTATGAAGATGGAGGAAGAAAATGAGAGAATGAAGATGAGTGATGATTATATAGAGGAGGGAGAGGGGAGCACGAAATTTTGGAGAGAGGATGAGCTTGGAGAGCAAGTTTTGTCTTTAAGACTTGTTTGGTTGAAGAGGAAAGAGAAAAATAGGTTTTTAGAATATAATATGATATATTTCAAAAAGTCCATCATGACCACTTTTTAGGAGGTAGCTTAGGCCATACCTCTAGTGAGTCACCTCACTCCCTCATCTCACCTCATGCCTTTTATGTCTCCTATTCTGCTCCGTTTCGTACCTGGTTGCATTTCCGATCGTAATTCTTCCGACGTTTTCGCCCGAATAAAATATTTTACTTTATTTTTGAATGAAAATTTTCAAAATAACAAAAGTTGAAGGAAACATAATAAAAACACTAACTATCTCATTCACGAGTCAAAATTAGGTTTTCTGCACAGTAAACTTGTTCTGGCAGTGAAAACGCAGACCGGCTTTCGTCTGAATTTTTAACCGAAAATTTTACTGTAACCCTCTACCATAAAGTAGACTATGAATATGATTTTATTTTAATCAAAAACACTTTGTAACTCTCAAATTTAAAATATAATTTAATTATATTTTAACCTGTTGAACAACGTAATTAAAATCAGGCTGTTACATTACTACCCCTCTTAAAAGAAAATTCTGTCCTCGGAATTTACGTACTGAAAACTAGGGCTCATCTTGTAATCGTATCTTAATCTAAAGATCTCACATGATATTTCTCATCGCTGTCTTTCCCAAAGGTGACAGCAGTAACTTCATAACAGAATTTATTCTTATATTGTACTATTTATTCTAAAAACAATCCATCACTACATTATATTCATTGTCCTTAACATTTCACCTCGATCTATCATCTTTGGAGGGCATAATTCAAACATAATCCTTTCCTTCTTCTTACTACTGATCCACCAGAGGACCTTATTTCAACATCTAACTCCCGCAATTAACACCACAATCAATTCGAACATCTAACTTCTACCATTACCCGCAATTAACTCCACAATCAATTTCAACATCTAACTTCTACAATTAACACCGCAATCAATACTACCCTAACTTCCTACTTAATGTATCCATTCACAGTCTTAGATCCTTGTAGCATATTCCACAATTCCAAATTATATCAAAATCACACATCTTAATCCTCAAAAGAATGTTATTGCACTCTAGTTTATTCAACGTCGTGGCTCCTCTACCCCGTTTCCTATGAGCCTGTGATGTTAGTATGGACAAAAAAATGATAAAATAAAGGGTTGTAACATTATCAACTTACATTAAAATGAAGGACTAAAGATAGTATATAACATGTAAACTTACACTAGAATCAGGCGTAGGCACGATCGGGTCCTACGTAGGCCCCACAGTGTCCTCCCGTGCATGTGGGCTATCCGACTGATCCATATGTATGCCTGTTCAGAAACAATATATATTTATTAACATAGGTTATAACTCAAAATAAATACAGAAGTATAAATAAAAATAAATGTATAGTAAGTTTAAACTACCTATATCAATATCCCTTCGTGATGATCATCACGAGTGACATGTACATCGTCCACCTGTGTCTCCTCGATTATAGTAGACATGTTTGTTGAAAAAGAAGGAGTCTCAGGAATATCAAGATTTGAATCTTGATTTTCATCACTACCATTATACATGCTTTTTCCTTGGAGAACCACGGACAACCTTTTGTTAGAAGGATCAGTGATGTAGAACACTTGTTTTGCTTGGGAAGCCATTATGAAAGGCTCGTTTATATGACCTAACTTGTTGAGGTCTACCAATGTGAACCCCAATTCGTCGGTTTGTACACCACCGTTTCTATCAACCCACTTACATTTAAAAACTGGCACCGTAAGCTTAGTGTAATCGAGTTTTGTGTCCTTTGCACTAGAGAAGTGCATTGCTTCGGCCACAATCATAACCCCACTATTTTGCATGGTACTCTTGTTATCTTGTTCCTTTGTATAAAAGGAAAAGTTATTTATGTCGTATCCGCTCCAACATATGACGTTGAAACTAGGCCCACGTGCTAGCCATCTTACGTCATCAAAAGCAGTACTACCATCCTAAAGCATTTCTTCCTTGAACCATGGTAAGAAAGTCTTGTTATGCTTGTTCAACAACCACCTTTCGCTCATTCGAGGGTTTTCTTGATTGACTTTTCTTTTATGTTCAAATAAGAAAGGCTGAACACAATCGATGTTGTTCAATACAAACAAATGTGCTTGAAACACTTCCTCCCGACCCTTGCTATTAATTCTTAAGCCATGTGTACCCTTACCTTGACATCTGATCTCATCATGCCGAGGCTTAGGAACCCCTATAGGATCCGTGTTATGAAGGTAGTCCGAACAAAACTCAATAGCTTCTTCTGCAACATACCTTTGAACAATAGATGATTCCGGACGATGAGGATTCTTCACGTACCCTTTCAAGATCTTCATGTAGCGCTCAACTGGGTACATCCATCTCAGAAAAACCGGCCCACATAATATAATCTCCCTCACCAAATGAACAATTAAGTGAACCATTATGTCGAAAAAGGAAGGAGGAAAATACATCTCCAATTGGCACAAGATTGTAGCAGCCTCAACTTCCAAGTCATCCAACATATGGGGGTCAACGACTTTGCTACATATAGAATTGAAGAATGAGCACAACCGAGTAATGGCATGTCTCACATTTTTTGGAGCAATACCACGAATAGCAACGGGCAGAAGTTGTTGCATCAAGATGTGACAATCATGAGACTTTAAGCCAACCAATTTAAGATCACTAGAGACAAGCCTCTTCATATTTGAAGAGTAACCTTGTGGAACTTTGATGCCCTGAAGACACCCGCAGAAACTTTGTCTCTCTTTTTTTGACAAAGTATGACATGCTGGTGGCAAATAAGTCCGCTTACCATCCTCAACAACTGGAGCTAACTGCTCTCTTAGACCCATAGCAACGAGGTCGAGACGAGCATTGACACCATCCTTTGTCTTGCCTTGAATGTTGAGAAGCGTTCCGATCACACTATCACACACATTTTTCTCCACATGCATCGCATCAATGCAGTGTCTGACATCAAGCTTGCGCCAGTATGGAAGATCAAAGAATATCGACCTCTTTTTCCATATGTTTTTCTCAGTAGCTTTACCTTTCTTTTTGGACTTGCCGAATATAACATCAATGCCCTTTACCCTATGATAAACCTGCTCTCCAATTAAGGCCGCCGGAGCTTCTTATGTCTCTTGGCATCCATTAAAAGCTTTTTTCATCTTACGATATGGGTGATCACGTCTAAGAAATCTCCGATGCCCAAGGTAAACCGTCTTCTTTCCATGATGCAACTGAGTGTAGCATGTGCCTTCTTCACATATAGGGCATGCTTTATGCCCCTTGACACTGTATCCGGACAAGTTACCGTATGCTGGAAAGTCGTTGATGGTGCAAAATAACATGGCACGAAGCTTGAAAGTCTCATGAGAATAACCATCAACACCTTCCACCCACAGCGTTTTCAAGTCTTCAATTAACGGACTTTGATAAACATCTAAGTCATTTCCCAGTTGCTTTGGGCCCGAAATCATCATAGACAACATCATGTATTTGCGCTTCATGCACAACCAAGGGGGAATGTTGTAAATTATCAACAGAACATGCCATGAACTATGAATACTACTCATGTTACCATAAGGATTCATTCCATCCGTAGCAAGTCCAAGCCTTAGGTTTCTTGGCTCATCGGTGAAATCCGGAAACATAGTAGCAATATTCTTCCATTGCATAGAATCAACAGGATGACGAACCTTTCCATCACGTTTCCTCTCATCATTATGCCATCTAAGATTCTTAGCATCTTTCGCATTGGCAAACAATCGCTTGAACCTTGGAATTATTGGAAGATACCACAACACCTTCGCAGGAGGGCCCTTTTTTCTCACATCATCAAGATCATCATCATCACCACCACCCTTCACTTTGTATCGTGATAACCCACATTTTGGGCAATTGTGATTGTCTTCATGAACACCGGTGTACAATATGAAATCATTGGGGCATGCGTGTATCTTCTTATACTCCCTAACCATCGGACACAATACCTTTTTGGCCTCATAGTTACGGTCAGGCAATGTGTTGTCCTCCGGAAGCAAGTCTTTCAACACTTCAAGCAATTCCGTGAAGCTTTTATCGGTCCAACCATTTCTCGCCTTCACACAAACCAATTTTAGCACCGCCGACAACCGTGTATGAGTAGTACACCCTGGATATAAAGGCTTATCCACATCACCGCACAACCTATCATACACATGAGCTCGATGAAAAGATTCTTATCCAATATCACGGATCATGTCCTCTACTTGATCATCCTCCATATCTACGTCAACGTCCTCACTTTGGGAGACACTTGCCGTACTACTCAACAACACATCACCATGCCATATCCATCTTGTATAACTCAAGAAAATCCCTTCACAAATCAAATGAGTACGTATATCCTTCACCGTACATTTCCTTGTATTCAAACACTTGACACAAGGACAATAGAACATTCCATTACTATTAGGAACATTCCTTTGAGCAAATTCTATAAATTGTCCCACCCCCTTCAAATACTCAGCACTAGTGCGCTTACAAACCATCCAACTACGATCCATAACTAGATAGGTTCTGTAGATATACAAAACATATATCCAATATAAGGACAATACGGGAGATTGAAAACTAGTTTTTGAAGATTACCAAGCACTGGTCACGGCCTGGCAGTGATGTCCATCACGTCCGCAACGTGCCAACTGAACCATACCCTCACAGGCAGAACTGATCATGGCCTAGCCGTGATGAGCATCACGGCCGTGACAGACCAACCAACAGAGCAACATACACTCAAAACCAAAAATAGAGACATTCCAAACAACTCAAACTCACAGTTTCAAGTTTCAACTACTGAGACTACAGTTTCAACATACACTCAAAACCAAAAATAAAAAAATGTGCCCTAAAGACTCACCAGAAATAGGTGCTCGCGTGGTGGTGGGGAGGGGGAGCTCGAGTGTGGCCAACGTTCGATGTGGTTACTGAGAGTAGAGGGACAAGGAGAGTTAGTGCGCGGGAAGGGGAAAGAGAGATGTCAAGTTATTGCAAAGAATGAGCGGGAAAGTCAGAGTTAGGGGTTAAGAGTGTACCTCACGGTGGTGGAGAAGAAGCCCTCGCGGTGGTTGCGGTGGAGATGAGCTCGCGATTAGAGCAGAGTGAGAGTGAGAGTGAGAGTTGAGATATGAAAAGAGAAGAACAGAGACGTACAGAGCGAAGTGCAGAAGTCGTGCGGGTGTAAACGTTATAATCAAAAACCAAAAATAAAAAAACATTTTACGTCAGTTGTTTGTAACAACTGACGTTAAAGGTCATTTATTTAACGTCAGTTCTCTTAAGCAACTGCAGTTAAAAGTCATTGTTTACCGTTAAACAACTGACGTTAAAAATAAATATTTTTTATTTAAAAACACTTTTAACGTCAGTTGTTGAAGACAACTAACGTTAAAAGTGAATAAGTTTCTGTAAAAACATTCATTCCTTTGACTACTGTGCTACTTACCCATGACTACTGTGATACTTACCCATGCACATTGTAACCTAATCCTCTTAATGAGCATTAAGTTTATAGATCAGTTTTCAAGAAAATCAGCTAGTCTCTCTATATAAAGTACCATTCTTCTGTATCAGTCTGTAATAGAGCCTCTTCTTTTCCTCTATATTTCGTGCGTTTTCTATTCCTTCACAAAATGGCTCTGAGACTTTTGTTATTTCTTCCTATACCTAGACTTAAAGGTCTCTGTCTTAATGGTCAAAAAACTTCTGAGGTTGAGTAAATAACGTAACATGGATGGTAAGGTTGTGTAAATCACATAATGTGATTCCCTCACTTTATTTCATCCCCGTCATCCCTTTCACTTTGCTTTCGCCGCAAGTGACTGTGGATTCAAGACGATGCATCAAGGAATTCCAGTGAAGGAGGTGATGCAAAGATCCCTTTCACTTTGCTTTCGCTGCTAGTGACTGTGGATTCACGCGAGATGCATCATGGAATTCAAGTGAGGGAGGAGATGCATCCATTAATTAGAGTTTTTGAGGACAGGACTGAGAAGAATAAATGATGTTGAAGCAGAAACTTTTTTATATTTTAGGGCTATGTTGCAGAAATTTTTTATCTTTTAATCATGTAATTGTAACTTATGAATCGCTTCAATGAGATACGATTTGATTATACATATATAACTTGTTTTTTGTTAAGTGTTTATTTATTTTAATTTGCACAAGAATTTGTTTACTAATTCAAGCTAATTAATTAAGATTAAAAATAAACTTGTTTAAAAAAAAGTTTAGAAATAAACTGCACTATATGGAGTGACCTGCGTTAAGGGTGACAACAGGGCATTTCAGATAGGGATATATGATTGTTTACGTCAGCTATTTATTTAACCGAAGTAAAAATAAAACTTTTAACGTCAGTTGTATAAACAACCGACGTTAAAAATAAATATTTTTTATTTTAAAAACAATTTTAACGCCAGTTGTTGAAGACAACTGATGTTAAAAGTGTATAAGTTTCTGCAAAAACATACATTCCTTTGACTACTGTGTTACTTACCCATGCACCTTGTAACTTAATCCTCTCAATGAGCATTAAGTTTATAGCTCAGTTTTCAAGAAAATCAGAGAGTCTCTATTCTCTATATAAAGTGTCATTCTTCTGTATCAGTCTGTAATACACCCTCTACTTTTCCTCTATATTTCGTGCGTTTTCTATTCCTTCACAATATGGCTCTATCACATTTGAGACTTTTGTTATTTCTTCCTATACCTAGACTTAAAGGTCTCTGTCTTTATGGTCAAAAAACTTCCGAGGTTGAGTAAATCATGTAACATGGATGGTAAGGTTGGGTGAATCACGTAATGTGACTCCCTCACTTTATTTCATCCCCTCATCACTTAGCTTCCACTCCGCTTTCGCAGCAAGTGACTGTGGATAAAGCAGATGGAGCATAAGGAATTCAAGTGAGGGAGGAGATGCATCCATTGGAGTTTCTGAGGACAGGACTGAGAAGAAATTGATGTTGAAGCAGAAACTTTTTTATATTTTAGTGCTATATTGTAGAAATTTTTTATCTTTTAATCATGTAATTGTAACTTATGAATCGCTTCAATGAGATACGATTTGATTATACATTTAACTTGTTTTATGTTTAGTGTTTATTTATTTTAATTTTCACAAGAATTTGTTTACTAATTCAAGCTAATTAATGAAGATTAAAAATAAACTTGTTTAAAAAAAAGTTTAGAAATAAACTGCACTATATATATGGAGTGATCTATGTTAAGAGTGACAACAGGGCATTTCAGATAGGGATATAGGATTATTTACGTCAGCTATTTATTTAACTGAAGTAAAAAATCACACTTTTAACATCAGTTGTATAAAAAATTGACGTTAAAAATAAATATTTTTTATTTTAAAAACACTTTTAATGTCAGTTGTATTAAACAACTGACGTTAAAAGTGTATAAGTTTTTGCAAAAACATTCATTCCTTTGACTACTGTGCTACTTACCCATTCACCTTGCAACTTAATCCTCTTAATGAGCATTAAGTTTTTAGATCAGTTCTCAAGAAATTCAGGTAGTCTCTCTTCTCTATATAAAGAACCATATACTTCTGTATCAGTCGATCGGTATTACACCCCCTCTTCTTTTCCTCTATATTTCGTGCTTTTTCTATTCCTTCACAATATGCCTCTATCATATTTGAGGTGTTGTAATTTATTCCTATTCCTAGACTTAAAGGTCTCTGTCTTAATGGTCAACAAACTTCTGAGGTTGAGTAAATCACGTAACATGGATGGTAAGGTTGGGTGAATCACGTAATGTGATTCCCTCACTTTATTTCATCCCCGTCATCCCTTTCACTTTGCTTTCGCCGCAAGTGACTGTGGATTCAAGACGATGCATCAAGGAATTCCAGTGAAGGAGGTGATGCAAAGATCCCTTTCACTTTGCTTTCGCTGCTAGTGACTGTGGATTCACGCGAGATGCATCATGGAATTCAAGTGAGGGAGGAGATGCATCCATTAATTGGAGTTTTTGAGGACAGGACTGAGAAGAATAAATGATGTTGAAGCAGAAACTTTTTTATATTTTAGGGCTATGTTGCAGAAATTTTTTATCTTTTAATCATGTAATTGTAACTTATGAATCGCTTCAATGAGATACGATTTGATTATACATATATAACTTGTTTTTTGTTAAGTGTTTATTTATTTTAATTTGCACAAGAATTTGTTTACTAATTCAAGCTAATTAATTAAGATTAAAAATAAACTGGTTTTAAAAAAAGTTTAGAAATAAACTGCACTATATGGAGTGACCTGCGTTAAGGGTGACAACAGGGCATTTCAGATAGGGATATAGGATTGTTTACGTCAGCTATTTATTTAACCGAAGTAAAAATAAAACTTTTAACGTCAGTTGTATAAACAACCGACGTTAAAAATAAATATTTTTTATTTTAAAAACAATTTTAACGTCAGTTGTTGAAGACAACTGATGTTAAAAGTGTATAAGTTTCTGAAAAAACATACATTCCTTTGACTACTGTGCTACTTACCCATGCACCTTGTAACATAATCCTCTCAATGAGCATTAAGTTTATAGCTCAGTTTTCAAGAAAATCAGAGAGTCTCTATTCTCTATATAAAGTGTCATTCTTCTATATCAGTCTGTAATACATCCTCTACTTTTCCTCTATATTTCATGCGTTTTCTATTCCTTCACAATAGGGCTCTATCACATTTGAGATTTTTGTTATTTCTTCCTATACCTAGACTTAAAGGTCTCTGTCTTTATGGTCAAAAAACTTCCGAGGTTGAGTAAATCATGTAAGATGGATGGTAAGGTTGGGTGAATCACGTAATGTGACTCCCTCACTTTATTTCATCCCCTCATCACTTAGCTTCCACTCCGCTTTCGCAGCAAGTGACTGTGGATAAAGCAGATGGAGCATAAGGAATTCAAGTGAGGGAGGAGATGCATCCATTGGAGTTTCTGAGGACAGGACTGAGAAGAAATTGATGTTGAAGCAGAAACTTTTTTATATTTTATTGCCATGTTGTAGAAATTTTTTATCTTTTAATCATGTAATTGTAACTTATGAATCACTTCAATGGAATACGATTTGATTATACATATAACTTGTTTTATGTTTAGTGTTTATTTATTTTAATTTTCACAAGAATTTGTTTACTAATTCAAGCTAATTAATGAAGATTAAAAATAAACTTGTTTAAAAAAAAAGTTTAGAAATAAACTGCACTATATATATGGAGTGACCTATGTTAAGAGTGATAACAGGGCATTTCAGATAGGGATATAGGATTATTTACGTCAGCTATTTATTTAACTGAAGTAAAAAAATCACACTTTTAACATCAGTTGTATACAAAATTGACGTTAAAAATAAATATTTTTTATTTTAAAAGCACTTTTAATGTCAGTTGTATTAAACAACTGACGTTAAAAGTGTATAAGTTTCTGCAAAAACATTCATTCCTTTGACTACTGTGCTACTTACCCATTCACCTTGCAACTTAATCCTCTTAATGAGCATTAAGTTTTTAGATCAGTTCTCAAGAAATTCAGGTAGTCTCTCTTCTCTATATAAAGAACCATATTCTTCTGTATCAGTCGATCTGTATTACACCCCCCTCTTCTTTTCCTCTATATTTCGTGCTTTTTCTATTCCTTCACAATATGCCTCTATCATATTTGAGGTGTTGTAATTGATTCCTATTCCTAGACTTAAAGGTCTCTGTCTTAATGGTCAACAAACTTCTGAGGTTGAGTAAATCACGTAACATGGATGGTAAGGTTGGGTGAATCACGTAATGTGATTCCCTCACTTTATTTCATCCCCGTCATCCCTTTCACTTTGCTTTCGCCCAAGTGAGGGAGGAGATGCATCCATTGGAGTTTCTGAGGACAGGACTGAGAAGAAAATGATGTTGAAGCAGAAAATTTTTTATATTTTAGGGCTATGTTGCAGAAATCTTTTATCTTTTAATCATGTAATTGTAACTTATGAATCACTTCAATGAGATACGATTTGATTATACATATAACTTGTTTTATGTTAAGTGTTTATTTATTTTAATTTGCACAAGAATTTGTTTACTAATTCAAGCTAATTAATTAACATGAAAAATAAACTTGTTTAAAAAAAAGGTTTAGAAATAAACTGCACTATATGGAGTGATCTGCGTTAAGAGTGACAACAGGGAGATGACAACGAAAGAAATGAGTTTCATAATTATTTAACGTCAGTTCTTTACGCAACTGACGCAAATAGTGATTTAATATTTACAAAACTGCCACCGCCTCATTTTTAACATCAAACATATGGTCAACTGACGTAAAACGTTCCCGTATATTACATTATTTCCACTATTAAATTAAATAGAAATTTTATTGGTTGCTTTCAGAAATTTATTTACTTTAAGTCAGAAAGTTTGTGTATAAACTTTTTCCTGCGGTTGCAGTAAAACTTAAACCCATTTTAAAATAATAACACCACATTTTTATCTATCTTTGTATAGATTAAAATCTGTCATATGACCCAAAACCTAAGCCACGACCGGTGCACAGGCTTACAAACCTAGTCTGGCAAGACTATTTATTTTCGAAATGTACTTAAATAAAAAAAAACTGGAACTTTTACAAATATTTCGGCAGAGTCTCCTCTATAATTACCGAAAATCCCTTAGGCAATCTCCCCTTATCTTTGAAGACCATAAAAAATCATCTCTTTGGTTTCTCAACCGTCAGCTTCCTTCTGAGCGAAGTTGCACAAAACCAAACTCCAACTAATAACCCGACTGGATGTTCCAGTTTCCTCTAAACAGCTTTTGTCAACTCCCGAAAAATGTAAAACCTGTTTCCCCCAAGCAAACACAACCCCGACAACATCCCGTAGAGGGAGTCAAGAGATTTTCAACCATCAGTCAATTATAACATTCAATCATTCTTCATCAAACACTTACTTTCAGTTGATTTTAAATACTCAATTTCACAAAATAGAGCTAACCACAATAAAAGTCAGATTGGGGTTTTTAGGGTTCATAAATCAATTTGGGGAAAACTCATTTTAACTAAAGAAGAATGAAATTGGTTTAGGGAAACACTAATTCACAGTCCCAATTTCATAAAAACAAGTTTTAATTTCAAATTTCAGTATGAAATCAAAGATCTAGGGTTAGGGTTTGCAAACTGATTTGGGGATTTTACAAAATAGAAGAGATTAGGGGTAAACACTTACCCAAGGATGAAGGAGAGGTGCTGCGACGACGGCCTAAGGTTGAGGTGCGGCGGTGACGTCGCGACGGCTCCGGCAAGGACAACAAGCGCTCATGGTTGGAACTGCGACCAAACGCGAAACCAACAAGCTGGCACGTGCAGGGTGACGAGTGGCGGTGCGCGGCCGAAAATGGAGCTCTGACTGAAACTTGCGTCTTCTCCTCCACGTTGCGGCGGTTGGAGTTTCTTCCAAGGTGACAGCACGACTGATCTTAGAGAGAACAAGGAGAGGGGCATTTGGGAGATGAGAGAAGGAAGAGGATGAGTTGAGGTTTTAGAGAGAGGAAGTGAGAGATGACTCTAATGAAGGAAGAAGGGAGAAAATAAAAGATATGGAGGTGGTGCTGTACACGTACGGGAAAAAGAAGGAGGAAGGAACCATTTCTTTTTTTTCTTCTAGTTAGTAGGTAAAATATGTGGTTGAAATTAATTTTAGGAAAAAAAATATTAACCATTAGATCTAAAAACAATGATTGAAAAATATATACTTTCAAAATTCAAATTAGAGTAAAGATTTATAGTTGAACTGGACAACCAAGAAAATCAATGATCCAAAATTAATCCCAGATTAATTTTAAATCAACATATTTTCAGGTCTGAAACTAAAGAGAGTAAAAATATGAAAATAAATTTCTTTAAGTTATTATTTAAAATTTTTTCCTAAACAAATACTAATAGTGACAATAACATAATATTATTGTCTAGTAAGCGTGCTTACACTGCAATAAGGCATTGCTAACGCACTCAATAAAATAATTTTAAAAGAGTAAATAAAATTACTTGAGATTAACCGTCATAAAATAATTAAAAATTAATGTCCAAATAATTATCATTCCAATAAAAATAATATAAATAAATATATTTTATCGATATTGAAAAACCGTAAAAACCGGGGTGTTACAACACACGTTGTGATAAAACGTTGTGAATGTGGTAAAAAGGTGAAAACTTGTTTTTCTATGACCAAAGTCTAAGACTAGTGCACAGGTCTAGAACTATTGTGATTGGACACTCGGACTAAAACACCATGTGTTGATAATGAAAGTTTTAAAACGTCGAAAAAATATGGATGACCGTGAGCCTCGACAGGGAAAGAATGAAACACAAATAAAAGCTACGAAAATAAAATGTTTTTACATGCATTTGGAAGACGTGCCCAAATTGTTTTGTGTGAATGCCTTGAAGGGAAATGTATCTCATGCGACTGTGCATCATTGGTGCCTTGATGGACCATGATTTCCATGAGCCTTGTTCACTGTGCCTTGTGTAGGACGGTGTGCTCTAGAACCCACATGCGTTGATGACTGTGCCTTGAGTTGGACAGTTGTTGTGGGAATTATGTTGTGCCATGTGTTGGCTATTTGAGTGCCATGTGTTGGCCATTTGAGCCTGATCAGCTCACTATTTTTTTTAAAAACCTACATGGAGTTTGGGTCTCCGGAGATTAGGATAGATTGTTGAAATATAGAAGTGCCATATGTTTTCAAGAACGAAGATGATTGCTTGATACTATGGTTATATTTAAAATTTTTTTGTTGAATATGTATACTTATCTGTTCTTGTTGCTTATATGTTTGTAGTACATGTAGTCGTCATAATTCATCCATATATTGGTATCTCACCCTTACAATATATCAGGTTTTCCAGGATTCTTGCCGATGTACCTTGGTACACTAGGGCAGGTGGTACCGAGAAGTTCCTAACCTCACTTGGGGATATAAATCCCAATCCTTGAAGAGGTTAGCGATGATTGTAATGGTAAGAACTATGGAGTTCTTTCCAGTTGATGTCTTGTAGAGTGACTAGCTTAGGATTTTCCTTTGGGGTTGTGTGTTTTGAGACAAGTCAGTTTATGTGGTTGACAACTTTTTTGAAATTCTGTTATGAATAATGAAGTATTTTAAAGAGAAATCCTTATGTTGTAGAAGAGTTTGTTTTTGAATAAAGTCAGTCTATGTATGTTGGTAAGTATGATATAGTTTGTACCATTGTGTTTGCCCCCATATTTTCAGACTCATGAAAATAATAAATTTTTTTCCCGAAAGCAGCCAGTAAACTTTCTTTTAATTTATTTCCGCATGTGATTAGGAAGTAATGCCCAAGGGGGTGTTACATTGGTGGTATCCGAGCTGGTCGAGTCTTTCAGGAACTTGGTGAATAATTCCGTTATGTTTTTGTTGTGTGATCTCTATTTGGTTATTTCTTGAATTGTTTCCTTGTCGAAACAATGTGTGTTGACGCACCAGTAGGTGTGTTTTGATGGGTTTTGTTTTGGTCGAGACCTTATGAGAACTCATGATTAGTAAATGGTACGTTGAATCATGTTGACACGTTCGTTTATCCTTTTGGGATGGTGTCAGACATTTGAATAAAGTACCCGTTGTGGAAGATTTTTCGGGAGTATTCCCTGAGTATGTTCCAGGTTTGTCCCTGTGAAGGATGTTGAGTTCGATTGATCTAGTTCCTAGATTCAATCGGGTCTCCATCGCCTCGTGTAGGATATTGCCTCCAAAGTTAGTCGAGTTAGGTGACTTGACATAAAGGGGAGATTGATGTCAGAACAGTTGTGGGACAAAGTGTGTCCCGAGGGGAGTGTCAGTGTTGCTCATGAGGATGAAGCATCACTTTTGTGAAAGTGACAACAGACGGTGATTAAAATTTGTAGTTTGTTAGGTAAACCGGTTATTTTCGAAGGCGCATCGGGGGACTATCTAAGATTTTGGAGCTGTTGATTCACCTTACGAGGAAAGACCAACTCTTCACATGACTGAGTATGTCATGGGTTATCGTACGCAGTTCAGAGAAGAATGAGGAAGACGACAACAAACCAAAATAAACGTGTTTAGAAAGACCTTCGTGCTTGTTCGAGGTCAAGCAAAACCAATCCGAACCTTCACTTTTAGAATGAGTGTCTCACGTTCAAGAAAACTCTTCATTGTACTATTTAATTCTTTATGGACTTGTCTATTGACATTTGTTCCTCGAGTCCCTATGATTGTATCAAGAAATCGTAGTGATCAAGTTTGTGGGTGTCAAACAAACTTTTGAGTTTGATTTGTGTTGCGTTAAAAACAGATGTCTTTAAGCTTATGCAAGTATACACAATCGTAACAAGTAATAAAGAGTAAGTAAGAGATCGTTCCCACGAGGATTAGAATTCTGTAGCAATTACCAAAAATTTACATTAATTGTTCTTGGTAGTTAAGATTAAAGGGTAACCAAATAGTGTGTGAAAGTGTTGATTTTCAAATAATAAAAAGGACAATATTAAAAACCAGTAATAAGAGAACAAGATAAGAAATAGAGAATGTTGTCAAATATGGATAAAATAGCTCTAGGTATGTTGCATCATAAATCCTGCTTAGCTTAGATTATGCTCTGCGTATGCTGCAGCAATTAACTCCAGGAAAATAAAAGTATGTTTTCCAACATTTCAGGGTTAGGTTCATTAACTTTGTTCTATTCCTAGATTCATATTAATTACACCACCCTCTTAATTAAGCACATTCCAGCTAGTTTAGGGACTTGAATAACTATTCCTAGCCTATTCAACACCATTTAATTTTCCAATTAATGGTTTAACCCCTATCCTTTATCAATTTCATCTTACTTAATTCTTCCAAACCAAATAAGCTTGATATTTAATTAAGTTGGTTATTCTTAACTAAACAACAATCAACACATAATAAAGGAAAATGCAAAACATAACATTGCATAACATAGCTAAGAATTCATTACAATAACATACCTAAAGCTTAAAAGGTTTAGCTCATGTTGGGCTTACAAACGCAAAATATAAAATGAGAAGAAAGACGTTACAAAGGGAGCACGAAAATGGAAGAAAGGAGAGGGGGAAGATGACCCCTGGCTACTGTCTTTCGTCCCCCAACTACTGTCCTCTGCAGCTCTCCTTTAAAAAGTAAGGAATATTCCCTTTTTTTAGGGTTTTACAAAGGCCTTTTTCTCTTTCTTACTTTTGGGCCAACTAAAGTAATATTAAAATAAGTGCTTGGGCCCATTTCCTTCAAATGTACCACCACAAAACCCTAAAGAAATCAGAAATGACGTCCTTAACTTTTAGAACAGCCGGTCAGGAGAGAGTAAAGGTGCTCAGCTTTTGTCCTTTTCTGCCCGTCCATATGCTGTTGCATGAGCAAAGTATTTTCCACCAGCTTGTCAGCAGTTTGCGCCCAGATGCTGCAGCATGCCCAGAGCATTTCTAGCAGCTTGTCTAAACTTCAACAAAAACCTATCAAAACTTAAGAAACACATTAAACATATTCCTCGACACTCAAAAATAGAATATTAAACGAAATTTATAAAAAGATACATATTACACTAAACTAACTTAAAACACCTAAAACATCTACATAAAATACTTAAATATTACAAAAGCTCTAGCCAAGAAAGAGTAAATAACTGTCATTTCTAAGAGTTTTCAGACCCCCAAACTTGAATCATTACTTGTCCTCAAGTAATGGAAAGAAAGACACAAAAGAAAAAGACACACAAGAAATCACCAAAGACCTAAACATGCACACAAGAATGATAGACCATAATTTTTTTTTAATCAGCCACTTTTTCCACAAAACCAACTTCTTTCATCCTCAACACTCAAGCATCACAAGTTAGCAGATTTTCATGACATCAATCATTTTCAGCCCAGAACAACATGCGACAACATTATGCACTCAGAACATTGTGTTCTTTCTCACTCACACAAGTAAGCGGGTTCACTCAATCATCATTCACATGCAACCCTATCATAAGCTTGACAAGCTTCTAAACTCACTAGCACAATATCAAAGCTTTACACTGCAAGAGGACTTTTATTGGGTTGTAATGGGGCTTAGGTTAGGGTATGATACATTTTTGGGAAGTGGCTAACACTAGGTGGAGTTTTGAAATGCTTTCCCTACAATGTGTTCCACACCAAATGCTTTCCACAAAGCAACACATCAATCTCAGTACCAAGGAGGAGGTACTCTTTTCTTTCTAGTTTCCTTATCCATCCATTCCTTTTCTTATTTCTCTTATTTTCTTTTCTTTTCTCTCTCTTTTTTTTTTAATGAACATAGAGAACAAGTTTCACAATTTAATGCCTTTGTCCTATTCTTGTTCTCTCCTTCTTCTTCTTTGTTTTTTTTAACAATTTTAATAAACAAAACTTAGCAAAGCTCGGTCATTTTACAATACATCACTTTGTTGTATAGCACCCCCAAACTTAGAATGGTGCTTGTCCTCAAGCTACCTCTAAACTTATGTTACAAGCATATTGTCAAGAAAAGCATCCCTAAGCTCTGCCTAGATAGGACAGTTATTGTTTTTCAAGTTATGGGGCTTGTAATGTGGCTAGTAACAGAATAAGGGGCTCAAGCTCAAAGGGCTCACACACAAAGTTAAAATCAAAGGGTAGGCTATTTAGGCTAAGACTAGGAATAAGACAAATCTAATATGCCTCAAGCAAAAGTGTGTGCAGCAGTGATATGTACAAGCAAGCAAGAATCAAGTCAAACTTTTCAGAGAATGCATATGTATGGAACTCACAATCAAATAAAATTGTCGAGGCTCAAAATCTCACAGGTTATATCAAAATGCTGCAACATATGTTTAAGCTTCAAATAATTTCAGTCAATCCAAATAGCTAAAAAGTTTAACAATCATGTCAAAGGTCCAGAAATTAAGGTTATGGTCCAAACAACTTGATTTATTGTTCAAAAGATGCCCATGAAGGGGGTTTTTCATTAATCAATTATGGTCCAATCAGAGTCAAACATAATAAAACAGCTAACAGGAAATCACTATGAAACAGAACATAAACTACAGTACTACTAGAAGGATGCAACATAAAAAGAATAAAAATTTCCAAAACAGTAAAAGGGTAGAAGAGAAAACATCCCTTGTTCTGATGTTGCCGCATGCTACAGCATCTGAGTGCAGAAATTCTTCACAGCTGGGCCAAACAAAAGTAGCTCCTCCTTTGAGCAAATTGAGCCATTTTCCTGAGTGTTTTATTTCCCGGGCTTTTAACCTCTTTGGGAATAGCCACCTCATCTTACTCCTCATATGTTTGAGTTGCCTCTTTAATCTTTGGGAGAAAGATAGTGAAGGCTTTTCCGGTGCAAAATTGGGTAAAGAATTTTCTGCATATTTTTCAGAAGTTTCTGTAGATTTTTTCTGCTGTGTTTTCTTTGCTGCAGCATGTTCATAAGATTCCGCAATAATTGGATCAATCTTTTTAAACCCAGATTCTGCATTCTGGACATTGCTCTTAGTCACAACAGATTTTCTGTCTCTATTCTGCCATAATGAAGTAAGCAATTCTTTCCCATTTATGAGGATTATTGCCTTGCAGTGCTCCATTTCATTAAACTTAGGTGTCTCTATGGTGCTGGGCATTGTGCAAGTCTGTCTTGAGCTCGATATTGTAGTCAATTGTCCAATCTAATTTAAAGGATTCCTCGATGCTGCATCCTGACTCTGCAGTTGGGCTTTTGTTTATGTCATGAAGGCTTTAGGTACTGCTTCCAAATAAATGTGTTGATTGCTAGATTGAGCTTGTTGTTGCTGTTGAGGTTGCTACAGCATCTGTTGTTGGGGTGAGTATCCAAGATAATTCACAGATGCATGATTCCCAAAACAATTTTCAAATAAGTGCTCCCCTTCTCAGTACACACACGATACAACATCAGTTTGGAAATAGTGTTGCTCATTTCCCATAGGCTCATTCATTACAGCTTGGTTTGCATAGATGCTCTGGTTAGCCATGATTAAAATTTTCACCATGTTTGTCAGTAAGGCTAACTGAGCAGAAATAGCAGAAATTTCAGTCACTTCATGCACGCCTGCTGCAGCATTTGATTTGCTGGAGCATAGCCTAGCAGTGGACAATTGATGACTATTTGCAGCAATGCTTTTAATCAGGGCATATGCTTCATTATAAGACTTTGTCAGCACTGTGCCACCTGTTGAAGCATCCAACATCATTCATGCATTAGGCAACAATCCATCATAGAAATGCTCCATTTGAATGCATGTAGGATGTCCATGATGAGGGCATCTCCTCAATAGCTCCTTAAACCTCTCCCCAAGCCTCAAACAGTGGTTTATCATCTATTTACTTGAATGAGTTTATGTCATTCCTCATCCTAGCATATTAGAAGCGGGAAAGTATTTAATGAGGAATTTTTCAGCTAACTTGTTCCATGTATCCACTGAGTTGGGCTCCAAACAATATAACCTAGTTTTAGCCTTCCCACTCAGAATATGGAAACAATCTCAACTTGAAGGCATCATCAGTAACGCCTGAGTATTTAAAGTTACTAGCCACATCTAGAAACTGCTTCACATGTAAGTGAGGATATTCATTGTTAGCTCCACTGAATGGCCCCATTAGTTGCAGCATTTGAAACATGAAAGGTTTGAACTCAAAGTGAGGGGCTGTGATTTCAGATCTCACAATCCCCGTGTTCAAAATTGATGGATCAAAGAGTGCATATTCTCGGATAGCACTATTCCTATCATTGGCCAATGCCATGCTGTCAGGGTACTTTGCTGCAACCATTTCAACCAGAACAAGTACATGTTGCTACAACAATCACTGCAAAAATCAGTTGTCCTAACTAAAAGAACTACTAATATGAAAATTGGAATTTAAACACCATTACTGATCCCCGGCAACGGCGCCAAAAACTTATTGCGTTAAAAACATATGTCTTTAAGCTTGTGCAAGTATACACAATCGTAACAAGTAATAAAGAGTAAGTAAGAGATCGTTCCCTCGAGGATTAGAATGCTGTAGCAATTACCAAAAATTCAGATTAATTGTTCTTGGTAGTTAAGATTAAAGGGTAACCAAATAGTGTGTGAAAGTGTTGATTTTCAAATAATAAAAAGGACAATATTAAAAACCATTAATAAGAGAACAAGATAAGAAAAAGAGAATGTTGTCAAATATGGATAAAATAGCTCTAGGTATGCTGCATCATAAATCCTGCTTAGCTTAGATTATGCTCTGCGTATGCTGCAGCAATTAACTCCAGGAAAATAAAAGTATGTTTTCCAACACTTCAGGGTTAGGTTCATTAACTTTGTTCTATTCCAAGATTCAGATTAATTACACCACCCATAAATTAAGCAAATTCCAGCTAGTTTAGGTACTTGAATGACTATTCCTAGCCTATTCAACACCATTTAATTTTCCAATTAATGTTTTAACCCCTATCCTTTATCAATTTCGACTTACTTAATTCTTCCAAACCAAATAAGCTTGATATTTAATTAAGTTGGCCATTCTTAACTAAACAACAATCAACACATAATAAAGGAAAATGCAAAACATAACATTGCATAACATAGCTAAGCATTCATTACAATAACATACCTAAAGCTTAAAAGGTTTAGCTCATGTTGAGCTTACAAACGCAAAATATAAAATGAGAAGAAAGACATTACAATGGGAGCATGAAAATGGAAGAAAAGAGAGGAGGAAGATGACCCTTGGCTACTGTCTTTCGTCCCCCAGCTGTTGTCCTCTGCAGTTCTCCTTCAAAATGTAAGGAATGTTCCCTTTTTTAGAGTTTTACAAAGGCCTTTTTATCTTTCTTACTTTTGGGACAACTAAAGTAATATTAAAATAAGTGCTTGGGACCATTTACTCAAATGTACCACCACAAAACCCTAAATAAATCAGAACGTCCTTAACTTTTAGGACAGCCTGTTAGGAGAGAGAAAAGGTGCTCAGCTTTTGTCCTTTTCTGCACGTCCATATGCTGCAGCGTGACCAAAGCATTTTCCAGCATCTTGTTAGCAGTTTGCACCCAGATGCTGCAGCATGCCCAGAGCATTCCAGCAGCTTGTCTAAACTTCAACAAAAACCCATCATCAAAACTTAAGAAACACATTAAACATATTCCTAGGCACTCAAAAACAGAAAATTAAACGAAATTTATAAAAATACACATATTACACTAAACTAACTTAAAACACCTAAAACATCCACATAAAATACTTAAAGATTACAAAAACTCAAGCTAAGAAAGAGTAAATAACTGTCATTTCTAAGAGTTATCAATTTGAAATCTATCATGACTCCTATACTGTTTATGACTATTTCTTGAGTTATGACCCAAATAATTTATTAGTAACAAAAGTTTCTTGATGAAACTCATGCTAGTCACTTTTACTTTTGGTAAATGTGACCCAGTCCAATTTTGTCAGACTGAATTCCCTTTAAAATCATCCTTTGAGGAACGTCTTGTAGTACGTTGAATACTCTTAGAGTTAAAACTATCTGAGGGAATTCTAATGGAAGAGGCAGCTCTATTAGATTCATGTTTACAAATGTGTATTGACCATGCATTTTTACATCCACGATCCTAATTGAAGAATCTTTTTCCATACGGGATGTTCCTGTATCTTTCAAATTGATGAAATTCTTCTCTAAGCTTTTGTGAAAGTGAAATCAAGAAACTTATTTTCTTGAAAATTTCTTTTTCTAATCTCCAAGACCATGCCTTACTGTAATTCAAAAGGATTTGTAATCTTTGACCAACGTTACCCTACGTATTCTTCCAAATGTCATTGGCGTGTAATCTATCTCATGAGTCATGAGGATGGGTATATGATTTATATTGGGATGTCAGAGTTAGTCGAGTACAGTGAAAAAGAGATAATTTGATGCTTGAGACCTTCCTTGTCACGATATTAGTGTTGTGATGGATTTCGCTAAGAATTTATCGAAGATCTTTAAGAGAAATCGTTTTGTTTGAGTGATCGTAGACAGGCTGACGAAGTTAACATCCTCCATACCTGTTAAGATCCACTATGCAGTGGATAAGCTAACCGACATGGGTATCAGAAGACTAATCAGTCTTCATGGAATATCTTCAAATTTCACTTCAAAATGAAGACCCGAAGTTTACCAATTTTGTCATGAAAACCCGCTCCAAGTATTGAGGACCAAGTTGAGATTAATTTTAACGGATCACCCTCGACTCGAGTGGATGAGCGATAGAAATAATGTGATCTTTCAGAAGTTGGTTTGGGGAGTAAGGGTAATATTTGACTACGATCATCTCTTTAGCTGGATGGACAAGGAGTGACGAAATTTTTGTTGAGGTATAGTTGTGGCTAGTAAGATGTGAATAATTAAGATCAATGACAGTAAGTGAGGAAAGTTTTGTAAATCAAATGTTGATCGAGGCAGAACATTGTTAAAGGAATCTAGGGTAATGATCAGTATCCATGGTTAAGATTAATTTTATGAGTTTGAGATTTATAGATAAATGTCTATATTAGTTTCCCTAAGCTAAACAGGAGCAGTAAAGAGGATTTCTTGAGTAAAACTAAGTTGTTAGAGAATTTTAAGATTTACGGTTTTAGATGATTCAAACCAAGGTGATTCCTTTTGGTTATAGTTGCATGAAGGAGTGTGATCATGTTCTATAAGATTAAAATGTATGATTATGATATAACTTTGGAGTGATAGAATATGTTCAAAGGAAAACTAAGACTACGTTGTTTTGATTAGAGACTTGAGGTATGTGATTTTGATAGAATCTATAAAAGTAGATTATGTCAGAAGGGCTAAGGCTACAGATGTATACCTTGAGTAGTAAGCTGATGTATGTTGGAATAAAGTTAATTTTATCTTGGTAATGATTATGATAGTTAGATGTGTGGAAGGTAGTTTTTCTATTAGACTAGTGATCGAGAATGGAAGTGATTGAGTTTTGGTTTTAGCCTTCATGAGGGAGAAACTAAGATACAATGTCATGAATAGTGGATATAATCTGGTGGTAGAAAATTTCGAGGATGAATGAGAACAACGTAAGAATTGATTATGTTATGGAGTTAGCAATAAGAGGAATGAAGCGACTGAAAATACAACATGGAATTTTGGATAGGAACTGATGTGTATGCTATAAGAGAAGTGAGAATCTTAGTTTAAAATCTTGGTGTTAATGGTAATGGTTAAAGATGTTGCATGATTTTTTTTTCCTGATGGATTAGTATTAAAGCAAGAGGAGATTAAGTTTTAATTAAATTTTTATGTGTGGGAGATACAATGTAGGATCTTGAGTCCCAAGATCCTGTCTAGTTCGGAGTAATGAAATTTCGGGGACGAAATTTATTTTTAGTGGGTAGTAATGTAACACCCCGATTTTTTTTCCGTTACTTAATAATCTGTGTTTATGAATGTATATGTGTGTTTATTATTTTAAATTTGAGAGATTATTTTTTGATAAACTAAAATTATTTTCATGATTCATTTTATAGTAGGAAGCTACTATTAAAATTCCAGTTGAAATTTCAGACGAAAAGTCTACATTCTCACTGTCAGTAAGACTTTACTGATACAGAAAACGAATTCGACTCGTAAAATGAAACTGTAAAAAAAAATTTAACAAGATTATAACGATTCCTGTGATTTTAAAATTTTTCATTTCTAATTACTTCAATAAATAATTTTTCTGGATGATAATTTATGAAGGAAATACGATCGGTTTTCACTGTAAGAAAATTAATGGAACCGGAATGAAAGAAAATTATTTAAAATAGATTTGATACAAATTTGATGAGACTTGAATAGTAACTCCATTTATTACATAACATCATGACCTTACACACAATTATTTTCTTTATTTTGACAAGTAACCATTATTTTACTTAAATCTATATTTTTATTTTAACAAAAAAATTGAAAGACTTGATGTTGAAGTTGATGGATGTGATATTGAATAGTGATTTCATTTCTTGCTTTTCATCATTTTAATTAAACTTGCAAGAAACCTTTTCTTTAATTATTAATTAAAACCTAAGCATTTATAATTCAAGTTTTGTTTTCAAAATTCCTCTCCTTTCTCTCACACATCACCGCAGCCCCCTCCCCCCTTCCGTTTTCTATAAATACCCACTTCCTTCTCCATTCATCATTTTCCTCCTTCACTCACCCACACACTTATTCCCCCCACCCTCCATTTTCTATAAACACCCACTTCCTTCTCCATTCATCATTTTCCTCCTTCACTCACCCACACACTTATTCATTTACTTACACTTACACATTAATCCCCCATTGATGCTCTTGGAAGCTTGGAAAACCCTTGCTCATCTTCATCCTCACATCACCACTTAGGGTATATTGAATAGTGGTTTCATTTATTGCTTTCATCATTTTAATTAAACTTGCAAGAAACCTTTTCTTTAATTATTAATTAAAACCTAAGCATTTTCAATTCAAGATTTTTTTTCAAAAATTCTCTCCTTTCTTTCACACATCAGCTGCAGCGCCCCCCCCCCCCCCATTTTCTATAAATACCCATTTCCTTCTCCATTCATCATTTCCCTCCTTCACTCACTCACACACTTGTTCATTTACTTACACTTACACATTAACTCTCCCATTGATGCTATTGGAAGCTTGGAAAACCCTTGCTCATCTTCATCCTCTCATTACCACTTAGGGTATATTTCTTCTTCTCTAATATTCATCTTCTCAAATGCTTACTTATTATCAACATGCATGTTAATTTTCTTTTTTTATGTTGCATGTTCAAAGTTTTAGTTAAAAATTTCAAGAAAAATCCTTAGAAAATTCTTTTTAGAAAGAAACCAATTTTTATGAACTCTTATGTATCCTTATCTTCATCTCACATGCTTGCATGAACGAAAAACTTCTCCAAACCCATTTTCTATAGGGTGGCCGAAAACCCTATGTAGGAGAATTGGTGTTTTTGCTCAATTATCTTATACTTGATTTAAAGATCCTCTGTCAACTACTACTTTTGGTTTATATATGTTTCCATGTATGTGTTTGAGGGACTAGGACCCTTGCATGTTGGTTTTATGGTTTGTGGATGATGCTAGAGTGAAGATAATAACTTGGTGTGGATGAACATGGGTAAAATGTGTTCCCGATAGCATGATATACATTTATTCGTAAGCCCATAAATTTTTATAAAAAACGTATTTCTGAAAAATAAATACATATTTGGAAAGAAGACTTCTGGGACTTCAATTTGATATATAATATGTAAGAATTTGGATTAGATTTTGTGTTAAAGCCCCTATTAAAGTAGAGTCAAATTCTGTCTGCGAAAATATGAACATAGTTGGTTGCATGATGATTTTAAATATGATTTTGAAGGTTAAAAACTTTTATAAAAATTTATAGGTTAATAATGAAGTATATATAAATTTTGGTTGAATATTTGAGATTTTTAAATGTGTATATAAAGAGAAAAAATTTCATAAAGTTACATGTTGGTGAACTTGGGTTTCTGGAAAATCCTGTACAATCAGAGGCAGTGCGTGATTTTTAATAAATTAATACCTTCGAATTTTGACATGGAACCAACTGCAATGTGTTTATTTGAGTACCTTCAATTAAATTTTCAAAAAATTTAAAGGTCATTTGAGTGGTCATTCACATTTTAAACACACTGTTGTTCTGAAAATACTTTTATAAAAGAGTTCAACATACTTTTTGAATGAAAAATATGGTTTTGAAAATAATATCTTTTAAGATGATCAAGTAAATATTTTGGTATAAAGTGGACTATAAACAAATGTTAATATAAAGATATAAAAAAATATGGGATTAAAGTATATATATATATATATATATATATATATATATATATATATATATATATATATATATATATATATATAAGTAAGTCTTGGACAAAATGTAATCCAAGAAATTGTAAAAGATTAGACATCTCTAGCATCATTTTTTTCCTAGCCAGGGCCAAAACCTATACTTAGAAAGATAAGATGACTTTGTTATTTTAATTTAAGTCATTCGCTTAATTCTTAGACTTGCGGCACGCTGTGGGCAAAGGAAGTTCGCTCTGGGTAACACGGAAACAAAGACTTTTTCTACCCGTTGAATCAGGTAAGGGGAGACTGCCCGAGGGATGCTCTTTATGATAACTACATGTTGTTTGTGATTGATTTTATGTGTGTTTGCAGAGTTTTGATTGGTGGCTTAAGTTGTTTGCTTAGTCTGATAACTATATGTTGTTTGTGTTTGTCTTAATGTGATTGGTTGAATGTTTTGAGGTGATAATTTAAGTTGTTTATGTGATTAAATAACATGTTTAAATTTGAATGTTTGACTGATTATTTAAGAATATATGTGAATTAGCTGATACATGTTGTATATGTTATGAGACTATTTGGTTGATTGTATGAAAAGCCTAATGATTTGTTAGAGCTCAATTAATAATCAAGGATAAAAGCTTTAAGAAAAATATATGAAGAATTTAGTTGAAGAAACAGTTTTGGTAAAAGAGAAAGTAACTATCTTTTCAAAAATTTCTATAAGAGTTTAAAAATTAAAATTATTTCTATGAAGGAAAATTATTTGAAGATTTAAGTGATTTTATCTTAAGAAAATTTGATATTTGAAAATATTTTATGGTACAAGACCATAAAGAAAAATAAGTTTATTTTGATATTTTGAAAAGATTGTCATTCATAGCTTCAAATATTTTTTCAGAAAGAGAAAATTTCAAAGTAAGATAGATTTTTGGAAAAGAAATGGATTTCCTATAACTTTATTTTTTTAAAAAAAAAATGAATTTCAAATGAAAAAGTTTTTCTTTTGCCAAAAGTTTTGCGCAGCAAAAAAAAATTCCAATAACTTGGATAAGTTACGGAGGTTTTGTTTTGTATTTGTGTTTCACTGAACGAAAAATAACATTGAAAAGTAAACCTAGTAACAGAGACGTCGGGATACTAGTGTTTCGACAGCAAAAAGCACGTGGATCTATGATCCGTATCACGATGTTGTGGACTGTGTGTCCTATATACGTTGTTGTAGACTGTGTGTCTTATACACGTTGTTGTAGACTGTGTGTCCTATACACGTTGGTGTGGACACTAGTGGAAAATATACATTAGACGGTAAAGGTTTACGTCAGTTAACCAAAAACTAGACATTAAAAAGGGGGCGGTGGCAGTTTTGTAAATATCAGACTTTATTAATTCACTGTTAACGTCAGTTGTTTTAAGGACTGACGTTAAAAGTGAGGCGGTGGCAGTTTTGTAAATATGAAATCACTATTTGCGTCAGTTGTTTAATGAACTGACGTTAAAAGTATTTTGCAAGAAATTATTAAAACTTTTAACGTCATTTGTTTATAAAACTGACGTTAGAAGTGTGATTTTTACTTCAGTTAAATAAATAACTGACGTAAATAATCAACTCATTCCTATCTTTCTTTCGTTGTCATCTCCCTGTTGTCACTCTTAACGCAGATCATCACTCCATATAGTGCAGTTTATTTCTAATCTTTTTTTAAAAAAGTTTATTTTTAATCTTAATTAATTAGCTTGAATTAGTAAATTAACAAATTCTTGTGCAAATTAAAATAAATAAACACTTAACATAAAACAAGTTATATATGTATAATCAAATCGTATCTCATTGAAGCGATTCATAAGTTACAATTACATGTTTAAAAGATAAAAAATTTCCGCAAGATAGCACTAAAATATAAAAAAGTTTCTGTTTCAACATCATTTTCTTCTCAGTCCTGTCCTCAGAATCTCCAACATTGAATGCATCCCCTCCCTCATTTGAAGTCGATGCTCCATCTAAATCCACAGTCACTTTGGAGCCGTGGCAGAGTGAAGGGTGCACTCGATCCGTTTCAGCAATATTCTTGGAACAGCCACTTGGTTCCAAAGCTGAGGTTTTGGAACTGTAGCTGCTGATTCTCCAGAAGGATGATGGTGTGTGCAATTCACATAATGCGATTTACACACCCTTATCACCCATGTAATGCGATTTACACAACCTCAGAAGTTGTTTCACCATTAAGACAGAGACCTTTAAGTCTAGGTATAGAAAGAAAGAGTGATGAAGTTAATCTCCATGGCAGAGCCATATTGTGAAGCAGAAAATTAAAATTAAAGGAAGGAAGGAAGCTATTTATAGGAGTAGGGGATGAAGTTACTAGGCGTCGTAAGTTGCTAAAAAATTAAATTGATCATTAAGAGCATTAGGTTCCAAGGCGCATTGGGAGTTGGCAGTCATATATTATAAACGTGCAGAAAAGAAAACGCCCGAAGGAATAGGAAGAAACTTATACACTTTTAATGTCAGTTGTTGAATAAAACTGATGTTAAAAATGTTTTTAAAATAAAAAATATTTATTTTTAACGTCAGTTGTTTATACAATTGACGTTAAAAGTGTGATTTTTACTTCAGTTAAATAAACAGCTGACGTAAATAATCCTATATCCCTATCTGAAATGCGCGCCCTGTTGTAGAGGTCTGTTAACGTCAATTGTTGAATAAAACTGAAGTTAAAAGTGTTTTTAAAATAAAAAATATTTATTTTTAATGTCTGTTGTTTATACAATTGACGTTAAAAGTGTGATTTTTTACTTCAGTTAAATAAATAACTGACGTAAATAATCCTATATCCCTAGCTATCTGAAATGCCCTGTTGTCACTCAATTAACACAGGTCTCAGAGCCATTTTGTGAAGGAATAGAAATATAGAGGAAAAGAAGAGGCAGAAATACAGACAGTTACAGAATAATGTTACTTTATACAGAGACACAACACTTTTAACGTCAGTTGTATTCAACAACGGACGTTAAAAGTGTTTTTTTAAAAAATATTAATATTTAACGTCAGTTTGTTAATAAAACTGACGTTAAAAAATTAATTTTAACGTCAGTTGTTTAATACAACTAACGTTAAATGTTGTTTTAATATGTTTACACCCGCGCGCCTTCTGCACTTCGCTCTGTACGTACGTCTCTTTTCTCTTTTCATCACGCTCAACCCTAAATCACTCTCAACCCTCACTCTCACTCTCACCCAGCACAGAACCCTAATCGCGAGCTCATCTCCACCGCAACCACCGCAACCACCGCGAGGGCTTCTTCGCCACCACCGTGAGGTACACTATTAACCCTAACTCTGTCTTTCCATTCATTCTTTGCAATAACTTGACGTACATCTCTCTTTCTCCTTCCCGCGCACTAACTCTCCTTGTCCCTCTGCTCTCAGTAACCACATCGAACGTTGGCCACCACTCGAGCTCCCATCCCCACCACCATGCGAGCACCTATTTCTGGTGAGTATTTAGGGCACATTTTTGTATTTTTGGTTTTGAGTGTATGTTGAAACTGTAGTGTCAGTAGTTGAAACTTGAAACCGTGAGTTTGAGTTGTTTGGAATGTACGTCTCTGTTTTTGGTTTTGAGTGCATGTTGCTCTGCTGGTTGATCTGTCACGGCCGTGATGCTAATCACGGCTAGGCCGTGATCAGTTCTGCCTGTATGTGATGGCATGGTCTGTTCAGTTGGCACGTTACGGCCGTGATGGACATCACTGCCAGGCCGTGACCAGTGCTTGGCAATTAATCTTTAAAAACTATAGTTTTCAATCTCCCGTATTGTCCTTATATTGGATATATATATGTTTTGTATATCTACAGGACCTATCTAGTTATGGATCGTAGTTGGATGGTTTGTAAGCATACTAGTGCTGAGTATTTGAAGGGGGTGGGAGAATTTATAGAATTTGCTCAAAGGAATGTTCCTAATAGTAATGGAATGTTCTGTTGTCCTTGTGTCAAGTGTTTGAATACGAGGAAATGTACGGTGAAGGATATACGTACTCATTTGATTTGTGAAGGGATTTGCTTGAGTTATACAAGATGGATATGGCATGGTGATATGTTGTTGAGTAGTAATACGGCGAGTGTCTCCCAAAGTGAGGACGTTGACCTAAGGAGGATGATCGAGTAGAGGACATGATCCGTGATATTGGACAAGAATCTTTTCATCGAGCGCATGTGTATGATAGGTTGTGCGGTGATGCGGATAAGCCTTTATATCCAGGGTGTACTACTCATACACGGTTGTCGGCGGTGCTAAAATTGGTTTGTGTGAAGGCGAGAAATGGTTGGAGCGATAAAAGCTTCACGGAATTGCTTGAAGTGTTGAAAGACTTGCTTCCGGAGGACAACACATTGCCTGACCGTAACTATGAGGCCAAGAAGGTATTGTGTCCTATGGGTATGGAGTATTAGAAGATACACGCATGCCCCAATGATTGCACATTGTACACCGGTGTTCATGAAGACAAACACGATTGCCCCAAATGTTGGTTATCACGATACAAAGTGAAGGGTGGTGATGATGATGATGATGTTGATGATGTGATAAAAAAGGGTCCTCCTGCGAAGGTGTTGTGGTATCTTCCAATAATTCCAAGGTTCAAGCGATTGTTTGCCAATGCGAAAGATGCGAAGAATCTTAGATGGCATAATGATGAGAGGAAACGTGATGGAAAGGTTCGTCATCCTGCTGATTCTATTCAATGGAAGAATATCGATACTATGTTTCCGGATTTCGCCGATGAGCCAAGAAACCTAAGGCTTGGACTTGCTACGGATGGAATGAATCCTTATGGTAACATGAGTAGTATTCATAGTTCATGGCCTGTTCTGTTGGTGATTTACAACATGCCCCCTTGGTTGTGCATGAAGCGCAAATACATGATGTTGTCTATGATGATTTCGGGCCCAAAGCAACCGGGAAATGACTTAGATGTTTATCTAGGTCCCTTGATTGAAGACTTGAAAACGTTGTGGGTGGAAGGTGTTGATGTAGTTGATGGGTATTCTCATGAGACTTTCAAGCTTCGTGCCATGTTATTTTGCACCATCAACGACTTTCCAGCATACGGTAACTTGTCCGGGTACAGTGTCAAGGGGCATAAAGCATGCCCTATATGTGAAGAAGGCACATGCTACACTCAGTTGCATCATGGAAACAAGATGGTTTACCTTGGGCATCGGAGATTTCTTAGACGTGATCACCCATATCGTAAGATGAAAAAAGCTTTTAATGGATGCCAAGAGACAGAAGAAGCGCCGGCGGCCTTAATTGGAGAGCAGGTTTATCAGAGGGTAAAGGACATCGATGTTATATTCGGCAAGTCCAAAAAGAAAGGTAAATCTCTTGAGAAAAACATATGGAAGAAGAGGTCGATATTCTTTGATCTTCCATACTGGCGCAAGCTTGATGTCAAACACTGCATTGATGTGATGCATGTGGAGAAAAATGTGTGTGATAGCGTGATCGGGATGCTTCTCAACATTTAGGGCAAGACAAAGGATGGTGTGAATGCTCGTCTCGACCTCGTTGCTATGGGTATACGAGAGCAGTTAGCTCCAGTTGTTGAGGATGGTAAGCGGACTTATTTGCCGCCAGCATGTCATACTTTGTCAAAAAAAGAGAGACAAAGTTTCTGCGGGTGTCTTTAGGGCATCAAAGTTCCATATGGTTACTCTTCAAATATGAAGAGGCTTGTCTCTAGTGATCTTAAATTGGTTGGCTTGAAGTCTCATGATTGTCACATCTTGATGCAACAACTTCTGCCTGTTGCTATTCGTGGTATTGCTACAAAAAATGTGAGACATGCCATTACTCGGTTGTGCTCTTTCTTCAATTCTATATGTAGCAAAGTCGTTGACCCCCGTATGTTGGATGACTTGGAAGTTGAGGCTGCTACAATCTTATGCCAATTGGAGATGTATTTTCCTCCTTCCTTTTTCGACATAATGGTTCATTTAATTGTTCATTTGGTGAGGCAGATTAGATTATGTGGGCCGGTTTTTCTGAGATGGATGTACCCAGTTGAGCGCTACATGAAGATCTTGAAAGGGTACGTGAAGAATGCTCATCGTCCGGAGGCATCTATTGTTCAAAGGTATGTTGCAGAAGAAGCTATTGAGTTTTGTTCGGACTACCTTCATAACACGGATCCTATATGGGTTCCTAAGCCTCGGCATGATGAGATCAGATGTCAAGGTAAGGGTACACATGGCTTAAGAATTAATAGGAAGGATCGGGAGGAAGTGCTTCAAGCACATTTGTATGTATTGAACAACATCGAATGTTTCAGCCTTTCTTATTTGAACATAAAAGAAAAGTCAATCAATAAAACCCTCGAATGAGCGAAATGTGGTTGTTGAACAAGTATAACAAGACTTTCTTACCATGGTTCAAGGAAGAAATGCTTAAGGATGGTAGTACTGCTTCTGATGACGTAAAATGGCTAGCACGTGGGCCTAACTTCAACGTCATATGTTGGAGCGGATACGACATAAATAACTTTTCCTTTTATACAAAGGAACAAGATAACAAGAGTACCATGCAAAATAGTGGGGTTATGATCGTGGCCGAAGCAATGCTCTTCTCTAGTGCAAAGGACACAAAACCCGTTACAGCACCGACACCTTACTTTGGATATATTGAAGATATTTGGGTGCTCGATTACACTAAGCTTACGGTGCCGATATTTAAATGTAAGTGGGTTGATAGTAACGGTGGTGTACAAACCGACGAATTGGGGTTCACATTGGTAGACCTCAACAAGTTAGGTCATATAAATGAGCCTTTCATAATGGCTTCCCAAGCAAAACAAGTGTTCTACATCACTGATCCTTCTAACAAAAGGTTGTCCGTGGTTCTCCAAGGAAAAAGCATGTATAATGGTAGTGATGAAAATGAAGATTCAAATCTTGATATTCCTGAGACTCCTTCTTTTTCAACAAACACGCCTACTATAATCGAGGAGACAGAGGTGGACGATGTACATGCCACTCGTGATGATCATCACGAAGGGATATTGATATAGGTAGTTTAAACTTAGTATACATTTATAACCTATGTTAATAAATATATATTGTTTTGAAAAGTCATACATATGGATCATTGTTCCATTTTTCCTTTGCAATTCTGTAATGTGTGTGATATTCTGTGTTACTGGGATATTTACTGAATGCAGGGATGGCTTAGGGGAGTGATATTTTAAAACTGAATTTAAAAAAAAAAATACTATTAACGTCAGTTGTATCATACAACTGACGTTAAAAGTATTTTATAAAAATATCTGATGAGACTATTAACGTCAGTTGTTTATTACAACTGACATTAAAATTAAGACCTTTAACGTCAGTTCTTGATAACAATTGACGTTAGTTTTAACAAAATTAACGTCGGTTTTGTTAAAAAACTGACGTTAATTTTGACAAAATTAACGTCAGTTGTGTTAAAGAACCGACATTAATAGTGTTATATTTAACGTCAGTTCTCAACTGACGTTAAAAGTTAAACTTTTAACGTCAGCTGTATTTACGTCAGTCAGTATTCTGACGTAAAAAATCAATTTTAACTGACGTAAAAAGCACTTATTGCACTAGTGGGACTGTGTGTCCTACACACGTTGCGATAAAACGTGGTGAATGTGGTAAAAAGGTGAAAACTTGTTTTTCTACGACCACAAAGTCTAAGACTAGTGCACAGGTCTAGGACTGTTGTGATTGGACACTTGGACTAAAACGTTGTGTTGATAATGAAAGTTTTAAAACGTCGAAAATCTATGGATGGTCGTGAGCCTTGAGCCTCGACAGGGAAAGAATGAAACACAACGAAAAACTATGAAAATAAAATGTTTTTACATGCATTTGGCATACGTGCCCAAATTGTTTTGTGTGAATGCCTTGAAGGGAAAGGTATCTCATGCGACGGTGTATCATTGGTGCCTTGATGGACCATGATTTTCATGAGCCTTGTTCACTGTGCCTTGTGTAGGACGGTGTGCTCTGGAGCCCACATGCATTGACGACCGTGCCTTGAATTGGACAGTTGTTGTGGGAATTATGTTGTGCCATGTGTTGGCTATTTGAGTGCCATGTGTTGGCCATTTGAGCCTGATCAGCTCACTGTTTTTTTTAAAACCTGCATGGAGTCGGGGTCTCCGGAGATTAGGATAGATTGTTGAAATATCGAAGTGCCATATGTTTTCAAGAACGAAGATGATTACTTGATACTATGCTTATATTTAAAAATTTTATGTTGAATATGTATACTTATCTGTTCTTGTTACTTATATGTTTGTAGTACATGTAGTCATCATAATCCATCCATATATTGGTATCTCACCCTTACAATATATCGGTTTTTCCTGGTTTCTTGCCGATGTACCCTGGTACACTAGGGCAGGTGGTGCCAAGAAGTTCCTAACCTCACTTGGGGATATAAATCCCGATCCTTGAAGAGGTTGGCGATGATTATGATGGTAAGAACTACGGAGTTCTTTCCAATTGATGTCTTGTAGAGTGACCAGCTTAGGATTTTCCTTTGGGGTTGTGTGTTTTAAGACAAGTCAGTTTATGTGGTTGAAAACTTTTTTGAAATTCTGTTATGAATAATGAAGTATTTTCAAGAGAAATATGTATGTTGTAGAATATTTTGTTTTTGAATAAAATTAGTCTATGTATGTTGGTGAGTATGATATAGTTTGTACCATTGTGTTTGCCCCCATATTTTCAGACTTATGAAAATAATAGTAGTTTTTCCCGAAAGCAACCAGTAAACTTTCTTTTAATTTATTTCCGCATGTGATTAGGAAGTAATGACCAAGAGGGGTGTTACACTTTCTTTGGTTAAGGCAATTAGTTGATTTTTCAAAATTTAACCATTTTCTTAGATTTTTCTATAGCCTTAGCCAACCTCATAGAGTCATTATACAATTCAAGAAAAGCATCATGCAAGGCATCATATGAGATATCAGATGATGAATTAGAGCTTACCTCATCGTCACTTTCATGACCCGCCATGAGACACAAGTGTTGGGAATTTGCGTATATAAAAAAAATAACGCAGCGGAAAAATTCCCATCGAAGGATCCTTGCGAATGGTCACGATTCATGGTTAGAAGATTTACCTCTTGAAGCGACGACAGTTGATTAAAATCGTTTATCACGAACACCGCACGAACGATGTCTCTAAGGTATCCACACGAGCAGATTCCGTGAACGCCCAACGTCACGAACCCGAAGCGTCTCTGTCTCACAGTGCTAGCTTCGAAAACCGAGACCTGCTGCTCACTATCACTCTGTATGTGCGGCTAGGGTAAAACAAAACCGTGTAGGCACAATAGCTTAAGTGGTCTACTTATAGCAGCACCTCCTTAAGTGAGTTAGTGAGCAGCGTTTGACCTAAGCCCCATGTACTATGCGCTAGGCCCAATAGAAAAGTCCAACTCTCCTTTTAATGCTTCTTTTAATCCGCTCTTATGTGTGTGACCCTATAGGTTCCCAAAACGTTAGTAGTAATATTAAATCCCATTTAATATTACAAACAGTGAGCGGTATCTAGCAATACATCACTGCTACCTAAGTAGTGGGAAAGTCAGTGATTTGACGAAACCTTTCCGTGACAAATATTCATGTGCATTATTATCCCTTTGTCCATATATCTATATTGAACACAAGACATAGAATGTGTCACCCTTGTATGGTTCAATATCATGTTCCCTGATACCCGAGTAGACTTAACAACAAATGAGGTCAATATCTCATATTGACTCATTTCAGCACGGCCATGCATTTTACAGTCTCACTCTATCAGGGGGCCCATAGATATTACTCCTGTTATGTAGGAGGAACAAATTCCATCTAGGTCACTCACATCCCTCTGCATGGCTCGTGGTATGCCCAATGTCTGTCTTTATAATCATCCTATTACAAATGACGTTTGACGATATTAAAGCACACGACTCCTCATGTAGGGATCGTAGCGATTTCAGGTCGAAGGATTGCATACACCATTGTCACTATGAGAACTACTTATGACACTCACACAATGCTCCATGTAGTGTTCTCATGGTGGGTCAATCCAGTACATCATTACTCTAATGTGTACCTATGTGGTGACTCGATATCTCATATCCATGACACGTGAGATATGGTCATCAGTCTGCATACATAATAGTCTCAATGTATTATTATTGTCCTTATTAATAAAATACTTGACTACGGATATTTAAGAATAGGATTTCATTGTTCAATAGTGTCTCACGATCAAGTCATATACTTGATATTCTATTAAACTGAAATTTCTATTCTAAGGATTTTATTATGTTTAAACAATTAACACAATAAACTGGAATGCCTCATATATATATATATATATATATAATAGTAAGATACAAATGTAAGTCTTAGAAATACACTGACCTCTAGGGCTTACACCAACAACAAGTTCACTTTCTCACTTTCTGAATCATCCGACGAATCGTTGTCATTTTTATCCCAAGCGATATATGCTCTCCTAGGCTTTCTTTCCTTCTTCTAGCGTTTGGGGCACTCATATTTGACGTGACATTGTTTGCCGCACTCATAACTTGTAGGTACTGATGACGTGCTCTTTCTTTTGTGCCTTTCTTCATTAGGAATATTTTGAATTTTTTAATCATAAATTCCATTTCTTCCTCTGAATTTTCCTCTTCATCAACATCATCATCTTCACCCTCGTCAGTTTTTGGGATGTAGGACCTGAATGCAAAGCTTTTCTTTTTCTGGATTGT
Organism: Sophora flavescens; assembly: GCA_030762895.1. Taxonomy (NCBI): domain Eukaryota; kingdom Viridiplantae; phylum Streptophyta; class Magnoliopsida; order Fabales; family Fabaceae; genus Sophora; species Sophora flavescens. The sequence goes on along the minus strand of CM061069.1, from coordinate 8,065,579 downwards.
TTCTTCATGATCGAGCAAACGACTTAATTCAAGTTCATGCTCTTGTAATTTTCCAAATAACGTGGTCAGATTCATGTTTGTAAGATTCTTTGTTAATGTTATTGCAGCTACGTTTGGCTGCCATTCCCTGCTCAAACACCGCAAAAATTTATTAATTAAATCCTTATTTGAAATTTCCTTACCTAAACCAGCAAGCTGGTTCACAATGTGAGTGAAGCATTTATGCATGTCTTAAATGATTTCTCCTTACTTCATCATGAACAACTCGTATTCTCTTATCAGAGTGTTTGTCCTTATGCGCTTGACTTCACTCGTTCCTTCATCAGTGACTTGAAGCGTATCCCACATTTCTTTGGCCGTCGTGCAATTTGTGACCCTGAAAAATTCTCCCTTATTCAAAGCAGATGTTAATATATTTTTAGCACTCAAATTAAATTGTACTTTCTTTTTCTCATCTTTAGTTTGTTCATCTCTAATCTTAACAACAGATTTACCATCTACTTCTTTCATAGGAATAAAAGCTCCATTTTCAATGGCAATGATCCCAAATATCTAAATCTCGTTCTTGAATAAAAATAATCATACATTCTTTCCAACAAGCATATTCTTCACCATTAAAGTCAGGGGAGTCTGTCAAGGGAGGCTCATTCCGACAGGAAGTCATTCGAAGCCATTTCTCTTGAAGCTGCTAAGCTCTTTATGCAAGAGTCTAGCTCTGATGCCACTTGTTGGAACAATTATATAAAATAAATAATTTAAGTAGAAGGGAAGAGAATACTTGCACGTTGATTTTATCCTGGTTCATCCACCCGCCGCCAGTGGCCTAGTCTAGTCCCCACTCCACCTGTGGGATACCTCACCCGCACTTCTGAACCTAAAGTCACACACCAAAGGATGCCCCACCCTTTACAATAGAAGGATACCTCACCTTTTAATTAGAGGGATACCTCACCCTCCATAAGGATTCAACAGAGAGAAAGGATAATATGAAACACTCTTCTAGTCCAGATGATTACAACTTGAAGTCCCGTGAGATTGATAAAACGAAACAATTGATGGATCAAGGTTTTTCTTTCAAAAATATTTTTTATTCAATATGTATAAGTGTTCACTCTTGTATGTACGTTGTTGTGTCAGACAAACTTGCAATCCCCTTTTAAAATATCCAAGAACTAGAGTAATTGACCCGTACCATGCGAAGGGAATATGCTAATTTTTATCATTTCATAAAAAAATATGTAATTGTTTATTTCACGTTTAAATTTTTTGTTAGGGAATTATACACCACTAAATATTGATTTATGAGATTAACTATGCAGAAATTTTTCAAAAAAAAATTGTTAAGTAAAATATAAAATATAAATCTCCATATAAGTTTAATTATAATATTTTTTTTTAAATTTATTTAATTTATAAACCTTCTCTCTTAAACTTATTTGTTTTTTTTTAATTCTTTTCCTCTTCAAGTTAACAATTATTAGAAAATATATTTATATATTATATTTTTCCTTCTCTCTTCAAAATCTATTTGATTTATTTCTCATATTTTTCAATGCAAGTTAACAATTTTTAAAAACATATATATTTATGTATCATATTATTTTTCTTTTTCTCTCTTGAAACCCATAACCACTTTCTTAAGGGGCTCAAGTTCGTTGCCACTTGGACCAACCACATGTTGGTAAATCTATTTGATTTATTTCTTCTCTTTACGTGTTGCAAGTTAACAATTTTAAAAAAATGCATTTATCTATCATATTATTTTTTCTTTACTCCTGCAAATCTATTAGATTTATTTTTCCTTTGTTCCCATGCAAGTTAATCATTTTTAGAAAATATATTTATTTATCATATTGTTTTTCCCCTTCTCTCATAAAAATATATTTGAGTTATTTGTCCTCTTTTCCCATACAAGTTAATCATTTTTAGAAAATATATTTATTTATCATCTGAAAATCTACTTGATTTATCAATTTTTGATTCTCTCTTGAAAATTTATTTGATATTACTTGAGCCAGTTTGAGTTTGGATTATATTAACAATGAGAAATATTAAAATTTAAAATTATTTGCTAACAATTTCTATGTTAATTTTAATTTATCAATTGATTACTTTATTACTTTATTTTTATAAACATTATAATTAAATTTTAATATTTTGGGAAAAAAATTATTACTCATTTATATTTTTTATTAAATAAATTGATGAAAAATAATTTTTTAACATTAGCCTTGGAGGAAGTATACTCTAGATTAAGGCCAAGATATGCTTCTTGACTTTTCACGTATTAATTCAAATGACATTCTCCTTTAATTACATGAGAAAATGATGCATGTCTACACCTGGTTTCATAAATACATACTTGAACAAAATTGAGCTACTCACTTTGGTCCATATTATAAGTAAAAAATTAATGCAACATATATATTAAGGCGGTTTGTTATCTCATTTAATTTGGTTAAAAATTATGTTTTTATCTAAATTATCCTTTATGGTAATGAGAAGTTGCTTGTGTTGTTGGGAATATAATGAGTCATTGAAAAACAAAATTTGTATTTAATGAAGGGTATTTTAGGAATAATGTCATTAAATGAGTCATTGGAAAACAAAATTTGCTTATATATTGGATCAAAAGATTTGTGATTTTTTTGCTTATAATATGGACCGGGGGAGTATTATTTTGGCCAATTAAAATTAAAAGAATCATTTTATTATTATCATTAAAAACAAATCTCAATTAAACCAATATGAACGTTAGAAGCCATGAATAAAATGCCACTATATATTAACCAGGGCTGGCCTACATAACTAACTCATTGCGGAAATAAATAAAAAGAATTTTGCTGGTTGCTTTCGAAAAATAATTTTTTTTAGTATCTTTATCCTTACTCGAAAATATTAATGAGTTTTTTTTTCTTTCTTCCTCCATACAAACAAACGTCATAATATATACATCATCGTACTCATATCAGGACCTTTATACAAACAGGTCATTTCCAATGTCATAACATCCGAAAATAAAACATAACTATAACTTAGTGATAGACTGGAACCATAACTTTAAAAAAATGGCTCTCAACCGCCAGATATACAGACTATATATCCTCCATAGGGTATAAAATAACTTAACATCCTAGTTGAGCTGGTCACTCTAACCGACAACTACTAGGAAGACCTCCAAGGTCATCCCTATGATCAATGATCTCTTAAGTTATCAGGATTAGTGACCTCGCGTGAAACAGGAAACTCCTCTGCAACGTTTGTACTCGCGTACCAAGGTATAACGGCAAAAACCAAGAAAACAGATAAATTGCAAAGGTGAGATACCGAAAAATGAGTTTTATTATGATAACTACATGCGCGATACACAAGCAACAACACAAACACATGGATACAACACATAAACACTCAAACAACTATTGCAGTTGTACACAGATACACTTCTTGTGCGATAATCACTGAAACAGCTATTGCAGTTATGCACAAGTATTACCCGACCTGGTATGATAGCCACTCAAACAAGCTATTGCAGCTAGTCATACGACCCCTTGTGACAACTGTCCAGCCATTGTTGTAATCATACACATGGTACATTGTCCATCAAGGTACAACGTTCAACTCAGGCACGTCTAACAAATAATGCATGTAAAACTTTTGTTCACATCACTTTTCTTTTTCGTTCATTCTTCCCTTGTCGAGGCTCAAAGGCTCACGACCACGCTTAATTAAACATTAAGTCTTGTAATTCTAAACTTTAACACAGGACACACAGTCCGAGTGTTCAATCACGAAGCCCTAGACCGATGCACCAGTCTTAGATTTCGCGGATATGGAATACAAAGTTCACCACAACTATTACAGGACACACAGTCCACAACAAGTTTTACAGGACACCCAGTCCACAACAAGTTTTACAGGACACAAAGTCCACAACAACTAACACGGATCCATGATCCACGTGTTAACAGAACACTAGAATCCCGACGTCTCAGTTACTAGGTTCACTTTTCTTCTTTAACATCATTTTCGTTCTGTGAAACACAAATACAAAACAAAACCTCTGCAACTTATCCAAGTTTGTCGAAAATATTTTCAATATTTTTCTTCCACTTCCATAAATCAAATCCCTTAAATTATTCCTCAAGCTTTTCGAAGTTTTTATCCTTAATTATCATTGAGCACTGACCATTGTCAGGCTTTCCATCAATCAATCAATCAAACAGATAATCCATACATCACAGATATAATCATGCTTCCACAGAAAACACTAAAAACCACATAACAGACATATAGCAATTTAATTTAATTACCACACATCACAACAAATAAAATCACATACGACACATAGATACCATGTATTTATCAAAACCCCTCAGGTAAACTCCATTTACCTTAGGTGTAGCACAAAAAGATCCTTCTTGTCCTCAATTCAAGCCACAAAACCACAATCCACTTAACCTCTAAGTGATGATACTTGAGGAAGAAAATGAAAGCTCTTGAGAAACTAAGAAAAAAAAGAGACAAGAAATTATTGAATCAAAAATAAAATGAAGATGATGAATATTAATAGGGGAGGGTTGGTGAAATCAGTAGAGGGGAGGCGCCACTGCGGATGGCGCCTTCAAAGGACAAAACACAACAAATGGTTCCCTCCCCCACACTTAAAACATACATTGTCCTCAATGAAACAACATAAAAATAAAAACAGAGTGAGGGAAAGGAAAGGGTTCTCCCTGATCAAGTTGCAGTGTAGGTGGGCTCTCCCAAGGAGAGCTCCTCAACAGTAGCATCCTCAGGCACCGAGCTCTCATGGAATAGCTTCATCCGCTGCCCGCTAACCTTGAAGGCTTTGTTTCTACCTGCACTTTTAATCTCTACTGTACCATGAGGAAAAACATTAGTAACAATAAATGGGCCAATCCACTTGGATCGAAGTTTCCCAGCCATCACTTTCAGGCGGGGGTTAAACAGTAAGACCTGTTGGCCCACGGAGAATTCCTTCCTAGAAATCATCCTATCATGGAAATTCTTGGTTTTCTCCTTATAAATCCGAGAGCTTTCAAAGGCTTCTAGCCTAAGCTCTTCAAGCTGCTGTAATTGGAGTTTCCTTTCAATACCAGCTTTTTGCATTTCCAAATTACAGCACTTGACCGCCCAATAAGCACGGTGCTCAACTTCCATAGGGAGATGACATGCCTTACCAAACACAAGCCTACAGGGGGACATCCCTATTGGTGTTTTGAAAGCGGTCCTCTGAGCCCAAAGTGCGTCTTCTAGACGGCGGCTCCAGTCTTTCCTATTCGGCTGCACCACTTTCTCTAAGATCTGTTTGATCTCTCTGTTGGAGATCTCAGCCTGGCCATTGGTCTGGGGATGATAAGCAGTGGAGACCCTGTGCACAACCCCATACTTCCGGAGTAGAGCTTCCATGGTGCGGTTGCAGAAGTGAGTGCCCTGGTCACTTATGATGGCACGAGGTATGCCGAACCTGCAAAAAATATTGGACCTAACAAAATTTACAACAACTTTAGAATCGTTAGTCCTAGTAGGGATGGCTTCCACCCACTTTGAAACACAGTCAACAGCCAAAAGAATGTAGAGAAAGCCAAAAGATGCAGGGAAAGGATCCATAAAGTCGATTCCCCACACATCAAACACCTCACAGAAGAGCATAGGTTGCTGAGGCATCTCACTCTTGCGAGTGATGGCTATACCTGCTGTCTGACACTCCCTACAAGTTCGGTAAACCTCATAAGCATCTCTAAAAATGGTGGGCCAGTAAAAACCAGAATCTAGGACTTTTCTTGCAGTCCTCTGTGGCCCAAAGTGTCCCCCTACTTGAGAGGCATGAGAAAAGTGCAAAATAGACTCAATCTCATAGTCGGGGACACATCTCCTAATCACCTGATCACTACAAAATTTCCAAAGAAATGGATCATCCCAAACATAGTACTTGGCGTCACTCTTTAGTTTGTGGATTTGTGACCTAGTTGCTCCTGTCGGAAAGACACCAGCAACTAGGTAATTAACAATGTCGGCAAACCAAGGAGTAACGCCATGCAACTGTAAAAGTTGCTCATCAGGAAAGTCATCCTGAATGGGGGACGGATCCTCATCCATCTCTATCCTACTCAAGTGATCAGCCACTAAATTTTCAGCTCCACTCTTGTCCTTTATCTCCACATTAAACTCTTGGAGCAACAACATCCACCGAATCAACCTCGGCTTTGCTTCCGGCTTCTTCAACAAGTATTTCAGAGCTGCATGGTCAGTGAAAACAATAACCTTGGAACCTAGAAAATATGATCTAAACTTATCAAGAGCAAAAACAACATCTAGAAGTTCCTTTTCAATGGTGGTGTAATTAGATTGTGCAGCATCTAAAGTCCTAGAAGCATAGCAACAACATCCACCGAATCAACCTCGTCTTTGCTTCCGGCTTCTTCAACAAGTATTTCAGAGCTGCATGGTCAGTGAAAACAATAACCTTGGAACCTAGCAAATATGATCTAAACTTATCAAGAGCAAAAACAACATCTAGAAGTTCCTTTTCAATGGTGGTGTAATTAGATTGTGCAGCATCTAAAGTCCTAGAAGCATAATAAATGACATGTGCAGCCTTGCCCACCCTTTGTGCCAGGACCTCCCCCTCAGTATAGTTAGAAGCATCACACATGAGCTCAAAAGGGAGGGTCCAGTCAGGGGGCTGGATGATGGGGGCACTAGTGGAAAATATACATTAGACGGTAAAGGTTTACGTCAGTTAACCAAAAGCTAGACGTTAAAAAGGAAACGGTGACAGTTTTGTAAATATCAGAGTTCATTAATTCAATTTTAACGTCAGTTGTTTTAATGACTGACGTTAAAAGTGAAGTGACTCACTTTTAACGTCAGTTCAATAAAAAACTGACGTTAACAGTGAACATTTTAACGTCAGTTCTATAAAGAACTGACGTTAAAAGTAAGTCACTTCACTTTTAACGTCAGTCCTTCCATCAACAGACGTTAAAGGTTATTTTAATAATATTTTTTTATCTAGTATACGATCCCTTCCGCATTGCCTTCCTCAAAGTTTCAGTTTCACATGAATTGCTTTGATGTTTTGTGTTTCTGTTTTTGAAAACTATAAGTTGAATCAATAACCCAAACCGGATCTCATTCATGAAGTAATCGTAATCTGATCGATCTGAGAAGATTGAAAGGGTTTAAAATCCTATAAAAAGTTACATTGAAAGGGTTTAAAATCCTATAAAAAGTTACATTGAAAGGGTTTAAAATCCTAAACATTAAAGCTACATCCCATCAGAGAGTTTTATGAAATATGCCAAAGGGAAAACTATACTCCGAAGACCTCGTAAAACCGGGGGCATGAGAGAGCTCAAGAGAGAGGCAAAAACAGGTGCACTAGATCTGTTTCAAGCAAAGGCAGTGGTTCCAGAGACTTCCAAGACGGTCACTTGCTGCCAAAGCCGAGGTTTTGGAATTGTGACCCCGAGCACCGATTAGCCCTCCAAAGAAGTGATTCTCGGAAGGTGATAAGGTGAGCAACTCACATAATGTAATTTACTCGGACTTATCACCCATGTAATGTAATTTACTCAAACTCGAAGTTGTTTGACCATTAAGACAAAGACCTTTGAGTCTAGGAATAGGATGAAAGAGTGATGAAGTTAATCTCCACGGCAGAGCCATATTGTGAAGCAGTAAAATTAAAAGGATGGAAGGAAGCTATTTATAGGAGCAGGGGATGAAGTTACTAAGCTATTCGATTTTGTTGAAAACTTACCTATAAACTTAATGCTCATTAAGAGGATTGAGTTACAAGGTGCATGGGTAAGTAGCACAAAGACAGTCAAAGGAATGAATGTTTTTGCAGATATCTATACACTTTTAACGCCGTTTTTAAAAAACGACGTTAAAAGTGTTTTTCAAATAAAAATATTAATTGTTAACGTCGCTTTTTATACAACTGACGTTAAAAGTTTGATTTTTACTTCAGTTAAATAAATAGCTGACGTAAATAATCCTATATATTATAAATGTGCAGAATGAATATTGGAAATAATGTAATTAATATACGGGAACTTGGCAGTCATCAATTAAGTTGACGTTAAAAATGAGGTGGTGGGTAAACTATTTGCGTCAGTTCTATAAATAACTGACGTAAATAATTATGAAACTCATTTCATTGGTTGTCATGTCCTTGTTGTCCCTCTTAACGCAGATCACTCCATATAGTACTGCAGTTTATTTCTAAACCTTTTTTTTATACAAGTTTATTTTTAATTTTTATTAATTAGCTTGAATTAGTAAACAAATTATTGTGCAAATTAAAATAAATAAACACTTAACATAAAACAAGTTATATGTATAATCAAATCATATGACATTGAAGCGATTCATAAGTTAAAGTTACATGATTAAAAGATAAAAAATTTCTGCAACATAGCCCTAAAATATAAAAAAGTTTCTGCATCAACATCATTTTCTTCTCAGTCCTGTCATCAGAAACTCCAATGGATGCATCACCTCCCTCACTTGAATTCCAAGATGCAAAGTAAATCCTCAGTCACTAGCAGCGAAAGCAAAGTGGAATGGATCTTTGCATCTTTCTTCTTCAGTGAAGTTCCTTGATGCATCATCTTGAATCCACAATCACTTGCTTCCAAAGCAAAGTGAAAGGGATGATGGGGATGAAATAAAGTGAGAGAATCACATTACGTGATTCACCCAACCTTAATATCCATGTAATGTAATTTACTCAAACTCAGAAGTTGTTTGACCATTAAGACAAAGACCTTTGAGTCTAGGAATAGGAAGAAAGAGTGATGAAGTTAATCTCCACGGCAGAGCCATATTGTGAAGCAGAAAATTAATTAAAATGATGGAAGGAAGCTATTTATAGGAGCAGTGGATGAAGTTACTAAGTTATTCTGATTTTCTTGAAAACTTATCTATAAACTTAAAGCTCATTAAGAGGATTAGGTACAAAGGTGAATGGGTAAGTAGCACAGTAGTCTAGGGAATGAATGTTTTTGCAGAAACTAATAAACCTTTAACGTCCGTTGTGTAATACAACTGACGTAAAAAGTTGTGAGTGTTTTTAACGTCAGTTTCTTAATACAACTTACGTTAAATATATGACCTTTAACGTCAGTTATTACTAACAACTGACGTAATAAGTGTGAGAGTTTTTAACGTCCGTTTATTAAGACAAATGACGTTAAATATATGATCTTCAACGTCAGGTTTTACCAAAAACTGACGTAAAATATTGTTTTATTTTAATTATAACGTTTACCCCCGCGCGCCTTCTCCACTTCTCTGTACGTCTTTTCTCTTTTCATCACGCTCAACCCTCACTCTCGCTCTCAGTCTGCCCTAATCGCGAGCTCATCTCCACCGCAACCACCGCGAGGGCTTCTTTGCCACCACCGTGAGGTACACTCTTAACCCCTAACTCTGTCTTTCCCGCTCATTCTTTGCAATAACTTGACATCTCTCTTTCCCCTGGCCTTCCCGCGCACTAACTCTCCTTGTCCCTCTGCTTTAGTAACCACATCGAACGTTGGCCACCACTCGAGCTTCCGCCCCACCACCACGCGAGCGCCTATTTCTGGTGAGTCTTTAATTAGGGCACATTTTTTATTCACGGTTTTGAGTGCATGCATGTTGCTCTGCTGGTTTGAAACTGTAGTCTCAGTAGTTGAAACTTGAAACTGTGAGTTTGAGTTGTTTGGAATGTCTCTATTTTTGGTTTTGAGTGTATGTTGAAACTGTAGTCTCAGTAGTTGTAACTTTAAACCGTGAGTTTGAGTTGTTTGGAATGTCTCTATTTTTGGTTTTGAGTGCATGTTGCTCTGCTGGTTGATCTGTCACGGCCGTGATGCTCATCACGGCTAGGCCGTGATCAGTTTTGCCTATGAGGGTCTGGTTCAGTTGGCACGTTACGGCCGTGATGGACATCACGGCCAGCCCGTGACCAGTGCATGGCAATCTTCAAAAACTATAGTTTTCAATCTCCCGTATTGTCCTTATATTGGATATATAGATGTTTTGTATATCTACAGGACCTATCTAGTTATTTTTATTTATACTTCTGTATTTATTTTGAGTTATAACCTATGTTAATACATATATATTGTTTCTGAAAAGGCATACATATGGTTCGGTCGGATAGCCCACATGCACGGGAGGACACTTGTGGGGTTTCGCGAGACCCGATCACGCCTACGCCCGATTCTAGTGTAAGTTTACATGTTATATACTATCTTTAGTCCTTCTTGTTAATGTAAGTTTATAATGTTACAACCCTCTATTTTATCATTTTTTTTGTCCATACAGACATCACAGGCTCATAGGAAACGGGGTAGAGGAGCCACCTCGTTGAAGAAACTAGAGAAGGACAGGCAGAGCGGACAGAAGCTTGAGGTGTCCTTCGAAGCTAATCTAAATGCCCAGGGACCCCGTCCTAAAGAATTTAATAAGTGGGTGTTTCTACAAGCGAAGCAGCACGTAAGCATCAACTACAACCACTGGAATGACGTTCCACAGAACGTTAAGGATCAGATTTGGGAGGCTATCACGGTATTTTACCTTTACATTCGTTTGATTTACATTATTAGATAATTATCCGAGTTATAATCCATCCAGTTGTTATATATGTATCTAATGTGTAGGTAGCTTGGACTGTGCCAAATGACGAGGATCATCGTTATAAATGTATGAAAATGGCATCAAAGCGTTGGAATGGGTTCAAGCATGATCTTACCAGGTACTATGTATCTGGGAAGAAGCGGCTTGATAAAATGTTCTCGGATTATCCCTAGATTGATCAGGATACTTGGGATATGTTTGCCAGGAGTCGACAGGATGAAGAATTTCAGGTTGGTTGATTAAGTTAATTTTGTATGCTTATTATAGATCATTTAACTGTATTTAATTATGTTTTTTTGTTTGAATAGGCTAAGGCAAATAAGGGTCGGCAGAATCAGGCGAAGAATGTCTACCGCCACACCATGTCTCAGGGTGGGTACCATGCTCTGATCCAGCAGATGACGGCGGATAGGCTGAGGGCGAAGCAGGAAGAGCACTCTGCTAGGATTGAAAGAGGAGAGGTGCCTGAGGGCACACCATCAAGTCCTCCGTCGGACATCGACCGCGGGGATGTCTGGTTAGCCGGCCGCATGACAAAGGCGGGATCTTTTAAAGTTGATGCCACTCGCGAAGTGGCAGATAAGATTGTAAGTAAATAATTAACTTGATTTCAATTGATATTTGTATAGATATTTGCAACACTTTTCACTTGCACGTTTTTTCATTTTTTTTCATTGTAGATGGATCTTAAAGCAAAATCCTCCCAGGGCGCATTCGTCCCTTCCCGGACGGCGGGGACGTCTTGATGACTGCTCTAGGCAAGAAAGACCATCCTGGTCGGGTTCTCGGTGTTCCTGGGAACGTGGCCATCAAACAATATTATGGCAAGTCTGCTTCACGAAAGCGGGTGGTCAATGAAGCATCAATTTTGGCTGACATTACTCAGCACCTCATGTCCAACCTAGATATTACAACACATCTGATGCAAGGCTTAATAGCCAACCCAGAATTCAAGCAGGCGCTTGCCAGAGAGCTTTCCTCCGTCGGTACATCCCAGGACACCGCAAGGCTTGCCAACGCTTCACATGTGAGCACAAAAGAGAGTTTTAGTATGGCACATGTGGAGGACGATGAGTTGGCAGCTAGGGAGCAGGAGTTGGAAGTCCAGCGCCATGAGCATGAGTTGGAAATGAAAAGGCGTGAGCTTGAGTTGGACTCCAAACGACGTGAGCTCGAAATGTTAGCAAAGGTATTTATTCATTATTAATGTTCAAATTAGTCAAATAATTACTTGTGTTTTTTTTAATTATCAAAAACTTATATATTTTATTTTTCCTAAACTGAAGTCCAAGTCGACGTCGGTGTCGCTGTCACCTATCACTCGTTTGTTCTCACTTGGTGAGGATTATGTGTTTGAGATTTTTGAATGTCCATTGGATCACGATGGATGGGTGGCACGCCCAGATCAACAGAGGATATTTTCCTTCGTTGGTGACGATCTCGGGAATGCCTGCAGAAATAACATCTGGATGAACAGCAATGTCATCAGTCTCTGGTGCACGTAAGTTAATTTTAATTTTATAACTTATTTATTTTTGGTATTTTTCCATTTAATAATTTATTTTAATTTCAATATATATATTATGTAATTAACATCCACACCTTTTCATATCTTAGGTATCTCCATCGTCTTCAGCTTGATAAGGGCGTTGCATCAGTTTACGGTTTCTTAGATCCGTCAATCCTTCCGCCCGAGTTCTTTCTTTGGCGATGCATTGAGTAAATACTTAGGGAACTTGTTGGGAGACAATCCGAAAGAATTATATCTGGCTCCCTACTGTATGGATCGCCATTGGCAGTTCTTCGTACTTCACCCGTCTAGGCATACTTGTCATATTCTTACCTCTCTCCACCATGATCCGCCACCGAAGGTGGTGGAAGTCAGTAAATATGTAAGTAACTAATCTTAAATTTAATTTAAGTTTTAATATTAGTTGTTTTTAGTTTATTACACACATGATATATGAGTTTGTTAATTGATCGACATGATTATTTGTTTATGATAGCGCTGAAGGCGAGTAGCATAAGTTGCGCCAACGGGAGAAGTAGGACTTCTAAGGCTAAAGCAAATCCTGTATGGAACATCCTCAAGGTTTGGTAGTTTATTTATCAAATAATTAATATTATAATTACTAATTTATGTGTATATTCAACTGACGTTGAAATTAATTTTGTTGGTAGTCTCGATTTCAAACCGACAGGTTGGTCGTCGTGCGGCTATTATGTGATGCTTCATATGCTGAACATAGTCTCCGCATCTATTGCGGATGGATGGAAGAAGGTAATATTTAAACAACTTGTTAAATTATATATTATAGTTTTGAAGATGACTTGCATTGATGTTATTGTTATTATTTGAACGTGTCTAGGCATTTATCGACCAATCACCTATTGAAGAAGATGAGTTAAGAGACTTGAGGATGCGTTTCGCTGAATTCTTCTTCAAGTATGCGGCTGAAAAAGGAATTGCCAACATACCTCCGCACTACTTAGATAAATAGTTTTTTTGTTAGACTTTAGAAACTAATTAATAACATGTATATATATATATCCTTAGATAGTTTTGTTTTTTAGACATTGGAACTAAAATTTATTTATATATATACATGGGTTTTGGTTTTAAGTCCCCCCATTGTTCAATTTTCCTTTGCAATTCTGTAATGTGTGTGATATTCACGTATTCTGGGACTGAATGCAGGGATAGCTGAGGGGAGTGATATTTTAAAACTGAATTTAAAAAAAAACCTATTAACGTCAGTTGTATCAAACAACTGACGTTAATAGTATTTTATAAAATATACAGTACACTATTAACGTCAGTTGTTTATTACAACTGACGTTAAAATTAAAACTTTAACGTCAGTTCTTTATAACAACCGACGTTAGTTTTAACAAAATCAACGTCCGTTGTATTAAAGAACTGACGTTAATAGTTTTAGTTTAACGTCGATTGTTTAAAAAAGCGGCGTTAATTTTTACAAAATTAACGTCGGTTTTGTTAAGGAACTGACGTTAATAGTGTTATATTTAACGTCAGTTCTCAACTGACGTTAAAATATTAACTATTAACGTCAGCTGTATTTACGTCAGTCAGTATTCTAACGTAAAAAATCAATTTTAACTGACGTAAAAAGCACTTATTGCACTTGTGGGGTAGAGGTCAATGCCTTTTTCACGAACGCCTTCTTGCAGTTATCATCAAAGCTGAATATGGCATCATTCTTCAGCAAGTTTGACAGAGGAAGAGCTATCTTGCTGAAGTCCTTTATGAAGCGCCTGTAGAAACCTGCATGACCAAGAAAAGAACGAATCTCGCGAACGCAAGATGGGTAAGGCAATGTTGAAATCACATCAATTTTAGCAGGATCTACTGAGATTCCCTCTTTAGAAATAACATGCCCCAAAACAATCCCCTGTTCAACCATAAAATGACACTTTTCATAGTTCAAAACAAGGTCAGTTTCAATGTATCTTTCTAAAACCAGATTCAGACTATGCAAGCATGCATCAAATGAGGAACCATATACAGTGAAATCATCCATGAACACTTCCATGCAATTTTCAATAAATTCAGTAAAAATGCTAATCATGCATCTCTGGAAAGTGCCAGGGGCATTGCAAAGGCCAAATGGCATCCTCCTGTAGGCAAACGTGCCGAAGGGGCACGTGAAATTGGTCTTTTCCTGATCCTCTGGTGCAATGTGGATCTGGAAGTATCCGGAAAAGCCATCAAGAAAACACTAGTGGGATTTACCAGCCAGCCATTCGAGCATCTGATCGATGAACGACAAAGGAAAGTGATCCTTTCGAGTGACCTGGTTCAACCTCCTATAATCAATACAGACTCTCCAGCTATTCTGGACTCTAGTGGGGACAAGCTCATTGTTCTCATTTCTTACCACTGTGAGGCCAGATTTCTTGGTCACAACTTGCACTGGGCTCACCCAAGTACTATCAGAGATGGGGTATATGATACCCGCATGCAGGAGTTTTGTCACCTCCTTCTTTACAACATCCAGAATCAATGGATTTAGCCGCCTTTGCGGCTGCCTAACTGGTTTAGCCCCATCCTCCAACAGAATTCTATGCATACATCTAGAGGGGCTAATTCCTGGGATGTCAGACAAGGTCCAACCAATCGCCTTCTTGTGCCTCTTCAAAACCTCCAAGAGTTTAGCTTCTTGGTCAGAGTCAAGGTTGGAGGAAATAATAACTGGAAGTTTTTCATTCCTCTCCAAATAAGCATACTTCAGATTCCCAGGAAGTGGCTTAAGCTCTAGGGAGGGTGGCTGCTCAACAGATGGTATGTTTGGGGCAGTCGGGCTGTCAAGAACTTCAGCTGAACGGACAGCTTCACTTACACTATCACCCTGCAAAGTAGAATCAATCTCAGCACAAACAGCACAAGGGTTAGTGTTAGTACAGTCAATACATGAATAAACATCATTAAAACCAGAAATAGATGGAAAATCATCAACTAAGTCATCATAGGTGTCATCAACAATTTCAGAGAGCAACTCTATTTGGAAAACATAGTACTATTCCAATGGATGCTTCATAGCATCGAAAATGTTGAACCTTGCAATAATGTCACTGAAATCCATGGACATGGTTCCATCATCAACATCAATCTTTGTCTTTGCCGTCTTCATGAATGGTCTGCCCAGGATGATTGGTGATCTGCTTGAATTTGTTTCCCCTGCCATGTCCAGGATGTAAAAGTCAGCAGGGAAAATCAAATCATCAACTTGTACCAGCACATCTTCTACTACTCCCATGGGGCGAGCATTGGTCCTGTTGGCCAATTGGATACTGAGACTTGTATGTTGCAAAAGACCCAGATCAAGGTTGTTGAAAATAGAGGTGGGCATGACATTTATGAAGGCTCCCAAATCCAACATGCAATTGTCGAATTTGCTGTCCCCAATGGTGCATGGAATAGCAAAAGTTCCCGGATCCTTGAACTTCTGTGGCAGTGCCTGAGTGAGGGCTGAAACTGTAACCTTCTCGGGAGCAAGTTTAGGTTGAATGAGGGATGAAACATTTCGCCCCAAATTGACTCTCTCATTACCCTTCAACCTCCTCTTGTGCGTGCATAAATCCTTCAGAAACTTTGCATACTTGGGAACCTGCTTAATCACATCTAGGAGCAGAATGTTTACCGCCACCTTTCTGAACACATCTAGAATCTCCCTCTCCTTGTCTTCCCCATCAACCTTCTTATTTTTCTGCACTCTTTGTGGGAAGGGGATCGGTGGCACATACACTCTCTCAGCTTCAACAACAACAGAGGGCTCAGGAGTTACCTCAACAAGTTCTTCATCTTTTTCAGGGGCTGCCTCTACAACTTTCCCGGATCTCAAAGAAATGGCACTCATATTAGGATTGGGGGCATTGGGATTCACCACTGTTTGTGCAGGTAGTTGGTTCGATCCCTGAGCTTGCTGCATAGCATTCATCGAAGTGGAGAGCTATCCAATCTGTGTCTGCAAATTGTGAATGCCAGCATCCGTTCGCTGCTGAAAATGTGCCTGCGAGGCCTGAAACTGTCCAACTTGCTGTTGAAACTGGAGATTTTGTGCAGCCATTTGTGTAGTCATTTGTGCAGTCATTTACTTGAACAGGTCCTCTAGTGAAGGTCCAGAAGGTGCAGGGGTGGTCACTTGAGGAGGATTCTGTGGTGGTGCCATCAACTGTTGTTGTGATGAATTCCCATACCGAAGGTTTGGATGATTCCTCCAGTTGGGGTGGTACTTATTTGTGGAGAGGTCAGGAATGCTGTACCGGTTCTAATTGTTGCCTTGATTGTAGAGATTAGCTGCATAAGCTTGAGGCAAATCAGTGACTGACTCATCCTTCAGAATAGGGCATGCATCGGTCAGGTACTCAGGAGAACTACACATGCCACACAACCTTGCCGGCTGAACCTTATCCATTGCCAGTTGCTTCACCAAAGAAGTGAGCTCATCAATTCTGGTTTCAAGGGCCTTGTTGGAAGAAGAACCTTGGATCTCATTTACACCCCTTGTCTCGACAGAGTTGCTCCTGGTTGTGAACTGCTGGGAGTTTAATGACATATTTTCAATCAATTGCTTGGCAGTAGCTGGAGTTTTATCAACGAGTGCTCCCCCACTAGCGGCATCCAAAATATTTCTGTCCATTGGGAGCAATCCCTCATAAAAATACTGAATAAGGAGCTGCTCAGAAATCAAGTGTTGAGGGCAGCTAGATACCAACTTCTTGAATCTCTCCCAGTACTCAGCCAATGACTCATTGCTTTGTCTGATGCCACATATCTCCTTTCTGATGGATGCAGCTCTGGAGGCAGGAAAGTATCTTTCTAGGAAAACCTTCTTCAGATCATTCCAAGTTGTAACAGAATTTGGCTCCAAATAGTACAGCCAATCCTTTGCAGCGCCTTCAAGTGAGAATGGGAAGGCTCGTAATTTGATATGATCTTCAGTAATGCCTTCCGGTCTCAAGGGTGTAGAGTAGACTACCTGGAATTCCTTCAAATGCTTATGTGGATCCTCACCTGCAAGACCATTAAATCTTGGCAACAAGTGTATTAAACCAGATTTAAGTTCAAAAGGAGCAACCACACCAGCATACTCAATACACAACCCATTATAATTAACATCAGGGGCAGCAAGCTGTCTTAATAATCTTTGATTAGCCATGTTATTAGAAACAGGTGCAGAATTAGAATTACTACTAGTGCTAGCCCGAATTGCTCTACGGTGTGTGTGCAGTGTTTTTTCAATTTCAGGATCAAAATCACACTAGTAAGAACAAGTAGACCTAGTAGCCAGACTAATTCAGCAGAAAAATAGAAAAACAAAAAAAATGCGAAAACAACAAACAAGAGTCCCCGGCAACGGCGCCAATTTGACGCACTGTCGCGCACGCGTCAAAAAGAAGAGCGGTTTGTAAAAAGTGTAGTCAGGGTGCGACAACTCGGGTATCGTATCACAAGGACTCTCATAATGTTATTATCACAGAAAATCAGTTTTCATGGGGGGGGGGGGGGGGGGGGTTGAAATTTATTAGAAAACAGACTGAAACAGAGAAGAAAAACAGAGCAATTTAAGTGATTATCAAATAAGACAAAGACGATCAATCTGCTGTTCGGTTTCCCACTATCATCGGTTCATGTAACTCCATGACCTAAGCAGATTCTAATCCCTTTTTGATTGTAGCATCGATTAACAAGCGAAATCGACGCTACGGGACATATGTTCCTAATTCTGAATTAAGCAAACGGATGAAGCCCTTCGTGAATTAAGCAAACACGAATTGAACGCACGCGAATTAAGCAAACGCGATTAAGTTTAGGAACATAAAATCATCGAAAATAAATAAACACTAATTCGATACAAACTGAATTAAGCAAACAGAGAATAAAGAATAGTATTGAAAGAGAGAAGGAAATTCAATCGGGAATTACAAGACCTCAAGTGTCGACGGAAGTCGATTACAGCAGATTAATCTAGGGAGATTAGTTCTCCATCAAAGACGCAATACAATCAGAAATTCGTAAACAAGGATTAGCCAAAGATGATCCACTAATCTGCCCTAAACAGCAATTATAGCTTCAAAATATGCGCACTCTCGCGAGGCGAGTAGCCTCTCCCGTGGCGAATATTAAAATGGCGCCAGTTCAAATTTGGGCTCTCGCGAGGCGAGACTTCAAAATCTAGTTTGTCACAGCCGTGATGCCTATCACGGCCAGGCCGTGATTACTTCTGACTTTGGGTGCTTATCTGTCATGGCCGTGACCTTCATCACGGCTAGGCCGTGATGGTCTCTGTCCTCCAGGGTCTTATCTTCACGCCCGTGATGGGGTCAACGAGCTGACCGTGATGCTTTCTGACTTCCAGGCTCGTGAGGCGAGACATGGTTCGCGAGGCGAGGCAGAGAAGATGACATTTCTGGCACAGGCTGGTATTCAATCTCGTGGGGCGAGTAACCTCTCGCGGGGCAAGTACTTCCAGGATTGCAATTTCCACTGATTCCTTCATTCCCCGGACTCTAAGTTAACCTGAAAACATGAAATAGCCATAAGTGCTTTATTTGACTCAAAACTGGCTAAATTACCCTAAAACTACTTAAGGGACTCAAAACCTTGCTTGAGGGCAATCAAGTCTAATTTGGGCGAAAACGAGATATAATTGGCACAAAACCACGGTCATCCTAGTCATAAAACTAGATGAGCCAGAGGCTGATCAATACTTTAATTAAATTTATCATTAATGTCAGTATTTATTGGGGCTAAATTGATACTATAATTTTCCTTAATTATACAACTCAATAGATTTTATTATATAATCTATATAACTGTAACATTTTTATTAATGTCAGGTGATAGATATGGCATCATCTAGCTCACAATTAGGGGCACGATTGGTAAACCCCGACCCGGTGGATGATTCACTATTGAACCTGCAAGAAAAGCATGTTTCCCAGCACGTATGGAATGGATCACCCGATCGAGTTCTTAGAGCTCGACGTGGACTGACATTTAATCCTGCTGTTATGGATCTCCCAGAGTCTGTCAAAGCTAATCTTTAAATAGCCGGTTTCTTGGGGGTAGCCCAAGAAAATATAACCCAGCTTGATCATAATTTGATTACTGCACTTGTTGAGCGATGGAGATCCCAGACACATACCTTTCACATGCCGTGGGGAGAATGCACCATCACACTGCAGGATGTTGCTATTCTCTGTAGACTACGCATTAACGGTCCCGCTGTTATTGGTGCAACTCATATACATTGGAAGCAATATGTCAGTGAAATACTAGGCAGAGTTCCTAGCGATTCTGACATGAAAGGTTCAAGAATAAAGTTGAAGTGGCTGGAAGATCATTTTGGGCACTTCTCTCAATGGGAGGATAATCAATAGTGGAGGGTTGTATATACACGAGCGTATATACTCAGGTTGATAGGAAACCTATTGCTCCCGGATCCCACCGGTTCACATGTATCACTGAGATATCTTCCACTATTAGAGAATTTTGAAGTAACGGGTCAGTATAGCTGGGGTTCGGCTGTATTGGGTTACTTGTATCGAGAGTTGTGCAAGTCTACAAATTATGAAAAGAAGGAGATTTGCAGGTTCATGCCATTGGTTCAAATATGGGCATGGGAAATGATGCCTTCCATGCCTGCCCATTCCTCATCGTCCATGCATACTCATTCCCCTATGCATCCAAATTCACCCAATTTGTTCTTCACACTTAGACACCCCGTTGTGCCCCGGTGTTTTATTAGATTAATTACCTTCTTAAATCAATTCTTAATCGCGTACTTATCGTGAAAATACGTAAAAATTAAAAACTTATTTAATTATCATATAGCTTCTACAAATTTAAAACACAATAACTTTAACATATGTAAATACACACTTAGTTGTTCATTACAATACCAAAACACTGTTGAGGGTATCCTCTCAGTAGGATCCCTCACAGGCATAAAGTTAATAACAGACATACTTAGCGGAAATATAAAAATGCTCCTTAGACAAACTGTCCATAATGTTTATACTCTAATCGCCTTGGATCACAACTCGACCCCCAGTGTCGGGTTCGTAAGGAGTTCCATCCAACTCCTCAGTAATCTCTGTTTCATACAGAGTTTCGTCTAGCTCCTCAGCAACATAACCCTCCATCGGGTCTTCTAATGTAAACCAAAGTAACCCACAAAAATACAAAAACATAGGGAATAAGAAACAGTTCTATCATCAAAAAGCGGAAAAGAGTCATAGTAAATCATACAGTAATTGTCACAGACAAACAACGCACATAACTAACATATCACCCTCAAGTTAATATATCATCTTCTACCCCCAATCTCATGCTACTCAAAGACACCATAGTTGCACACCTATTTCCTAAGGTGGAAGTGGTCTCGCGAGAACTTTTGATTTTACGTGTATTATATTACCAATACACGGTGTATTATTTTACCAATACACAGAAGTGTTTTATGTGTATTATATTACCAATACACGGTGTATTATATTACCAATACACAAATGTTTTACGTGTTTTATATTACCAATACACGGTGTATTATATTACCAATACACAGAAGTGTTATACGTGTATTATATTACCAATATACGGTGTATTATATTACCAATACACAGATGTCCTTGCATATTATATTACCAATACACTTTTGTCTTTGTGTATTATATTACCAATACACTTTTGTCCTTGTGCATTATATTACCAATACACGGTTGTGGACAACAACACCTATACTTGAATCTCCCCAACCCGTTTTAACACCATCCTAGTGCCTTAACCTTCCATTAGAACTTGACACATATTCTATTCCATAACACCTCTTTAACATACATCATCTAGGTTAGGCACTTCTAAATCATCATTATCCTCACACTCAAAACAATCATCTCTTAGACAACATATATATTTTTGCTTAAAAACCACTAAGCATAATAATACAAACCAGGCAAATCATGCATAACACAATATCAATCAAAAAATTCCCATATCACAAACATAGCAAAAAATCAATTCAATAATGGTAATGAAATCAAATCAACCATCAACAATATAAAATCAACCTAATATCGATAAACCTACAATCCCCAAATCACCATTGGTTTTTCAGAAAAGGTTTCCAATGTGATTCTGGTCTTGTCGATTACTCGACTACTAGTAGGGTTTAGGTCGCCCTACACAATTATTATATAATCTACTGCTTATCCATTCCAACAATAGTTATCACCGAACTCCCGAACTCGAAGCTCCTCGTTGTCACACCACTAAGTACTAACTCCACCTTCTGTGAAGGTAAGGAGATTAGATGCTCGAAGAGGTATACCACGAACGTCCTCGTTTCCTCCGAGATGGAAGTCTAAGGTTATGAACACAAAATCACAAGTTAAAATCAAACAAGAACATTAAACCACAAGGTATATGTTCGGCCAAAACTAGTTCTTAGGGTTAGAGATTCCCAAAAATTATACAACTCATGGATTTATGATCCTTAGGTGTTACGAGTTCATAAACAATGATCACTTAACAAAGTTGAATTAAAATCCCACTATGTTATAAACTTAGGGTATTCGGCCAAGGCTAGTAAAATAGGCTAGCATTCACTAAACTTTCCAATCTCTTAGGTTTAGCATCCATATGTATTAAGGAGCTCAAAACCATGATCATTTTGGAAAAATAAGAACAAAGTATCCTAGGTCCATAACCTTCTAGGTTCGGCCTTCCTAGGATTTATAGGTTAGAAATCTTTAAACTTTCCAATCTCTTAGACTTAGCATCCAAATATCTTATGGAGCTCAAGTCCATGATCATTTTGGAAAACAATGGAAACTTAAACATTCCAATCTCTTATACTTAGCATCCAAATATCTTATGGAGCTCAAGTCCATGATCATCTTGGAAAAATGAAAGTAATACATCCTAGCTTTAATAACATAGAATAAACAAGTTAGAAATCCTTAAACTTTCCAATCTCTTAGACTTAACATCCAAATATCTTATGGAGCTCAAGTTCATGATCATTTTGGAAAACAATGGAAACTTAAACATTCCAATCTCTTAGACTTAGCATCCAAATATCTTATGGAGCTCAAATCCATGATCATCTTGGAAAACAATGGAAACTTAAACATTCCAATCTCTTAGACTTAGCATCCAAATATCTTACGGAGCTCAAGTCCATGATCATCTTGGAAAAAATGAAAGTAATACATCCTAGCTTTAATAACATAGAATAAACAAGTTAGAAATCCTTAAACTTTCCAATCTCTTAGACTTAGCATCCAAATATCTTATGGAGCTTAAGTCCATGATCATTTTGGAAAAATAAAAACTCACACATCCTAGCACCTAAACACTAAGTTTCGGCCATCATAGGATGATGAGTAAAATATTCTTTGTTTAACAATAACTCTTAGGTTTAGAATCACAAGGTATTATGAGTTCTAAATCCATGATCATACTTGGAAAGTTGAAACATAGTATCCTAGGCTTACTTATTCATATTTTCAGCCATCATAGGAACAAGCTATCAAAACTTCCAAGATTTATAGATTTAAGATCAATGGATAGTTAGAAACTCAAACACATGATCATATTCCAAAAGTTGAAACAACAACTTCCTAGGTCACAAATGCAAGCATTCTGCCTTCATTGGAAGAGATAGGTAGAGATTTTTGTTTTACACAACCTCTTAGAATGTGAAAATATAAGTTAATACAAGACTATAGAAAGTGGTTTCAACTCAAAAGGAGTTTTCTACCATTTTAGAGAGATTTTAGAAGTTTAAAGCATATAAAGAACACATAAAGTAAACTAATAAATAAAAGATGAAACTTGAAAAAAGGTTCATATGAGAGCATTACCCTTAGTACAAGGAAGAACTTTAATTAAGAACTCAAGTGGAAAAGACTAATAAAAATAGAAGCTTTAAATGTTTGAAAAAAAAGAAGAAATGGAAGAAGTTGAAGAAGTATGAAGATGGAGGAAGAAAATGAGAGAATGAAGATGAGTGATGATTATATAGAGGAGGGAGAGGGGAGCACGAAATTTTTGGAGAGAGGATGAGCTTGGAGAGCAAGTTTTGTCTTTAAGACTTGTTTGGTTGAAGAGGAAAGAGAAAAATAGGTTTTTAGAATATAATATGATATATTTTAAAAAGTCCATCATGACCACTTTTTAGGAGGTAGCTTAGGCCATACCTCTAGTGAGTCACCTCACTCCCTCATCTCACCTCATGCCTTTTATGTCTCCTATTCTGCTCCATTTCGTACCCGGTTGCATTTCCGATCGTAATTCTTACGACGTTTTCGACTAACATGACTAACATGACTCTGCTGCGTGTAGAAACTTAAATCTCCTGGAACCACTAGGTTTGCAGATAGTAGACATGATGTCTAAATGCCCCCCAGTTTTAACTGATTCAGCTGATCCACGAAACTCCAACCTTCCAAAGAGATTGGGTTTACAAATAGTAGCCTCATCTTCCCTAGTTGACACGGCTAAGTGTTCCCCACTCAGTTGTATGTAGAAACTTGAATCTCCTGGAACTACTAGGTTTGCAGATAGTAGACATGATGTCTAAATGCCCCCCAGCTTTAATTGATTCAGCTGATCCAAGAGACTCCAACTTTCGAAAGAGACTAGGTTTACAGATAGTAGCCTCCTCTTGCCTAGTCGACACGACTAAATGTCTCCCCATTCTATCTTAGTCAGTTGATCTTGGGCACTCCAACCTCTTGAAGACATTATGTTGGCAGTTAGTAGACTTATGTTGTCGATTTGACACATAGGTAAATGTCCTTTCACTTTGTCTTGTTTAGTTGGTATGCACTTATGTTCCCACTGCTTGCTTATGCCTCAGCTATTTCCATTTACCCTTTGATGTAGGAAATGGTAAGTTGTACACTTTGTATTGGATATTTCCACCCACCCTTTGATGTTGGAAATGGTAAGTCGTACACTGAAACCATTTTAGTGAACACAGCTAAGAATACATCTTTAACAACTGTCATCTTAGCTATAACCTTGTAAGCTAATTTGGACTTTACATCTTTCAAAGTCTTTTTTACATCATTCCCTCAGGATCTCAGCTGCCATGACATTACCAGCCTAATCACTATAATAATCGACTGCCTCTTCAGACTCATCACAATCTTCAATGGAGATTATGTGCTGCATATCTAGAATGAATCACTCAGTTGCGGAAGCTTTGGTTGCCAGCTGACTCAAGTTTGAAATTTCCCTGGCTAGCAACTTCTCCCTCACCTGAGGTTGCATGTTACCTACAACTATGGCAACATACTCTACTTCTGGAAGCAATGTTGTATGTAACACCCTCCCCTTAGGGCATTACTGCGTAACCCATGCGGAAGTAAATTTAAAAGATAATTTGCTGGTTGCTTTCGGAAAATTTGTTTTCTCTTAAGTCAGAAAACTGGGGTATAAGATTTTCTTCTATAGGGATAACTCTGAAATCCATCATACATACATTTAAAACGTAAAGTCATGTTCGTAACAAAGTTACCATGACATACAACATTTCTATAAGTTTCCATTTTCGAAAGAGAAAGTTTAAACTTCAGATGGATGTATATAACACTACATTCACGGACCCCTTTAGATATACAACCCAACTCATACTCATAAGCTGGTCATTCTATCAAATATTCATTAGAGAGACCCCCAATCGGAATACTTTCCCAACATCTAACACTAGGTCTTCAATTGACTTAGAAAGACTCCTCTGCAACATAGGTACTAGAGTACCAAGGTACTACAACAAAACCCGAAGAGACTTGATATAATTGTAAGAGTGAGATACCATCATAAGATATATCCCACAACAACCATATACATGATACATACATCACATAATCATATAAGAAGTTAAATCATGCATATACACAATATAATAGTGTTATATCAAAGGGTGTCAAACCCGCATAGTCGATCTTTGAAAATATGCATGGCACTTCAACATCAGGCTCTAACTTAATCTCATGAGATATCAACACCGTTTTCCACTGGAGAAGAAATAGAGTTGGTCAATCTCTAGCCCACCGGGCAGTTGCCTCCATACCCTCATGCATTTAAGGTCTCAGGACGAGCAACATCACATGTGCCTCTGAACTTGGTTTACATGGACAGACTCCCAGATACCACCTTGAATCTGATATATAAGAAAGTACGTCTGCTTGGGGAAATGCACATGAGAAAATATTTTATTTAAAGGGTTTTCTTTGTGTTCATTCTTTTTCGCTGTCGCAGCTCAAGCTAACGATTTAATCATCATTTCCCCATCACTTGAAAACTTAGAAGCATAGGACACACAGTTCGAATGCTCAATCACAACGCCCGAGACCGATGCACCAGTCCTAGGCTTGTGGTCATAGAAAACAATATTCACCTTTGACAACGTTCATCACAACATGGTTAGGACACACAGTCCACAACAACGTGATTAGGACGCACAGTCCACAACAACGTGATTAGGACACACAGTCCACAACAATGTGATTAGGACACACAATCCACAACAACGTGATTAGGACACACAGTCCACAACAACGAAATCATAACGCACTGTCCTCGATTTCGAGAATTGGACTCTCAGTCCAGAACATCATGAATAGAACTCATGGTCCCGAATTAACACTGATCCAAGATCACGTGCATATAACTGAATACTAAAGGCGACTTCTCGCGTACTAGATCCAAGATCACGTGCATATAACTGAATACTAGATTCTCTTTCTTAAGTACTTATTTTTCGTTCAGTGAAAATCAAATTCAAAACCGAATCCTCGATAACCTATCTAGGCTATCGGAAAGTTTCTAAAATATTTAGGAAAAACCTTTTCTTTGAAAATCTTTTATAAAGCATCTTTGAAATACTTTTATCTTTGAAATATTTCCCCCAATAGGATATTGCCAAATAATCTTGAAAGTTTTCACTTGAAGACACATAGTTCGAAAAGGATTTTTCTCTTGTATAACAATAGTTCACCAAAACCATTTCAACATTTAAAACAAGTACTTTAAGTTAATGAACTTTTGGAAAAGAACACCAATCCGTTCATCTTCAAAGCTTATTAAGGTTTTTAATCCTTATAACAGTTGATCACAGACACAAGTCTAGCTTAGCAAACTTTCAATCAACATCAGTATATATTATCAGTTCAATGCTAATATCACAGTTGAAAGCAGTTCATCACAGATATGCATCATAACATTTAGAACAAGTACAGTCCAACATCAGATAATAGCATAACAGTTCAAGTACATTAGATAACCAAGTAAGCTCAATCAACATGTAAATATCCAGTTAAACACATACACACATGCATACAGTTATTGAATATCTTTAGGAAATCCCCTCTTACCTCAAGAAGGTAAGAGAATGCGAGAAAATAAACAGTTTCACGAATGTTCTTCAAAGTTGGTTAGGATGCAAGTCTAGGTTTCAAGACACAAGGTTCAAAGGATTAGAACTCAACCATGAACTTAGGGCTAGAAGTTTCCAAAACACATGCAACTTAGGGATTTATGATCCTTAAGTGCTAGGATTTTAAAACATGATTACTTTAAACAAAGTTGAACAAAAATCCCACCAAGTTACACTTGATGGAGATTCGGTCTTGACTAATAAGATAGGCTAGGAACATTTAAACTTTCCAATCTCTTTGGTTTAGCATCCATTAATAGTAAGGAGGTAAAAACCATGATCACTTTGGAAAATGAAAAACGAAACACCCTAGGTCCATAACCTTTAAGATTCGGCCATCCTTGGGTTTTCATGATAGAAATATTTAAATTCTTCCAATCTCTTAGACCTTTTAGCATCCAATAACTTATGGAGCTCAAGTCTATGATCATCTTGAAAGAAACATAGGACTTTAAATAACAAAGCTCATAAGCACATAAAGTAAGAACAACATAAGCCCATAAGTAATTAAAGCATAATGACATAAGTAAATGAATCATAAATGACATAAACATAAATGACATAAAAGTAAATGACATAATGTAAATGTCATAAAGTAAATGGCATAAATATAAATGACATAAAAGTAAATGACATAATGTAAATGACATAAAGTAAATGGCATAAATATAAATGACATAAAAATAGAGTAAAAATCTTTAAACTTTCCAATCACTTAGACATAGCATCCTTTAACATAAAGGAGCCTTGGTCCATGATCATTTTAGAAAACAAATATTTAAACTTTCCAATCACTTAGACATAGAATCCTTTAACATAAAGGAGCCTTGGTCCATGATCATTTTGGAAAACAAATCTTAAATACAAACTCATACTTGTAAAAGTTGAAACAAGATCCATCTAAACCATATGCATGGTTTCGGCCTCATTAGAAAGTAGAGGTTAGGAAACTTTTTTTTACACAACCTTTTAGTATGTTAAACTACAAGTAAATACAAGACCATAGAAATTGGTTTCAACTCAAAAGGAGTTTTCTACCATTTTTGAGAGATTTTTGAAGATAAAAGCTCATATATGACATAAAGAAGAAACTTTAGAAAAAGATGAAGTTTTTAAAGAAAAGAATACATGAGAGTATTACCCTAAGCAAGAGGAACAACTTTTATGAATAACACTTAGTGAAAAGAAGAGGAAAAACTAAAGCTTTGGAAGCTTGAAGTTAAGAAAAAGAGGAAAGCTTAAGAGTTTTAAAAGCAAAGTGATGAAGTGAAGATGAAGAGTGATATTATAGAGCAAATGGGGAGGGTACACGGTTTTGGAGAGGAAGAAGAGAAGAAAGAAGAAGAAAGAAGGTGGGTTTCTTGTAGAGAGGATAAGGAGTTAAGGTGATGTGATGTGATTGGAGAGAGAAAGATGAAAAAGTGAGATTTTGAAATAAAGTCAAGATTCACTTTTTCTTAGGTGTGTCATAGCCTTCACATCAAGTCACTCCATGTAACTTCTTCCTCTTGATGCTTTGTTCCATTGCGTATCAGATGACTTCCCCGATCGTATTTCCCGACGATTTCGCCCGGGAAATCCCTAAGATTTTGGCCTCGAACAAGATTTTTCGAAAAACTCCAAACCCACACAAAACATCATAAAAACACTAACCGCCTCGTTCACGAATTAAAATTTTGTCTCTAGCTCAGTAAACTTGTACTGGCAGTGAGAACCCACCCCGATTTTCGTCTGAATTTTCGACCGAAAATTTTACTGTGACTTCATACGGTAAAACAACACAAGAAAATGATTTTATTTTAAATAAAATCTTCCTCTGGATTTTATCAAAAATAAATATATTAAAGCATGTATTTACTGATAAAGAAACATACGAAAAACAGGGTGTTACATTGTACACCTTCTACTCAGCTTCCTGAATCTTTCTATGAAGTCAGCAGCCATCTCATCCACTTGTTGTTTCAAACTCATCAAGTCAGCTGCTGTAATTTCAGGTTGAGGTTTATGGAACCTATCATGGAAACATATTTCCATGTCTGCCCAATTTTGCACAGAATTAGAAGGCAGAGAAGAATACCAAGTAAATGTTATCCCTGTCAATAATAAAAGGAATAGCTGCAGCTTGTAGTACTCATTCTGGTTTGCCTGTCTACACTGGGCAGTAAATCTACTCATATGCTCAATGGTAGACTTGCTATCTTCTCCGAAGAAAGTTGAGAATTTTGGGGTCTCTAATCCTTTTGGCAATGGCATCACTATGGCCATCCATTCAGGATATGGCTTTCGATACTCAGGGCTATTTAATGGCCATAGTTGCATGCCAAATTATCTTTTTATAGTGTCAGCTATCATGTTGGGATCGACTAGCTGAGGGATTGTTAGTATATTCTCAGTCGTGGTCGACTGGCCAAAGATTGGTACTTGGGTTGGACCAAGACCTGATTGTCTGACATGCATTTGGTACATCGGTTTTGGCATGTTTGTAATCACTATTTGATTAGCCACAATAGGTGGAATTGATATCCATGACTGCTCTGATGTATAATCATCAAGATTCATACATAGAGCCCTGTTGACAGCTGATTGATTAGCCGAGGAAGGTGGAATTGGATTCCATTGCTGCTCCCCAACATAATCATTAGGTGCTCTATACAAAAGCCCTCAAGGAGGAATCGAACACACTTGATCATAAAGCTGCTGTTCCGGGGCTTGCTGACAGTCTAGCATATTAGTCGAGGTAGGTGGAATCATGTTCCATGGCTGCTCCCCAGCATAATTTCCAGGCGCCTCATAAAAAACCCTTTAGAAGGAATTGAACCCACTTGAACATAAAGCGGTTGTTCCGGGGCTAGCTGATAGTCTGGAATATTAGCCAAGGTAGGTGGAATCATGTTCCATGGCTGTTCCCCCGCATAATTTCCATGTAACTTTGTTTGAATCGCCCCATAGCCCGTGGTAGGATACGTCATACCCCCAAGCATAGTAACCTGTGATTTTGCACCAATAGTCGTAGCATTTGATACAAAACACGACATACTAAGCTAGCCTGACGTATTTGATGGCGTTTTAGCCGAGTGACCCTGTCCGTACAGTAATACTGGTTGAGATACAATATCATTTACAACCACTTGTCCCCAAGGCTAACAGGAGTAAGACTAGTAAGCACTTGTGCGACAGAACTTGGTTGAGGGGTTTGCTGAAGCATGTTCGGCTGGCCCAACCGAGATGGTCCTGCCTGAACATATTGATTTGGACTTGGTTGCATTTGTTGTGCATCACTAGCTGATATTTGTTGCATAGGATTCAACCGTCTAGCTAGCTTGCCCAATAATAGTAGAATTCACCAAGTTTTCTCCAAAATTCAATTCTTGTAGTTTTTGTTCCCTCACGTGAAGTACTTCGTTATGCACCATTGGTTTAACAATGTCTGCCAGTTGCTTAGAAACATTGTACATAATGTCATGTACTCTCATATCAATTTGCTGGCGGATAGACGAAGTGGTCATCACACTTGGATGATTTTGATCAGCCGTATAAGTTGCTATTGTTGAATGTCCACCGGCAGTCGTCACTGATGTAGTAGACATTGATGGTTGAGAAGACGGTATGCCTAATGCAATTGAAGGTTCAACTGCTATATGACTGCCAATCTTCTTAGTAGTTGCTTGAGAAGGTTCCAGGCTAAAGTAATGTAATTGTGACCCGAAGAGGTAAACCGCCCATTGAGTTCACCTTCTATCTTGGTCCCACCGGGCGTGCCAATTTGTTGTCTCACGTGTGATAGTTTTCTCCGATCCAGTTGAGCGAGGACTCAGCCAAGAGATAAAATTATGTAAGCATGAATTTTGAAGTTATCAACTGATTTGTGAGTACCAATGGCAAAATCCAACCCTCGGCATGGGTTTTTGACTAACTAAAGGAAGCGTTTGGTTGTAGAAGGTGAGGTGGGAAGTTTATCTACGTTCTCATGAAAGCGGTAAAGGGAAGCTATAAAAGAAAGCTGATAAAGAAAACCTATAAAGGAAATCTGATAAAGGAAAGCGGTAAATGAAAGCATAAAGGAAAAAAAAAATAAAGTAAAGAATAATATGAATAAATTGTTTGATTGGTTGGTGTTGTTGTTTTTACAATCTATACAAGTGGTATTTATAGGCAAAAAACTCAGCTACTCTGAAGTTATTCCCATTAGCCACTAACTCCTAAATTTAAGCAATTACAAGCACATCATGGCTGACAAAAATGGCTAAAAGTAATGCCCACTAAAACCACTAACTTTGCTCAGCTGACCACCAACTAACCATATCTACCCAAATCCCTAAAATTCTGGCACGTTCCATTTATTTGTTGGTAATAGCTCCACTAGCCATAAATTAGTCTTCCTTATATGATATTTTGCACATGTAACCACCTCTAACCAGCTTCTATCATTCATCCCTAAAAATTAGGAAAATTGTTACTACACTCTTGACTTGGTCATTTTCTTGTTATTTCCTTTTTCTAAATATAATAATAGTCTTTCGGGCCCTTAATCAACATTCACATTAGCCCATTAAGACCAAACAACAGCCTCCAAATCCATCTAGACTCAGCTGCCACGTTCAGTTGATTCTGCATCGACTAATTCTGCATTGGCTAATTCTGCATCGGCTGATTTTGCATCAGCTAAATTTCCTCAGCTAAACCTGACTCAGCTATTGGTTATTAGCTACTAATCTCAGCTTAGAAACTGCTTTCAGCTCATCCTAATTCAGCTGATCTTGGTTCAGCCTTTAATTTCAGCTAAATAATCAAATAAGCTAATTGTTGCAATCGGCTATCACCTAAATTATTTTTTAGGGATAACACTTTTATATGTGTTAAATATCTGGCTAAATGTTGTTTTAGTTGTTTGAAAAATTGTAAGATCCTCTCTTTCGTGAATGAAAATTAGATATCTTAATTAGATGGGAATGAGGGTTAGATAAATCAAAACTATTTAAGAATCCAAACTCATGCAAGTTTAAAACAAAATTCAAGCACCTCAAAATTTTCAATAGGCAAGCACCTCAAGCAAGCACATCAAAACCCCCATTTTGGATGCACCTCAATTTAAATCCTTAATTAAGGTGGTTTATCATTAACAACATTAAAATATAATTAGCCATACATATTGATCTTAATCATAGCTAGATAATTATAATCAATTTACTCAAGTTTTACTACTCATTATTAATTAATACTAATATTTATTAATTATACTCTAGTTACAACTTTTAACCTAGTTAAAATAACTAATTGATTTTTTTAATCCTAATGAGCATATGTTCACGGCAGCAAAAGGAATTTAAGTCACCTCCAGCTTGAATTTATGTGGTTGCTGTAACACCCTGTTTTTCGTGTGCTTAATTATTAGTAAATGCATGCTTTAATGTATTTAATTGTGATAAAATCCAGAGGATGATTTTATTTTAAATAAAATCATTTTCTTGTGTTATTTTACTGTATGAAGTCACAGTAAAATTTTCGGTATAAAATTCAGACGAAAGTCGGTCTGGGTTTTCAAAGCCAGTACGAGTTTACTGAGCTAGAGACCTAATATTGACTCGTGAACGAGACGATTAGTGTTTTTTTTATGTTTTGTGTGGGTTTGGAGTGTTTTGAGAAATCTTGTTCGGGGCCGAATTTCCGAGTATTACCCGGGCGAATCGTCGGGAAATACGATCGGGAAATTCATCTGATGCATGTTCGAGCAGAGCAAAAATGGAGTAGATTGAATGATGTGAAGGCTATGACATAGGCATGTCCATGGCCATACCTTCCTTACACCAATCAAGTCAAATCACCATACTTTCTTACACACACCTTACCTACACCATACCTCCTTTCTTCTCAACCAAGTCAAGCTCTTCTCTCCCCTCCAATCTGCCCCAAAACTGACGCCCTCCCCCTCTCTTTTCCTTCTTCTATTTAAGTTTCAAAGTGTAACCATATCACACTTTTGCTTCCTTTCACAAAAACACTTTTTTACAACTATTCATCTTCTTCTTCACACAACTAAAGGTACCATTTTTACTAAGTTTTTCAAGCTGTGTTCTTCATCAAAGTTGTTCATATTGTTTAGGGTAATGTCCCTATACCATTTGTTTTTCAAGTTTTGGCTTTATTTTCATAGTTGATGTTTTGAGTTCATAATATGCTTTTAAACTTCAAAAAATTCTCAAAAATTGTAGAAAACTCTTTTGAGGTGAAACCAATTTCTATATTCTTATTTTTACTTCCTCTACAACATACTAAAATCTTGTGGAAAACAAAAATCTCGAACACCATTTTCTCTACTGGACAGAATCTATGTCTTTTGTGCCATATGAGTTTTGTTTCATCTTTGCTTGGTAAAGCTTGTGTTTGAGTGTTATTCCAACATGATCATGACCAAGAGCTCCTATGTACATAAGGATGCTAGGTTTAAGTGATTGGAAAAGTTTAGAAACATTTATGTATTTTCATGAAAAAGTGAAAACTCTAAGTGTTTTGTTATATGTACTTTGAGGTTTTTCCAAAGTGATCATGGATTTGGGCTCCTTGATGTATAAGGATGCTAGATTCAAGAGATTGGAAAGTTTGAAAACCTCTAACCCTCATTTTTACTCAAGGCCGAATGGTAGTGTTTGTGGCCTAGGGTATTTGATTTTTTCATTTTTCCAAAATGATCAAGGTTTTAGGCTCCTTACTAGGTATGGATGCTAACCTAAAGAGATTGGAAAATTTAGAACATCCTAACCTATTTTAGAGGATGAAAACCGAAACCCTAAGTTGATGACTTAGTGGGATTCTTGATTCAAACTTGTTAAACTTTTGGTGTTTTAAGAACTCCTAGCACTTAAGGATCATAAATCCATAAGTTGCATGATTTTTGGAAAACCTTAATCCAAAACCATTGTTGAAAACCGAACCTATGCCTTGTGGCTAGTGTTCTTTGATTAAAAATCTAACCTATGGTTTCATGTGTGTAACCTTATATTCGTTCTGTGGACGTTCGTGATCCTTAGTTTTCGTAGTCGGAACCCTTATCGTCTTTTTGAGGTAAGAGGGGATTTCGAAAGATATTCAATAACTGTATGCATGTGTGTATTTGATTAATTGTTTACTTGACTGTTATTGAGTTACTGGATTATCTGAAATGTTATGCTATTATATGAAGTTGAACTGTATCGTTATATATGTTGCGATGTATAACTGTGATGAACTGTGATATTGGCATTGAACTGTGAATATATATATATGTGTACATACTGCTGTTGTTGTTTGAAGTTTGCTAAGCCGGACGTGTGTTTGTGCTCAATCATTAATAAGGATTAAAAACCTTAATAAGCTTTGAAGATGAAATGATGGGTGTTCTTTTCCAAAAAGCTTGAATGTTTAAAAGTACTTGTTTTATGTGACAATATAGTTTTAGTGATTTCTAGAATGCAAGAGAAAAACCCTTTTCGAACTATGTGTTTTAAGTGAAAACTTTCGAAAATATTTTACAATATCCTATTGGGGATTTTCAAAGTTAAAAGTGTTTCAAAAACGTTTTATAAAGGATTTTCAAAAGAAAAGGTTTTCTCCCAAATGATTTAGAAACTTTCCGATAGCCAGCATAGGTTATCGAGGCTTTCGATTTCGAAAATTGTTTTCGTCAAATGAAAGATAAGTACTAAAAGAATAGGAATCTAGACGTGAGACGTCGCCTCTAGTTTTCCATGCTTAGCACGCGATCTTGGATCAGTGTTAATTCGGGACCGTAAAGTCCTATTCGTAATGTTATGGACTTCAAGTCCAATTCGCGGAATCGAGGACAGTTCGTTCTGATTTCCGTTGTTGTGGGCTATTGTCCTTAGCATGATAAGTAAAACATGACTAAAAGTATATTGATTTCCATTACCACAAACCTTGACTGCGGCCACGGTCTAGGTGTTGGGATTGAGCATTCGGTCTGTGTGTCCTATGTTTCTAAGTTTTCAAGTGATGGGGAAATAATGTTAAGTCATTAGCTTTGAGCTTTGACAGTGAAATATTTACACAAAGAAAAACCTTAAAAGGAAAGTTTTTATTCATATGCATTTCCCCAGGCAGACGTGCCTTTGCTTATTGAGGATACCCATGGGGTATCTGAGAGTCAGTCACATTGCTAGCTGTTTCGTTAAGGGCATGTGGCGTTGTCGACCAAGAGGCCTGGTGCATCAGGATGCGGTGGCAACAGCCCGGTGGGCAGAGCTTGACCAACTCTATCTTCTCCAGTGATAACATGGTGTTATGATCTCATGAGATTAGGATAGAGCCTGATATTGAAGTGTCATGCACATTTTCGAAAACTGATTGTACGGGCTTGAGGACCCCTTGATATAACACTGTTATATTATGATGATTATGCATGCTTTAACTATTGATCTGATTTCGTGTTGCATGTATCATGTATATGGTTGTTGTGGGATATATCTTATGACGGTATCTGACTCTTGCATGTCTGTATGTTCTTTTATTTTCCTCGTACCGGGTATACGTATGCTTTAGATGGACCCTCTTGTCCCTCTTGTACCTGAGGTCACACGGACAGAGACTTTTGACGAGGCCGACAGGATTGGGAATTGGAGGATGGACGCGAATGCGACTACGGCGACGTACCGAGGGCCAATCACTACTACTGAAGCTAATATACATGGGGAGCCTGTTAGGAGGATCCACTCGGTGGAATCCAGGAACGTGATTCTTCCACCGCCATGGTTGTACCTGAACACGCTACAGGAAGCCGGTCTACTTCACCCTCACGTTGAGCCTGCCGAGCCAGAAGAGGAGGAACCGATGGAGGAAGATCCTGAAGAAGATCCTAAAGAGGATCCTGAGGAGGAGCCTCATGAGCTGGTAGACGACTGGTGGGATGAGGAGCTCGAGGCGGGTTATCACCCTTTGGATATTGAGGAGGAGGATGTCCCGTTGGATGACGGAGGAGAGGTGATTGACCCGGAGCCGGAGACTTCTTCTTGTGGGAGCGTTTGTGGCCACTCCGAGTGTCATAGGCATTGGTAGTGGTTGGAGGCTTTGTTTTGAGTGGTCCGTTAGTCTTGGCTTTTGAGCTTTTCTTTTGAGTTTAGATTCCCAGATTCCCATTCCCAGTTGGTGTTTTGTTTACCTTATCTTCTCAGTTATGTTTCAGTTATGTTTTCGTTTCTGTTGGCCATATTGATTAAGGCCGTGGCGTAATGTTATAACCTATGACCTTTCGAGGCAATATTATATGTATGTATCTGTTGTCGTTTTCAAGTTGTGAGTTTCTTTACCTTTTACTTCTTTTCTTTAAAGAAAAAAAAAATTAAGTACCTTTTTGGTAACCTTGTGTATGTTGAATAATCTTTTTCCGAAAGCGACCAGCATTTAAACGAGCATTTTTCCGCAAAAAGGGTAACCATGTGATGACCAAGTTAGGGTGTCACAGTTGCATGGTCACAAAACCCCACCTCATGCTTATGCTCTTCTCACTTCACGCCACATCCTACATCTTTTACTTATGACTATGCTCTTTTTTTTCTTCAACACAAAGTGCACATGAAATTACAAAGAAAATACCAAGAGATAGCGCAAAAATAAAGAGAAGAGGGGAGAGAGACAGTTGAGAGAGAAATTTTCCGGAATATTTTCCGAGCAATCCGTTCGGCCTATCGAGAAACCGATTATACCATTGTGATCCTCGCGATGTCTACTTCCTTATCCTATCTTTCTTTTCTTGATTAGGATAAGGTAAACCCATGTACTTTTTATGCTGAAATGCCATTGGTGACGGTATTGAGGTTATCTTTCAATCCGTTTATCGGTTTCCAATTATGTCTTCATATTAGGGTTATCCGTAACATGTGCTTCATGAATATGTATTCAGGTGAATTTTCGGATAGGAGGAGTTTCATTTCGTTGCTCAAAATCTAGCTTACAACACTTCAGGTGGGAGAAAGGAACCCCCTATCGTCGGAAATGGCTAAGTATCATATTTTGCAATAATGGCGTAAGGCGACCTAAACCCTACTAGTGGGAAAGTAATTGACAATGTCAATATCACATAGGGATCTTCCTAGTGGTACCAATGATGATATGGAGATTGTAGGTTTATCGTTGTTAGGTTAAATTTGAAATATTCGAGGTTGCATGATTTTGCCCATTGAACTGCTTGATGTGTACTGTTTGGATTAATTATGTTTATTTAATTATTTGTTATTATTTTATTTATATTTGAATTATATGTTTATTTAATTATTTTATTATTATTTTATGTATATTAACATGCTCAACATGATAATATGTTTTATCTGCTACAACATGCTTAGTTGTTTCCTAGGCATTGATATATGATAATCTGGAGGGAAGCATGTTGGCGAGTGAATGATGTTTGATTTAGACGTGCCTAACCTAATTAATTAATATTTTATTATGACGAGATTGTTGACGTGATATTACTTGAGGTATTTTATGAGGTAGTGATGAGAGGTTAAGGCACTAGGGTATGACTCGATATACGTCGGCGAGACCCATATAGATGCATGATGTTGATCACAGCCGTGTGAGTGGAATGCATGAGGTCAGAGTATCCGTAGATATATTCGTAGTACTTGTAGAGCGGCTCTGTGTAGCTTTGGGCTTCTGTGGCTTCGAGCTACTGTGGTTTCGGACCATTTATGTATACATATGAATCCACGTTTTCTCAATTCTTGTTTAAGGAAGGGATTAGACATATTTAAAGGCTTGATCATATTCCTTTGGTGTTGAT
Organism: Sophora flavescens; assembly: GCA_030762895.1. Classification (NCBI taxonomy): domain Eukaryota; kingdom Viridiplantae; phylum Streptophyta; class Magnoliopsida; order Fabales; family Fabaceae; genus Sophora; species Sophora flavescens. Next base: position 8,028,181 of record CM061069.1, on the reverse strand, counting down.
GAGCTTATGTTTAAAATTTGAGGTCAATCGGACTTCAAACGAGCTTAGAACGAGACCAAATGGCCACGCTCAAACGTGGTGGAATCCACACGCAAGGGTGGGGAGAATGCTCAAACGTTGGAAAATTGGCACTTGAGTGCTGGGAACTGATGACACTTGTTTTCAATTTTGACGCGTGGCAACGACGTGGCATGCAAGGGGCCATGCTCAAGCGTGGGAAGACCCAGTGCTTGAGAGTTGGAACGCTTGAGCGTGTGTGTTATGGCGCTCGAGCATTTGCAGTGCCGAAAGGACCCCTTGTCTCTTTTAAAACATTAAAAGTTGGAGAACAACAAAGGTTTCGAAACCGCAAACAGAGAACACAAAAGAGAAAGAAGTGGGTTTAGAGACATAATTCGAGGCCGAGGAAAATCCGTCTCTCCGATAAAAATTCCGACTACACCGTTGTGATCAGGGCAATGAGTACTACAAGTATCGATTATTGATTCTTTGTTACAACTGAGGTAATGCTCGAATCCTTAATGCATCGACACGTCAACATTGTCATTTCCTTTTTTTCAATTCTTGCTTTGATTCTAGCTCTGTTTGGAAAACTGTTGCAAGATTAGGGTTTATGACATTGTCCGGACTCTGTCCATGTGTTAAGACAAATTTAGGAGCAACAAGGAACCTCAGAGTATACGTGGCAGCAGTTGTGAGTGGAGAGAGAACACGTTTCTAAGCTTGAGCATTTGTACCGGTTAAGCCAAGGTGGGGAGAAAGTAACCGACATCGTCGGGGAGGCAAGTGTAGAATAATAATTATATATGCATCTGTGCAGTGTAACACCCCGTTTTTCGTTAAGTGCTGTTATATATGTTGTTTACTTGTTTAAGACTTATGACTTAGCTTAGATTTATTGTTGAGGGCTAAGTGGAATTTCTGGGCTTAAATCCCTTTTTGGTACATCAGCACGCCTTGCTCATGTCCAGCACACCCGTGCTCAATGCTGTGTCTTGTGACCGTTAGGATGACAAGCACGATTGTGCTTAATAGGAAGCATGACCGTGCAAGGGATTGGCGTCACGGAGATGCTGAGGTAAGCACGCAACTGCTTAGGTCTCCAGCCTATAATATGGCACAGAAACTGAGGGTTCGCATTTTAACCCTATTTTGGCATAACAGCCATCCTAGTGCGGGTATTGCTCTGTTTTTCCTTATTTTCTCTAAACCCATTGCACTGTTGGATCTTTAGAGACTTTTGGGAACGTCTAGTTCGTCAGTGTTGATTCTTATAGGTAACGGTTCCTCTCCCTAGTGTTTCCTTTTCTGTTATTTAGATTCGGGAATGAATTGGTTAACCCTTTCTGTTTGACCAAGGCTTGGAAAACTAACTGAGCCGCTAGAGGAACGTGTTGGTTTACCGTTTGTGTTGTCACTATTGGATTCTTCATACCAGGTATGGGGAGAAGGATAGTGTAATCGTTAGGTAAGGGGGTAGCGTAAGATGAGGGGTTCCCATAGCCCCACTAATGTTGTTGTTAACTATTGTCAATGCCATATTACAATTGATTATATGCTCATTTGGGTTAATTGTTATTAATGTTTGATCATGAGTATGCCTGTCATGAATGCCCAATGGTTTAGTCAAGACACTAAGAATTTATTTACGTGTTAGGGAAGTTTGGACTTAAAGAACACAATAAACCTGCCCAGAACAGCATGGCCACGCCCAGGAGCACGACCGTGTTAAACGGGGAGCTCGCCCGTGCTTTCAGTTTGAATTCCGGAAGATGGCCACGCTTTAAGAACTGTCGTGCAGAACAGGAGCACGACCGTGTACCAAGCACGACCGTGCATAAAAGGAAGAACGATCGTGCTTCACTTAAATGGAAGCACACCCGCGCAATGTGTGAGCACGCCCGTGCTCCTCCTCTAGTACGGAATTCGAGATTAAAGGTTTTAAAGAGGTGTTTCACCCCAAATGTCACCAGTGATGAAATAAGACATCAATCGAATGAAGTCAGTTAGATAACTTAATTAAAGACTAATTAAGATAAGTGAGATTAATATGTTGGTTAAGCCGGTGCCCAATGGGTTGCCGCACGTTGATATGCTTTGGTGATTTTAGGCCAAAGTGGCCTCGATGCTTTTTGGTCGAGGTGTTAATAAGTTGAACCTTGGTGCTTTTGGCCAAGGGGACCTTGACTCTCAAGGGTTAAGGTATTGATGTTGGTGATAAGTCTTGTGTGCTTATTGGCCCAAGCGAAGGAGGTGGTTGCCCTTGTTTATTGTTGTGCTCATGCATCACGTATTGGAGTTGATAGTAGTGGAAGATCAACATAGGGGAGGTAGTCCAAGAGTACGGCGATCTGGTCGTTCGTGGGTGGTTCACCCTAGGTTTGGTGGACCGTGCGCCCACGTGGGGGCACATCCTAGGTATGGTGCGATGGCTATCCACGGGGTTAACCTATGGTTTGATGGACTGCTGGCGTTGGTGCTTTTTGGCTAATGTGGATATGTAACTCCGAAGTTACCTTCCTGAGATAGTTTGGATCCACATGCATAATGGAGTAGCGGAGTAGTGTTGAACCATATATCATATGTTGGTTGTGATAGCATGTTGATGTGATTATATTATGTTGATGTTATATGTTGTATATTGCTATGCCATACTATGATGTATGTTCATCTTGCTTACTATCTCCATGCCATTGTGTTTACATGTTTTCTTACTCCCCGTTTTCCCTGTTCCTGTTTTGACATGTATCTCTTTATGTAGAGGACGATGAACAGCCAGTGGAGGAGTGACTCTGAGGAGCCGTGACTCTAGTTAGGATTTTCAGTAGTTGAAGTTGTTTCAGTTTGTATTCCGAGGATTTATTCCGGAATGCTTATCTTATTGGAACCAAAGTGGCTTTGGATTTAATAATCTCTAAGTTTTGATGCTAACAAAAGGATTAAATTTGCTTGGCAAAGTGTTAGTTGAGATCTAACAAGTGAGTTCAGTTTATGCAGGAATATTCAAATGATATAAGGTATACAATGCTTGGACTCGTGCTGGGGGAGTATGATCCAGCAACCATGGATGCATAAGGACAAGCTATCAACATACCTCCTCTCTTTGATGGTTCTGATTCTAACTATTGGAAGAAGAGGATGATGGGCTTTTTGGATGCACAAAGTCTAGGCATCTGGGAGCTCATAGAAACTGGTTACACTGAACCCAGAAATGAAAATGGAGCTGCTGTTGCTAGAGCAGACTGGACAACAGATCAAAAGGCAAAGCATAAATTGAATCTTAAAGCTAAGAATTATTTGATGTGTGCCATCACCATATCTGAACATGACAAAGTTCACAGCTGCAATACTGCTAAAGAAATCTGGGATATTCTTGCTCTAGCTCATGAGGGTTCCTCACAAGTTAAGGAATCCAAGATCAGCATGCTGGTTCATCAGTATGAGCTGTTCAAGATGGGTGAACATAAAACAATAGACCAAATGTTTGGAAGATTCCAAACCATCACCAACAGTCTCAGATCTCTAGGAAAAATATATCAAAATAGAGATCATGTCAGAAAAATTCTGAGAAGTCTATCCAAGTAGTGGAGACCCAAAGTAACTGCTATTCAGGAAGCAAAAAACCTGAATACACTTTCTCTGGAAGAGCTTCTTGGATCTCTCAAGGTTCATGAACTTGAACTCAATGAAGAAGAAAATTCCAGAAAAGGAAAATCTATTGCCCTAAAGGAAAAGAAAGCAAGTTCATCAAAGTTCTCAAAGCTGATGAGTCATCTGATGAGTCTGAATCTTCTGATGATAATGAAGAATCAGGTGAGGATGAATTTTCCTTTATCTCCAGAAAGATTCAACATATATGGAGAAAGAAAAGTGGTTTCGGAAGGAAGCAACTCAATAAAAAAATTTCCAAGGAGAAGTCAGACCCCTAGGAAAAAGGTCCACCCTTGTGCTTTGAATGTAAGAAACCTGGTCATTTCAAACCAGACTGCCCTGTGCTAAAGGACAAAAATAAATTCTTCAAAAAAAAAGAAAGGGTTAATGGCCACATGGGAGGATCTTGATCTATCTTCTTCAGATGAAGAAAATGAAGCTGAGGAAGAGGCAAATATCCATCTCATGGCAGACACTGCATCAGAAAGTGAATACACTGATGCTGAGGTAATGAACTTTGACTCGTCCACTCTTCAAAATGCTTTTGATGAATTGTTGCATGAATCATCTATACTATCACGAGAATATAAGAGTTTCAAAAAGAAATTCTCTAAACTATCTAAAGAATATGATAGGGTCTGCACTGAGAAACAACACCTTAAAAATGAAAACGACACACTAAAATCAATGAATGTCAGTCTAGATGACAAAATAGTGTGTGAACCTGATGTTTCTTGTGAAGTTACAAAACTGAAACAAGATGTAACATATCTAACTGACTCTCTGTCAAAGTTTGTAGGAGTCTCATATAAGCTTAGCCTCATTTTAAGGTACTCGAGGTCACCTGTGATAAATCTGGTCTTGGTATGACAAAGAGAAGCAAGACGCATCTCACAAAAAGTCAAAACCACTTAAACAACATAGAGCTTCAAAAGTTTCAAATAAACATACCAAAGCTAAGTCTAGCTCGTCTAACACCTTTTGTAAAGTATGTGGAAAAAATGGACACATTACATCTAGATGCATACACAATAAATATGCTAAGCATACTCGTCCAGTTACAACTAACAAGAAAGGACCCCAGTCAGTTTGGGCACCTAAAGATAAGATAATACCTGTTGCAGATTTGCTTAACAACGGGAAGAAAACAGATGTCTTGGTACTTGGACAGTGGCTGCTCACGACACATGACGGGAGAAAAGTCTATGTTCCAAAACCTTAAACCCAAAGATGGTGGCTGGGTCACATTTGGAGGAAACGGAAAGGGAAAATCATTGGTATAGGTAAAATCGGTAAACATCATTTTCCCTCCATTGATAATGTTCTTTTCTGTATTCTGCAAACGTGTACAGAATGAAAAGGCATGTGTATAGCTTCAATTAGAAGTGACCATAGGGGAGAATTTATGAATGAGCTATTCCATGAGTTTTGTGAAGAAAATGGTTTTCAACATAACTTCTCAATACCAAGAACACCACAGCAAAATGGTGCGTTAGAGAGAAAGAACAGATCTCTTCAAGAGATGGCTAGGACTATGATCAATGACAATTCTGTCCTTAAGCACTTCTGGGCTGAAGCTGTGAACACTGCCTGCTACATTTAGAACATAATATACATTAGACCTATTCTGAATAAGACTACTTATGAATTGTGGAAATGCAGAAAACCCAACATTTCATACTTTCACCCCTTCGGATGTAAAAGTTATATTTTGAATACAAAAGATTAACTTGGTAAATTTCATGCTAAAGTAGATAATGGAATCCTTCTAGGATTTTTTGAAACTTCAAAAGGCTTTAGAGTTTATAATTCTAGAACTTTAGCTGTAGAAGAATGTATTCATGTGAAATTTGATGACAAACAGCCTGATAAGGATCTATCAGAGCTAGTTGAAGCTTTTGCAGATCTTATGGCTCGTTTGGTGGTCAGGATAGGATAAGGGCGGATAGGATAAGAGAACAGGATAGGAGTAGGATAGGATATGAACAGGATAAGCTGTTATCCTATCCGACGTTTGGTGTCCACCAAATAGCCAACTGGACAGCATTATAATTTAAGTATGAATTTTAAAATTTTTCGTTTTTATTCTAAATGTTTTCATCTTTTATTAGATTTAGTTTTTTTTATAATTTTCATTATTTAAATTTATATAAAAAGATAAAATTATCCTTGTAATAAAATTACATATAATGTCTTAAATTTTTAAATATTGTCTAACTAAAATTAATTTTTTATATTTTTAAATATTCATTTTTTTAATTTACATATAGTTAAATTATTAGAATAATTTTTTATATTTTACAGTTTTTAAAAATAATATAAAATAATAAAATTAGCATTGTCTTATCCTCCCCTCAGGATAGAATTTTAACTAGATGGACAGGATAGGATAAGTGACAGGATTGTCTTATCCTATCCTGCTGGCTCACCAAACAACAGTTTCAGACAGGATATGATAGCTTATCCTATCCTGTCTCTCTTATCCTGACCACCAAACGGGCCCTTAATCTAAACATTTCAGAAGAGAAACCAGAAATCAAGACTGATATCCAAGTGGACGACACTTCTCAACAACAACTTGAAACTTCTACCTCTCAACAGGAAAATGCTCAGAAATCGTGGTATTTCAGAAATTACCATCCTCAATATCAAATTATTGGTGACCCCAATGACAAGCTGAGAACTAGGTCAACCTTCAGAGAACAAAGTGATTCTGCTCTTTTTCTCTGAATGTGAACCAAAGACAGTGGACGAAGCTCTACTGGACGAAGGATGGATTCTTGCTATGCAAGAAGAGCTAAATCAGTTTGAGAGAAGTGAAGTCTGGACGCTTGTACCCCTGCCTGAAGACAAGTCAGTCATTGGAACAAAGTGGGTCTACAGAAACAAGCTTGATGAAGATGGCAAGGTTGTGAGAAACAAGGAAAGACTTGTTGCTCAAGGCTACTCTCAAGAAGAAGGTATAGGCTATACTGAAACTTTTGTGCCAGTTGCTAGACAAGAAGCTATAAGAATTTTAATATCATTTGCTGCACATCATAGTTTTATGCTTTTTCAAATGCATATTATAAGTGCCTTCTTAAATGGCTTTATTAATGAAGAAGTATATGTCAAACAACCTCCAGGGTTTGAAAATAAAAATCACCCTGAACATGTTTATAAGCTTAAGAAAGCATTGTATGGACTTAAGCAAGCTCGTAGAGCTTGGTGTGATAGGTTAAGTACGTTTCTAATGGAAAATGGTTTTAACAGAGGAAAAGTAGAGACAACTCTATTTAGAAAATCTATTAAGTCAGATTTCATTATAGTACAGATTTATGTTGATGATATCATTTTCGGTGCTACTAATGAATCTTTATGCAAGGAAGTTTATAAGATAATGCATAATGAATTTGAAATGAGCATGATGGGAGAACACAAATTCTTCCTTGAACTTCAAGTTAAACAGTCTATGGACGAGGTGTACATCCATCAGACTAAATATACAAAGGAACTTCTAAAGAAGTTTTAGATGGATGATTGCAAACCGATGAATACCACTATGCATCCCATTTCAATACTGAACAAAGATGATAAAGCGAAAAAGGTAGACCAAAAGGTATATAGAGATATGATAGGATCTCTTTTATATCTGATTGCATCTAGGCCTAATATAATGTTCAGTGTTTGCTTATGTCCTCGTTTTCAATCTGATCCTAGAGAGTCTAATCTCTCAGCAGTTAAAAGAATATTTAGATATTTAAAAGGTACTACTAATATGGGTTTGTGCTTTAAGAAAAATGATGACTATAGATTAGTTGGTTTTTGTGATGCTGACTATGCTGGAGATAGAATTGAAAGAAAAAGCAGCAGTGGAGGATGTCACTTCATTGGAGCTAACCTAGTATCATGGTCAAGCAAAAGGCAAAGTACCATTGCTCTATCAACCACTGAAGCAGAATACATATCAGCTACAAGCTACTGCTCCCAACTTCTATTGATTAAACATCAATTGGAGGACTACAGTGTATTTGTAAGTAGTATTCCACTTATGTGTGATAATACTGCTGCAATCAATTTATCTAAGAATCCAATATTGCATTCTAGAGCTAAGCACATAGAGATTAAACATCACTTTATTAGGGATTATGTTCAAAAAGGTGTGTTTCATGTTCAATTTATAGATACTGACCACCAATGGACAGATATCTTCACTAAACCTCTTGTTGAGGACAGATTTATCTTTATAAGAAAGAATTTGAATATGTTGTATGTGGATTGAGCTAGTATAATTATTGTTAAATTGATCGTCCATTGCATGTTCTCTCTACACGTCCACTAGTCATGACGTCCAGAGCAAGTGGAATATACGCGTCCACTACCTTTGTCTTTGCGCGTCCACTCTTAGTCTTGTGTGGACTCGTCTATGCACACATTTATTAATTTGTTCTTGAACACTTTTATATAAAACTCTTCTCTTTCCTTGCTGAGTTAGCAACTCTCATCAATCCCAGCAAGACCTTTTTATGGTCCCAAGTTACCAACACCGTTTTATCATTATGACATGTCATATCAAAAGTTTTTTTAAAACCTTTTGATATTCAAGATTCTTTTAGAAGAAATATTTTCACTCTGAGAAAGACTTTACGCTTCCATAATCACTCGAGCTTTCTCTCTTTATCTCTCTCTGCTCTCCAAACCCTAAGCTCGTTGATCTTCTACAATGGCATCTTCAACCTTCAACATGGACAAACTCAACCTAGCTATAAAGCACCATTTCAACCTTAATGTGCTAAAAGACTACAATCTTGACATAAGCAAATATGTCAATGCTGCTGGCTGGGAAGGACTCATCACAGAGAAAGTCTCTGTTTTCCCAAATCTTGTCAGGGATTTTTGGAGAAACATCCAACTGACAGAAACTGACTTCTACTCAACCGTATTAAGAAGGAAGATTATAGTCTCGGAGAAGACTATTGCTGAAGCAATCTTCTGTGCTTGGGAAGGACTAGTTTTTACTGAGTCTTGGGAAGAAGACTTGGGCGGTTCTGAGACAATAGAAGTCTGTCTCATGAAGGAGGACACGGTCAGGACTCACTCGTGGAAGGATGTTGAAATGAAGGATATCATTCATACTCTTCACCAGCTTCTCAACAAAGTGGTGCTTCACAAGGTTGGGTCAAATGACAACCTTTCATCTCTTCACAAGTTGTCTCTGCCATCTTCTCACAGAGACAAGAATCAATCTTCCAAGAATCCTTTACGAAAGATTCAGGGATGCAGTGATGAACAAGAAAAGACTCTCTGCAATTCCCTTCTGCCATCTTCTCTCGAAGATTTTCAAGGCTCAAGGAGTATATGAGTTTCTTGCTGCCAAGACTCCTGAGGAGCAAGCAAGGTTACTGACTGATAAACCAAACCTTACGTAAACCTTGTCAAAACTCCTCCATTCATGCCAATTACTGATGGAGTTGAGAGACACATTATACCCATCATGCCAAGGGACACAAAATGGATGTCCTTTGAGCATCCCAGAATCTAAGGGAGGGATGCCGATTTGTTCATGGATCAACTCTATTGATATGCTGAAATGGGAGTTCAGCCAACTTAGCTGATAGGGCTGCAAATTGTGTTCCTCCATCCTGCCTGAGACATAAGGAAACAACTAGGATTCGAATCAAGTAAGCCTTACAGAATCTGTCCGAGATTGCCAATGCTGGATCTCAACAAGGACAAGGACTTGAAGCACAGAAGGTTCAAGGGAGTGATGCCTGAAGCTGAATCAGCATTGCTTGACCTTGACCAGGAAACTTTTGATTACTCAATGTTGGATTTCCTTCAAAATCATGAATCCATTGAGTTAATCAACGAGCACAAGGCTGCTGAATTTTGGGAGTCACACTTGATTCACTACACCAGAGAGGCATCTTCCTCTGGATTGATTGATGAAGAAAAGGCAGATATTCCCAAGGTTAGAGGAAAGTGTGGACTCTCACACTTTAGGTACATGATATATAAAGACCTCTGGGGACTTCCTATCAATAGCAGAAATGTGGAGTTTGTCTACCCTGTCAGATGGGCAAAGGATATCCCTGAGCCAGTTATACAATATGCTTTTGCCACAGCTTCAACTTCATCCTCTGAGCATACATATGAAGAATTAATTGTGGAAGTCCCTGAACTGAATGTAAAAATCCTTTCCAAACCTGTTTATGAGCCTTCAACTCCTCTACCTGATGCTGTTGCTACTGTTGAACCAACTTTGACAGAACAGTCTGATGAGTTATGTGCTTCTAAGCATGGTGCTGAGTCTGCTAAGACATATTCTTAACCATTAGTTCTTGCTATGGTTCATCCTCCGATCCAAGTGAAGACTCTATCTCGGACTCTACCGAAAGCTCAAGACAATTATCTTTGCCATCCAATCTTGAAGACATCATTGGCTGAATTGTTGATGATAAGGTTGGAAAGATTGTTGAGAGAGAGGACTCGAGCAGATGGGACAACAAATTGAAGAAAGAGTGCAAAAGCAAGTGCAAGACACCTTGGCCCTTACAAATGTCATGGTGACTCAAATGTTGGCCTTGCTAATGGAATTTCAGAAGAATCAAAATCCAAACCAACCCCCTCCACCACATCCTTCTTCTTAGAATTTCTTCTTTCTTATTGTATTGTGCTGACAATGATGGTCCACTCCTTTTTTACCTTTTTGGCTGATGACAAAAAGGGGGAGAAAGGAAAAGAAATATAATTATAAATTAAGTCAGTTGTTGAAAAGCACTTATATGTAAAAATATATATAAAGTCAGTTGTTGAAAAAGCACTTATATGTTTGCATTTACATTGATCTGCTTTACTTATATTATTTGCTCTGATACTTGTGTTTATATGGATTCTAAGTATGATAAGTGTTTGTACCTTTCTGTGAGTCTGCTTAAATATTTGAATGCTTTGTCTAGGGAGAGCCTTGCAAACTCTCTTAGACTTTGCTATTTAAATTTAATCAGTTTTTGTCATCATCAAAAAGGGGGAGATTGTTGGAATCAAAATGGTTTTGGATTTAATAATCTCTAAGTTTTGATGCTAACAAAAGGATTAAATTTGCTTGGCAAAGTGTTAGTTGAGATCTAACAAGTGAGTTCAGTTTATGCATGAATATTCAAATGATATAAGGTATACAATGCTTGGACTCGTGCAAAGAATTACTCATCCAAAGGTTATTTAAACTGCTTATATTTTAAATGATAAGTAGACTGTTTTTTCTAAAGTGGATGAGGCTATAAATGAATACCTAAATAACTTGTTAGGAACAGTAAGTCCAAAGACTTGAAAATAAGAGCGTCCATCTTGCCACGTCAGTAGACGGAAGCAATTAGCTAAGAAAAAGAACTAAAACACAAAGTAATCAAGTAGATGAGTTCCATATGCCACGTCATTGGACGGAGGTTCTCTAAGGACTTAGAAAGTCCAAAGACCTGTGTGGACAAGCGCTTCTACCGCATTAGTAGACGAGCGCTTCTGCCACATCAGTGGACGAGCAGAATTAAACTCTTGTATAGATGTGTTCTTAAAACTAAGTAGACGACTATATATGTTCTATATGTTTGCTACCTTGAATATGAGATTTAATGCAATCTGGTCCACAAGGAATTTATTTCAAATGATTGATATTTATTTCAAACGAATATTTGTTCTTACCATTTGTCTTTATTCGATTTAATGTCTTGTTCCCTTTAGAAAACTCATAGTACTATCAAGGTAATACAAAAAGTAAATAGTACACTTGGAATTGCAAAACGATATGTACAATGGCATCTTTTTGCTGAACAAAAGCTGGGTTATACACAAAGGAAGGAAGAAAGCTTTTAAGGCACAATTGCTCAGAACAATGAGCCTCCATTTTGTGATTGTCTGATAACCAAGGATACTTTTCAACTCGCCAAAATCAAGCTATCAATCACAACGAATATCAAGCATTAAATGCTATCTCTAAACGGGATTATTCAAATTAACCGTTGAAGAACTACAACTGCAGAAGAAGGTCACTATATAAGTAGAAGACCTCAAATACTGAAGAATAACTTTTGCGAGCCCAACTTCTGCCAATACAATTCTTGTGAAAACAAGTTCTTATTCTTTCATTCTTTCAAAAGCAAATGTCTGTAATCTTTTAGTTTGAATATTGTTGTAATATTCAACTGACCTTAAATTGTCATACTCTCACACTTGGTGAGTTAAGAAGATCAACTTTTAAATCTGTGATAGAGTTAGAACCTGAAGAGGCTTGGTAAGAAAGGAATACTTGTAGCCTGAAGAGGTATTGAATACTTGCTGTGTAATCTATTTGGAGAAATAGTGGAAAAATCCTTCAAGTCAAAGGGACTGGACGTAGCTCTTGGTTGGAAGAGAGTGAACCAGGATAAAATCTCTTGTGTGAATTTTCTATCCCTAAACTCTTCAGTTTTATTTGCTTATACTAACTGTGGGGTTTTGATATTGCTTTTGTTGATCTTTTAAAAAGGATTTCTTGTGTGCTTAATCTTTTTATCTTCTTCTTGTGAAAAAGTTGTTCAAAAGGGTTTTTACGAAAATAATTAACAAACACAATTCAACCCCCTTTCTTGTGTTTACCTGTGCCAACTTCATATTCCAGATCTGTATGTGACATCGGGGTTGGGTTATGTGTTTTGTTTTATGTTTATGCTTCTGTTTTATTTTGTTTTAAAACTATGTTTCCTTTCCATATTGTTGAGACATTACAATGTGGTGCTTTCTATCCAGTTTTTATTTTACTAAATAAATGCATGTTTTTATCTTACCTCTTTTACGTTAAATGATTTATAATTAACATGTGGGGGAAAGGGTGTAACATTTAGTGGTATCAGAGCAAGTCTGTCCTATCAGGCCATGGTATGAGTCTGTTGTGAGTCTGTTGTGTGCTCTTGTTTGAATTGTCTATACTTGTTATAGACAATGATGCTTAAAGTTATGGGCCTATCGCTTTTTCCTGCTTAAGTTCTCTGTATTTAATAGCTGTTTTGGACATGTATAGGAACTCATGGCAGGAGGAGGCAGAAACGATCAGGCAATCGCTGACCCATTGGCACTCCTTGCCAAAGCGATAGGGCAAGTTCAGAACAACAACGGAGGACCGGCAGAGTTTACGGTCTTGACAAGTTCCAGCGGAATAATCCTCCATCTTTCAGAGGAGCTTATGATCCAGAGGGTGCCTTGTTGTGGTTGAGGGAGTTAGAGAAGATCTTCCGAGCCATTAATTGTAATGACCAGTAGCGGGTTATCTTCGCCACGTTTATGCTCACTGAGGAGGCTGAGCACTGGTGGGAGAACTGTCGTCAGAGGATGGTGGCTGAGGGCACGACAATTACATGGGCTGTTTTCAGAGATAGGTTCTTGGTGAAGTATTTTCCTGCGGATGTCCATGACAAGAAAGAGATGGAATTCTTCGCGTTGAAGCAGGAAAATATGTCGTTGGGAGAGTATGCAGCAAAGATTGAGGAGATGTCTAGGTATTACACACAGTATCATGTTATAGTTGATGATCGTTCAAAGTGTGTCAAGTTTGAGGATGGCCTTCGTCCAGAGATCAAGCATGTGATCAGTTACCCGGAGATCAGAGTCTTCTCGACCTTGGTGAACAAGAGTAGGATCTTTGAGGATACCTACAAGTCCAGAGTGGCCAGTTTCAGGAATTCAGATAGCCAGGGCAGCAAGAAGACCGAGCAGAAGGATAAGAGCAAGCAGTGTTACACTCCTACCGGCCGGGATTTCAAACAAAGTGGCAGGAAGCCACAGTTTTGTTATGATAGGTCCAGGGGTGGGAATTCTAATGCCCCTAGACCCATGAAGTGCTGCAGGTGCGGCACACGAGATCACTTCACTTCCTAGTACAAGGAATCAGATGTCATCTGCTTTAGGTGTGGCAAGTCTGGCCATATCAGTCGGGATTGTGGAGGAGCAAAGTCAGAATCTCCAAACTCTAGCAAGAGTCAGCAGTCTCAGAGTAATTCACTGAAGACCATTGATAAAGTCTTTACTCTTAGTGGAGCTGACGCCTGAGTCCGATGACTTGATTCAAGGTATGTGCTTAATCTATGGGACTCCTTTAAGTGTATTGTATGACTCGGGTGCTACGCACTCATTTATATTGCATGATAGGGTCAAGAGTTTAAATTTGCTTGTTACCTTTCTTGAGTATGATTTGCTAGTTTCCACACCTACAAACAAGCCTGTTATCACTTCTCATGCATGCAAGAATTGTCATATTACCATCGATGATAGAATCTTTACTGTTGATCTTGTATGCTTACCTTTAAAACAACATGATAATATTCTTGGCATGGACTGGTTATCTTCCAACCACGTCCTTCTGAATTTCTTTGATAAAACCATAGTTTTTGGAACTCCTGTGGAGTCTAAGAATCTGACCTTTCTCTCTACCAACCAAGTTAAGGCTACGGTGAATGACGAGGCCCAAGTGTACATGATGTTATCTTCCCTAGAAGTAGAGAGACCTCCTGATGTCGGAAGTGTGCTGTTGTGCGGGAGAGATGTTCAGTTCACCATAGATTTAGTGCCTGGCTCCAGGCCAATATCCATAGCGCCCTATAGAATGTCTCCTTTAAAGCTAGCTGATTGAAGAAACAGATAGAGGATCTGATCCTGAAGCAGTTTATTAGGAATAGCGTATCCCCCATGGGGAGCGCCAGTGTTGCTAGTAAAGAAGAAGGATGGTAGAATGAGGTTGTGTGTCGACTATCGACAGGTAAACAAGGCGACCATTAGGAATCGGTATCCCCTCCCTAGGATTGATGACCTTATTGTCCAGATGATAGGTGCTATCATACTTGGTTATGGACCAGTTGATGACCTTATGGACCAGTTGATGACCATATGGACGCGTTATGGTCACTGGGTACTTGGTTATGCCCTTTGGTGTGACCGATGCTCCTGCTGTGTACATGAACTACATGATCAAGACCTTTCACGCTTACATGGAAAAGTTTGTGGTGGTTTTCATAGATGACATCTTTGTGTACTCAAGACCAAGGTTTAGGTGGTGTGTTGATGCAAGATTGTAAGGTAGTGGCTTTTGGAGATGTCGTATTTTCCTTAAAGATTTGGAGGCATTACCTTTATGGAGCAAAGTTTCAGGTCTTTAGTGATCATAAGAGTTTAAAGTTTCTCTTTGATAAGAAGGAACTGAATATGAGGTAGCCTAGGTGGATGGAGTATTTAGAGGATGATGAGTTTGATCTAACCTACCACCCAGGAAAGGCCAACATAGTGGCAGATGCTTTGAGTTGGAAAACCTTGCATGTCTCTGCTTTGACGATTAGGGAGATGGATCTGATTGAGAAGTTTAGAGACCTGAGTTTAGCTTAGTAAGTTACCCCTAAGAGCATTAAGCTTGAAACCATGAAGGTTACCAACAATTTGATGGATCAGGTTAGAGAGGATCAGAAGATAGACCAGTTCTCTTAGACCAGAGAGAGTTGCTTGCTCAGGGTAGAAACCTTAGTTTTAGGGAATGAAGTGATGGAGTCTTGAGGTTCAAAGGTAGAGTCTGTATACCGGATGTTCCTAAGCTTAGATAGTTGATCCTTAAAGAAGGACATATGAGTTGTTTGAGTGTGCACCTAGGTGCCAGTAAGTAGTATCAGGATCTTAAGCGCATGTTTTGGTGGCCTAGTATGAAGAAATATGTGGATGAATTTGTGTACGCTTGTTTAGTGTGCCGGAAGGCTAAGATAGAACACCAGAAGCCATCAGGAAAGTTACAACCTTTGAGTATCTTAGAATGGAAATAGGACAATATCTCCATGGATTTTATGTTTGGACTCCCTAAGACTCCAGCTAGTTTTGAGTCGATCTAGGTTGTTGTGGATAGATTGACTAAGTCTGCCTATTTCATCCCTTTGAAAATAGAGTATCCCTTACAAAAGTTGACCAGGTTGTACATCAAAGAGATAGTTAGGTTACAAGGTGGACCCTCTAGCATAGTGTCTGATAGAGACCCGAGGTTTACCTCTAGGTTTTGGAATAGCTTGCATGAGGCATTAGGTACCAAGTTTAGACTTAGCTTAGAGTATCATCCACAAACTGATGGTCAGTCTGAGCGAACCATCCTATCCTTAGAGGACTTGCTTAGAGCTTGTGTCCTATAGCAGTCGGGTAGTTGGGACAAGTTTTTACCCCTGATAGAGTTCACCTACAACAATAGTTTCCATTCCAGTATTGGGATGGCACCTTATGAAGCTCTTTATGGGAGGAGATTTAGGACATCCTTGTGTCAGAGTGAACCTGGTGACAATGTGGTGCTAGGACCCGAGATAGTTCAAGAAACCACAGAAAAAGTGAGGATGATTCAGGAAAAGATGAGAGTGGCACAGAGTAGGCAAAAAAGCTACCATGAAAAAAATGAGAAAGGCACTCGAATTCCAGGAAGGTGACCATCTGTTCTTGAGAGTTACCCCCAACAACTGGGGTCAGTAGAGTGATGAAAGCAAGGAAACTTACTCCTAGATTCATTGGTCCTTATCAAATTATAAAAATAGTCGGTGAAGTCGCCTACCAAATAACTTTACCACCATTCTTGTCCAACCTTCAGAGTGTCTTTCACGTGTCTCAACACAGAAAGTACATTCATGACCCTAGCCACGTGATAGTACCCGATACCATACAGTTAGAAGAGAACTTGACTTTTGAGGTATTACCCCTTCGAATCGAGGATATGAGGGTGAAGCAACTAAGAGGAAAGGAGATTCCTTTGGTCAAAGTCGTTTGGAGTGGGGTTGGTGAAGAAAGTGCTACATGGGAGCAGGAAAGCAAGATGATGGAATCGTATCCGCACCTTTCCAATCTAGGTGATTA
The DNA here is from genome assembly GCA_030762895.1 of Sophora flavescens. Classification (NCBI taxonomy): domain Eukaryota; kingdom Viridiplantae; phylum Streptophyta; class Magnoliopsida; order Fabales; family Fabaceae; genus Sophora; species Sophora flavescens. Next base: position 8,011,660 of record CM061069.1, on the reverse strand, counting down.
GAAATTTCGAGGACCAAATTTTTATAAGGGAGGTGGAATTGTAACACCCTGCTTTTCGTTAAGTGCTTTCATATATGTTGTTTGCTTGTTTAAGCCTCATGACTTAGCTTAGAGTTGTTGTTGAAGGCTACGTGGGATTTCGAGGCTTAAATCCCTTTCAGGTACATGAGCAAGGCCGTGCTCATGTCCAGCACGCCCGTGCTCAATGATGTGTCTTGTGACTGTTTGTATCACAAGCACGGCCGTGGAAGGGATTGGCGTCACGGAGATGCTGAGGTAAGCACGCCCGTGCTTAGTCTGCAACCTATAAAATAGCACAGAAACCAAGGGTTCTTGTTTTTAATCTTATTTTGGCATAGCAGCCACCCTAGTGTGGCTATACCTCGATTTTTACCTATTTTCTCTAAACCCATTGCATTGCTGGAGGTTTAGAGACTCTTGGGAACGTCTAGTTCTTCTGTGTTGATCTTTATAGGTAACAGTTCTTCTCCCTAGTGTTTCGTTTTCTGTTATTTAGATTTGGAAACTAAATGGTTTACCCTTTCTGTTTGACCAAGGCTTGGAAAGCTAACTGAGCTGCTCGAGGAACGTGTTGGTTTACCCTTTGTGTTGTCACTATCGTATTCTTCATACTAGGTATATGGCGAAGGATAGTGTAATCATTAGGCAATAGGTTAGCATAAAATGAGGGGTTCCCATAGCCTCATTAATGTTGTTGTTAACTGTTGTCAATGCCATGTTATATTTGATTATATGCTCATTTGGGTTAATTGCTATTAATGTTGTTTGATCATGAGTATGCCTATCATGAATGCCTATTGTTTATGTTTACCCTGTTGTATGCCAAACAGTGTATAACTAGTTAACCTATTTATGTCATGATTATTTGTGGAATTGGTATGAATGATTATGATTATGAGTGACATAAATGTTGTTGTCTGATGTTGATCGGTTGAATGATGTTGGTTGATGTTGAACATGTTAATAAGACCCTAATTGGGTAAAATCGGACTCTTAATTAACTTAATGGATAAGGGAAAACCCCCCCCCCCCCCCCCCCCCAATGTTCATAAAACATGGACTGTTAGTTATGTTGGCCATGGCAACCATACCCAAGAGGGGGGTGAATTGGGTTTTAAATCAAAAAATGATAACTTTTTTGACAAGTCAAAAAATCTTTGAAACTTTAAACAGAATTAGCAGCGGATGTAAATTTTTTTTCAAATTTAAACGTTATCGCGTGCAAGTAAAAACGTTTTTGCAAATGATAAAGCAAAAGTAAAAGAGATAGGGATAAGAAGATTGACACAACGTTATATCCTAGTTCGGCCACAGACTACCCACGTGGCCTACGTCCAATCCCCAAGGCAATACCACCAAGGGATTTCACTCAATCCCTAGCTTTTAAACATGAGCAGCTAGAACCTTTACAATAACAAGAACTTCTCACAGACCAGAGACATACAATCCCCCAATGATAGAGTCTCCAATCCCTAGCTTTTAAACAAGCGCAGCTAGAACCTTTACAGTGGAATCACACCCACTAATCCCTTACAAGAGATATACCCTCCCTTGAAAGAATGGTAACAAAAATAGGTTTGAGTCAATCCGACTCTTACCAATAGTATGCACTCTTAATAGTGTTGATAAAACAAATTGAAGCACAAGTTACAAAGGAACCTATATGGAGCAAAGCTCTCTCAAAGTTATGTTTTGATCAAGGTGTATGAGTGAGAGTGATTTAGAGAGAATAGAGATGAGAAAATATTCACAAGTGTAAGAGTAACAGAGTTCTCTCTTTTAAAACTTGCCTAAGTTCTCCTTATATAGTTTTTAGAGAAGTTATATTAAATCCATTTTGAAACTAATTTTCTTCATGCCGTAATCAATTATTTAAAAGGTATAATCGATTATTTTAACTCGTTTAAAAATGCGCCTTGGAACAGACATGTCATAATCGATTACTAGTTCTTTGTAAAGTTCATTTGTCTGTCTGATAGTGATAATCGATTATTCTAATCGATTATATATTCACTATTTGTCTTTCAAAATTGTATAATCGATTTCTATTATCTCATAATCGATTATTTGTTTTTCGAATTCAAACTCAATGGCTAGAAGTAATTAATACTCAATTAAACGCATTGAAGCCTATTTAAGCATATCATAATCGATTATAGTAATCGATTATTGCTTCTCTGGTTTAGGTTTTGAAAAAAAAACATAATGGCTCTATAATAAATCACTCATTAAGGCCTTTTTAATAGATCTTGATAATTTAAAATAGTAAAACTGAAAGGCTGAAGTTAATTTCTTAATTAAATTTGAAAGCCTCTTTAAGTTATATTGGTCCTTTTCATGTTTTTTGCAATTTGGTCCTTTAGACTTGAATTTGCGTGTTGGTCTTTGGACTTGAAATTTCCCGTTTGCTCATCATCAAAACAAAAATATCCGTCAAGGCACATATCCACAAACTCCCCCTTTTTGATGATGACAAACATCTTATGAGGGAATTTCTAAAAGATAGAGTTAGAGCAATAAAATATATCATACTTTTTAATTTCGTTCTACTCCCCCTCACTTTATGCAGTTAGAGCAAGCAATAAATATATCTCGTTTCATTGTTTTGCTCTACTCCCCCTTAAGCATGTAATCAATAGAAGATTTGCCAATTCAAATTTCTCTCCCTTAAGCATGCAATTATAAAATTCATAAATTAGCTTATCTCCCCCTTAAGCATGCACTCATGTAAATCTCCCTCGTTTGGCATTATCAAAAATCGGGAAAAGTATTTCAATTTTAATATGGCATATATCCACTCAAGTGATAGTCAAATTTTAAGTTTAAGATATATAGACCATGGGATGCATATATCAGATATATGTGCGGAAGCAAAAATGCCAGGAAGGATAAGATTTGAAGTAATTAGTATGAAAGCTTATTTGATAGCCATTTTGACCAATAATCGATTAATTAATCGATTATCTTCTTTCTGGAATAGTATTCATGAAATAATCGATTCCCATGATCGATTATTACTCCTCTGTCAGAACTGCTCAAGAATCTAGTGGGGGCATAATCGATTCCTGTAATCGATTAGTGCTTCTATGTTAAAACTACTCGAGGATCCACCGATGTCATAATCGATTCCTGTAATCGATTAGTGCTTCTCTGTTTTTAGAACTGAAAACTTTGTCTTGTCACTCTAATCGATTATCTCCTCTCTGCCTGCACACTTAATAAATACGTTAGCAAACAACAAGGTGTAATATGCAGATTTTGATTGATTTATGGATACTTTGCTTCAAGATGTGTCCTTAATGACCTATAATAGTATGAGATATTGGATGCACAAGATGAATCTCATTAATTATGGATATTTGTTTCAAGTGTTGAGTCTAAATATTATACACTCCATAATCGATCACCCTTCTTGGTTAATCGATTATTACGATTTGTCCTTCCTTTTGGTTCAAACTTTGATTGATTGATAATGTTTATGTTTGATAGGTTTTAGTGCTAGTATGATGTAACAGAAAAGAAAAGTAACACACTTTCATTGAATTCAAAGGACATAACATTTAATCAAGAACCAAGAAATCCTATAGAAATCCTAAAGCCATTACATTTTGTTTTTCTTTTCCCTAGGCAACCAAGTATTATCATGCTTAGTGAATCCTAATGATAGTATGTATTCTTCATTAATTCCATCACTAGGTTGTGGCTCTATTCCTTCTTCTCCCTCCAATGGAATGGCATAATGATGAAGAATTTTTGTAATTAGCATAGGATAGAGAAGATGGGATGCAGTTTTTGAGTAGGCACAATCTACCATGTGTTGAAGAATTGCAGTGTCCCAGTTGATCTTCTTTTCCTTGTTGATGGCCCACATGAGAAATTTGTCGTTCTCCAAAATTCTTGTCACATTATTTCCTCTAGGTAGGAGGCATCTAGCAAGAACATAGCGAAGCAATTGCACTTTAGAGTTAAGAGCTTTGAAGGAGATTACTTTGGATGACTTGGCTTTTGTATTAATGAATTTCTTTAAGACTCTTTCTATCTTAAAAGAATTTTTCCATACCAAATTTGGATTTGCAAGAGAGATGTCAATACCTTGGTTTGGTAGATGGGTTAGATTAACCCATGTTGAAAGAGGGATGTTGATCTCAACTCCTTTCACTTTTGAAGAGATGGTTTTAGAGGAATATTGAAAGGAGAAATTTTCATAGAATTGTCTTACCAAGGATGGGTAGATCTTCAGTTTGCGAGTGCAAAAGGCAGTGATTTTTAGATTTGATAAAACTTTCAGAAGCTTGAAGGTTGAGTCCTTGAACTCCTTCTTGTCAATGTAGCTTAGAGGGATAATCGGCCTATTCACACAAATCGTAGAAATTCGCCCTTGTTGAGTCTTGGAGGATAAGAGCATCTTCATCCTTGGAGGAATCTTGATTTCTGATGGGGACTTTTCAACATTCTTTCTTGAGGAGAAAACCATATTGAGAGTTGAAGAAAAAGAGCTTTTTCAAATCGATTGTTTGTGTTTTGGGATAAGTCTTTCAAGGTGTATTTAAACACTTTCTCAAGGATGGGAAGGTTAGAAGATTGATGCTGATTTAACAATCTTCATGATTTGAAATCAGATTTTAGTCAAGATTTGATTTGATTTGAATTTTCTAGATTTTTCAAGGATTTGGCGAAAGATATTTTAGGAAGGTGTAACTCTTATCTGTGTATATTTCAATTTTAATTTATAACTTGTCCAAAACAGATTTTGAAATTTTATTTCAACATTTTTGAATAATCAATTCATTGGACAAGAACAATGTCTATAGAATTTGAGATGTAAGAGTTGGATCAAAACTAACACTCTTTATTTGAAAAATAATATGGATATAATAAAGCAAGGGAAATACAAGATTTGAGAGAGAGCTGTTCTATTTTCCTGGAATCCATTGATTTTTCACCAGCTCAAAACCCATCTTGTATAGGGTATCTTCATTTAGACCTACATTCTTCCTTTTCTGCAGTATTTCTTCATCTTCCAATGGAATATTAAATTATTTAAAATTTTGGTATTCATCATTGGATAGGGAAGATGAGAACTTGAAGACAAAAGTCCATAATTTACCATGTGCATCAGAGTACTAGCAGCCCAATTTATACGTTTACCCTTTTCTAAGGCCCACATTAGGGCTATGTCTTCCTCTAAGACCCTTGACCGATCCATGAAGCGAGGTAGAAGTCAATGCACTATTGCATGGTGGATCAATTTTTTCCGCAGAGTTAGGTGCTTGTCAGGAATAGTACCATTGATATTTGTACCTGGAAGCATAAGGGTATTGCACACGATATTTCTTTGAAATTTTCTTTCCCATAAGGTATTAAGATTTTGGCTAGTGATTATGTCTCCGTCTTTGGGAAGACAAGATAATGAAGCCCAAGAGGAGAAGGTCATGGTGAAGGATGGTCCTTTTACTTTGGAAGAGAAAGCTTTTAGAGAAGGGTGGAACCGAAGATTGCAGTAGAAGGCTTTGACGAGTGAAGGATATATTGCATCATTCATTGAGAAGAACTTGAGAAGATCATGTTTGGAGAGAGTTTGAAACAGTTCAAACTCTTGGAATTTGAATAAGTCCAGATTGATATAGCTAGGGGAAATAATAGGACGATAGATGAAGAATGTGGCAAAACGTTTCCTTTGTTCTTCATTTGAGAAGAGATTTGTTGTCTTAGAAGTCAAATAAGAAGTATTTGGAAGAACTTCATTTGATGTTTTTGAAAATAGTGAAAAATTAATGATTTTCCAAAATAAATTTGTATTCTAATTCAAATTTGAATTTGATTTCTTCAAAATAATTGAAGAATTAAATCAGATATCATTTCATAAAGACGCATTTAATAGAAAATTAATTTGGATTTTATTTAAAACAAAATATTTTCAAAAACCCAAATTTTGTAGCATAATCGATTATTCTAATCGATTATGTGCCTACTGTTTTCTGCGAATTTTATAGCATCATCCATTAATCGATTACAACATTTCTGTCTTTCTTCCTTGTTATCCCGAGGAACCAAAATCGATTATATAATCGATTTTCCCATAAGATTTTCAAATTTTCATAACGAGGAAGATTTGTAAATGTTTCAACTTAATTATACCATGCTTCGTAAAATAATTAATCAAAATGCAAGTATACATATGGCATTTAGGACAAGGTTCATACACCATCTTGAAATAATTTCATAAGTGGGTAATTATTTTCAAGTTTGAATTGTTACATGGAATATATCTTGATTTTATATATATATATATATATTTATCAACATACCTCCATTTAGAAAATTTAACATTTGAGCATGTATTGGAAGTATGGAATAGAGTTACCTCTTTGCTTGAAATCACAAGACTATTCTTTATTACCCATTTTCGCTTGATCTTGGATCTAGCTCTTACATTGTCTACCTTATTTGAGTTGCTCACCAAGATACCTTTGCTTTTTTAGGTAGCAATTGCATTTTTGGATTTGCGAAGCATTGTTCTTGATGTCACCTTCTCTTCCAAGCTAGATTGTTTCTCTCTTTTGGATTTTTCCTGCACATTAGAAGTACTAGAGAAACCTTTTGGTACCCATTTCACATTGGGTCCTTGTGGATTAGTGGACATGTAATTTTTACCTTTATGCACCCAAGTACATTTATTTCTCATATGATAATTTTTCTTATAGATGCACATATGGGAAATATGTCCTAGTTTTCCATAGTAGTTACATGTTACATGTTACATGTCTCTTATTTTTCACAAGACAATTTTCATTTCCAACCATAGAATGATTTGTTGGAATATGTGGCTTCGACTCAAGAGGGGAGGGGTGAATTGAGTCTACAAATTTCTTTTTAATTTTTCAAAAAAATTTCTTTTACAAAATTTATCACGCAATCAATTATATAAATGAAATAAATTAAAAGAGAGGTAAAGAGAATACTTGCACGAGGATTTTATTCTGGTTCAGCCACCAACCACCAGTGACCTACGTCCAGTCCCCACTCCACCTGTGGGATTTTCTTCCACTAACAAACAAGCTTATAACTGGTGTTTGCAACCTTTGTACACAATAGAGCCCTTCTCACTAGGGATACCCCACCCTTGTGTAGATGCCTCAATCACAACAAAGAGGGATACCACACCCTTACACAAAGTTTCATCAAAGGAAGAACAATACGATACACTCTTCGAGTGCAGATGATTACAACTTGAAGCACTATGAGTATGATGATAATAACACAATTTGGCTCACAAATAATTTTCAGATAAAAAATGTATTTTTCATGTATTCTCTTCTCTTATGAATTTTCAACAAAAACCACTTTTATAGCCTTTTGAAAATATGACTGTTGCACATCAAATAAGGAAAGGACTTATGTCATTGAAAGCTAGCCGTTGTACCTCAAATAAGGAAAGGGCTTATGTCATTGAAAGCTAGTCGTTGCACCATTAAATTTAATGTGCAAATCAATTAGGGTGGTTTAAAAAAGTTTAAAAAACAATTTGAATTGGAAAGCTAGCCGTTGCACCATTAAATTTAATATGAAAATCAATTGGGTGGTTTAACAAACAATTTTCACATGTTAAAATCGTTTCATGCCTTGAGATATACATACAGATTCCAATTCAAATTTCACACACTGAAGCTTTCTTTATTCAAGATCAATATCATTTAATTTCAAAAAGAAAGCTTTACGTTGCACCCAAGTTTCACATATATATGTAAAGAACAATGTATTGTTATTTTGGACATTAAAAGAAATCCTTTTATTCAACTAAAAAGAAGATTCACCGTTTGAAAGTTGAATTTCAATATTATTATTTCTTTTTTTATATGATAAATCAGGTTGAAAAAATATTTTGCTAGTCTAATACATGATAAATAATCTTTTATCCAAAAGTGTAGTGTTTTAGTTAAATTGATCAAATGAGCCAAAGTGAGTTTTAGCCATCATACCCTTACAAGATAACTAAGACCTAGTATATATACTCAATCTTGCTTGAGGTCTTGATACTTGATTTTCTGGTACACCATAATAATTTGAATTTGTGCACGCGGTACCTGCATGCTATAAGAAAAAATTCTCTTGCCTTTTTGTTAGTGTTTGTCATTCATCAAAATATATAAATGTGATTACATACTCACCTTTTTGATTATGACAAACCTTACCTTCTTACCTATGTAATGTGGTGTCATAGTCATATACGCATTGCATGAGTGTGGGATGGATCTCCCCCTATCTAAAACATATTACTGAATAGATACGTCAGTTAAATTCAGAAGGCATAAATTCAAATTATTAGGCAATGAAATATTATAAGCATGCTCCCCCTGAATAGTTCAATTACATTTATTTTATGCAAGATTAATATTCCATTTCTTCTCCCCTTTTTGGCATGATCAAAAAGAAAGTTTATGGATAAAAGATAATAAATAAAGATGATAACTTTGATTCATCAAAATAGATGAAAAGTGGGACATCAATAGCGTTGATAAAATAAGTATGTGTAGTAGCCAATATGGAGGTTGATTTTATGATTTTATGATTTACGGTATCCAAGCTAACAAAATCAGACTATCACAATAGAACGGACGGTGCAGGAGCACACTGACCAACTGGATGCAATTCAGTTTATGCAGTTAATTTGGAAATTTATTATCGAAAAGTGTGACACATAGTTGCAGGAACTATGATAAAATTAATTGTCCTGCTCACATATTTATTAATGAAATTATCGACAGAGAGCAAATTAGATATGTGAGAATAAAAGTAGACATGTAAGATTAATTGATGTAAGATAAATCTAGGGTGCCTAATTCTCTTCTGATGTAAAAGAAACTCTCTTTATTGAGGGGTTTAGTAAGGATATCTGCTAATTGTTTAGTTGTATCCACATGCTCCAAAACACAATCTCCATTTTGCACATGATCCCGAATAAAATGGTGTCTTATATCAATGTGTTTTGTCCTTGAATGTTGAATGGGATTCTTAGTTAAGTTAATGGCACTAGTGTTATCACATCGAATGGGGATATGATCTAATTGGACACCATAGTCTAACAGTTGTTGTTTCATCAAAATAATTTGGGCACAACAACTCCCTGCTGCTATGTATTCCGCCTCAGCGGTTGACAATGCCACACTAGCTTGTTTTTTTGCTAAACCATGAAACTAAGGCACTACCTAAAAAGTGGCATGTCCCACTAATACTTTTCCTATCTAACTTGAAACCTGAAAAGTCAGAGTCGGAATACCCAGCCAAATTGCATGTGTCGCCTTTGGGGTACCACAAGCCCATGTCTTTTGTCCCAACTAAATATCTCATTATTCGCTTAACTGCCGCAAGGTGGGATTCCCTAGGACTAGCCTGATATCTAGCACACATGCAAACACTAAACATTATGTCAGGCCTACTTGCAGTAAGATACAAGAGGGATCCAATCATACCTCGATATTTTGTCAATTCAATAGGCTTACCATTTTCATCCTTATCTAAGTAGCATGAGGTGCTCATTGGTGTGGCTATCTCCTTGGCATTGTCCATTCCAAATCTTTTTAAAAGTTTCTTGCAGTATTTTGTTTGACTTATGAATATGCCGATGTCTGTTTGTTTGATTTGAAGCCCAAGGAAGAAATTTAATTCTCCCATCATCGACATTTCAAATTCTTCCTGCATATGCTTAGAGAATTCTTTGCAAAGAAACTCATCAGTAGCACCAAAAATTACACTTGTACAAGAAGAATATCATGTGATTTTCTTTTAATAAATAAGGTTGTGTCAACCTTCCCTCGTGAAAAACCTTTTTCTAAAATAAACTTGCTTAAACGCTCATACCAAGCTCTAGGAGCTTGCTTTAAACCATAAAGCGCTTTCTTTAAGCGAAACACATGATTGGGTAGGTCAAAATTTTCGAAACCAGGAGGTTGATTTACATACACCTCTTCTTGAAAAAATCCATTTAATAACGCACTTTTTACATCCATTTGATATAATTTAAAATTCATAATGCAAGCAAATGCAAGTAACATGTGAATGGCTTCAAGTCTGGCTACGGGTGCGTACGTTTCTTCATAATCTATGCCCTCCTCTTGATTGTACCCTTTAGCTACAAGTCTAGCCTTGTTTCTAACAATTATACCATTTACATATAATTTATTTCTAAAGACCCATTTAGTTCCAATTGTTTGATTTTTTGATGGCCTATGGACTAGTTCCCATACCTGATTTCTTTCAAATTGGTTTAATTCCTCTTGCATGGCTAACAACCAAAATTCATCACAAATAGCATCGTCAATGTTATTAGGTTCTATTTGAGAAACAAAATCCATGTGATTGCAAGCATTTTTAATGGAGTTTCTAGTAATTACCCCTTCAGAAATATCACCAATAATGTTGTCCAATGGATGATTTTTGGATACTCTCCATTCTTTGGGAAGATCTTGAAGTTCTTATTCCTCTTGCTTGATCTCATCGTCATTGCCTTCTTTGTCCTCTTGATTTTTCTTTTCATCCAAGTGGGTATGTTCTAAGGAATCTGCAAGGTCATCAACAATATCCTTTCCCAACCTTTTGGGGTTACTCATCAAAAGAAACATGCACTGATTCCTCAATAGTTAAAGTTTTTTTATTGTATACCCTGAAGGCTTTGCTAGATGATGAATAACCTAAGAATATCCATTCATCAGCTTTGGCATCAAATTTTCCTAAATTATTTTTACCATTATTAAGCACAAAACATTTGCATCCAAACACACGAAAATGAGAGATATTGGGATTCCTTCCTTTATATAATTCATATGGGGTTCTCTTTAAAATTGGTCTAATTAAGACCCTATTGAGAACATAGCAAGCAGTGCTAACTGCATCCGCCCAAAAATATTTTGGGAGGTTTACATCGCTTAATAATGTTCCAGCGAGTTCCTCTAAGGTCCGATTTTTTATTTCTACCACCCCATTTTGTTGTGGAATCCTAGGCGCAGAAAAATTGTGTTTTATGCCATTTTCTTCACAAAAAATTTCAAACATTTCGTTTTCAAATTCCCCGCCATGGTCACTTCTAATAGATACAATTTTTAGATCCTTTTCATTTTGAATTACCTTGGCTAATTTTTTAAAAGCTTTAAAGGTGTCACTTTTGTGTGAAAGAAATAAGGTCCAAGTGAACCTAGAGTAGTCATCAACAATTCCTAACGCGTAAAAATTGCCACCAAGGCTCTTAGTTCTAGAAGGCCCAAAAAGATCCATATGTAGGAGTTGCAAGGGCCTCTCCGATGAAACAATATTAATTGGTTTGAAGGAATCCTTTGTTTGTTTACCTTTTTGTCATGCATCACACAATCCATCCTTTTTAAATTTCATTTTGCGTAAACCGATAACAAGTTCTTTTGTAATAAGCTTGTTTAAGTGCTCTGTGTATATGTGTGCAATCCTACGATACCAAAGAAAACTGCCTTCTTCTCTAGAGACAAGACAACATGCATCATTTGAAGAGATATCATCTAAGTCTATCATATAAATATTATTAATTCTATGTCCAATTAATTTCTTATTTTTATTTTGCAAATTTTCAATTAAACAACTTTTAGAATCAAAGCTAACCTTGTTATCTTTGTCACAAAGTTGACTTATGCTTAGGAGGTTGTGCTTTAGTCCTTCCACAAAAAGTACATTATCAATTGATGTTGTCGGACTTTTACCAACACTTCCAATCCCAAGAATTTGCCCTTTGTTATTGTCACCATATGTCACATGTCCTCCAACTTTTGGTGTGAAGGATGTGAACTTGCTAATGTCTGTCGTAATATGCTTAGAGCAGCCGCTGTTAAGGTACCAATTTGTAGTCTTGGCTTTCAAGCATACCTCATCATCGCTTTCGTGGCCAGCTATGAGACATAAGTTAGCTTCCTCATTGTCTGAATCATCGGTGGTATCCAAATCATTTTCATCCCAAGCTATGTAAGTTCTTCTAGGTTTGTTTTCCTTCTTTTCTTTTCATTCGAATTTGTCCTTCTTTTGTAATTTAGGACAATCATACCTCATGTGACCGGGCTTTCCACATTCATAGCAAGTAGGTGTGGAGCTTGGACCATCTCCCTTATTGAAACTCTTTTTGGGAAAGGTTGATGATCTTCTTGAGTTAGCTTTCTTTTTCACAAATCTTTTGAATTTCTTTACTAGCATTCCCATTTCATCATCTGAAGCGTCTTCCTCTTCTTCATCTTTTTCATTCTCTTCCTCATTTTTGGAGGAGGATGCTTTCAAGGCTAGGCTCTTCTTTTTCTTGTCTTTTTCTTCGTGTTCCGATAGCCAAATAAGTTCTAGTTCATGCTCTTGTAATTTTCCAAATAGTGTCGCTAAGTTCAATGTGGTGAGATCTTTAGATTCAGCAATTGCTGTCACCTTCGGCTGCCATTCCCTGCTCAAACAACGTAGAACTTTATTAATTAAATCTTCATTATCAATATTCTTACCCAGACCAACAAACTGGTTCACAATGTGAGTGAAGCGTTTCTGCATGTCTTGGATGGATTCTCCTTGTGTAACACCCCGATTTTCGCTGCTTCGTAATATTGGTAATAAATATATAACTATATATATTTATCCGAGACTTAGAAAATTGTTTTGGACGAAATACTGTTATTTTCCTGTCATGTTTTATATCTTAGGGTTACGATGAAGTTTTGGGTTGAAAATTCAGACGGAACCCGATCTGCGTTTTCACTGACAGTAAAAGTTTACTGCTCAGAAGACCTAATTTTGAGTCATGAACGAGATGAAAAATGTTTTTATCGTATTTACTACGATACTGGAAGTTTTGAAAATTTTGGTAAAAAAATTAAAATATTATATTTGTTGCGGGCGTATACGTCGAGATATCTCTAGGAAAAGCTTGCGCCAGATGAAAACCCAGAGTCGGCAACGTAGTAGAGATGATGGATTCGACCGACTTGAAGAGCATTTATGACGAGTTTATCCGTGCAATAATGGCCATAATGGCACATTTATGACAAAGTGAAATTTTGCTATGAAATAACCATTTTGCCCTTGTCTTTTTATGACAATTGCAAGCAAATGCCATTGGAAAAGTTGACCAAACCTTACCCAAATTACACGGCTCCAACTTGTCTTCATCATTTGGGCATTTTCTTCCATTGTCCATTTCTCCAAGTTATTAGTTTGCCTTAAGAACTTCAAGAACATTCAAAAGTGTTCATAATTCGTCAGATTTTGCCTAGCAATTCTGACCATTTTCTATTCCGAATCTCGAAAAACTTTCAACATGAAAGTAGTTCATCATTCTCTCTTCTTTCCAACGACATAACTATCATCCAAAACGGACAAGTATGTTGAGAGATCTACTCAAAATACTAAAACTGTTCTAAACCCTAACTATGTTCATCTTCTTCCTTAAGTTTCTCAAGAACACCATGAGAAATTTGTGAAGAACATAATCCAAATATTTCTTTCCTTGAATCATCAAGAGGTAACAATTTCTTCCCTTGTCATTTAAATCATTTCTCTTCACAACTTTTGTAGATTCATGGCTTAGATTAACATGTTCTTCATTTACTTCAAAGTTCATGGAACTAGATTCAAAAATTCATAACTAATTCTAGAAAACTCCTTTTGACATGAAACCAATTGCTATGATCTTATAATCATCTCTATTTTCATCATCTATAAGCATAAGATCATGAGAAATTTCTTTCCTTGATTTCTGGTCATGGCCGAACCTAGGGTAAAGTTGTGTTCTTAGGTTTTGTTTCATTTTCATGTCTTGATTCATGATTATATCTTGATAGTTATTGTATTCAAGTATATAGAAGATCAAAAATCAAACTTAAGCCTATTTGATCTCATCAAAACCGAAACCCTAGGTATAAACACTTAATGGTTTTGTGATTCAAAAGTTGTTTGTGACACTTGAATCCAACTCTAGGTTTTGTATGTTGATTAAATCCAAGAGTTTAGAAATTTTAGAGATTTCTAACCCTAAACTCAGCCCTTGGTCGAAACCCTAGTTCTTGGAACTAGATGAGTTTTAGTTCATGTTCTTGGTTCATAATCTTGGTTTAAGTGCTTAATCATGTTTAAGTTACTTATGGGTCATAAATCCCTAAGTTAACAAAATTTTAACTTTCCTAACCTAGAAAAGTTGTTGAGTCCGAACCTTAATCTCCATGTGTCAAGTATGTTTTTGTTTGATTTGATTTATTTTGGTTGCAATTCGTTATGAAGGAATCGATCGGGTTGGTTTGACCTAAAGCCGACGGAGGAAGCCGGATCAAATCGGGAGATTATTTGAAACCGTTAGTTCGAGTCTTCAAGAGGTAAGGGGAGCTTACCTGAGGGATTTTTCTCAATAACTATTTGCTTGTGGTGTGGTTTATATGATTTATATGTGGTTGTGGTTATTGGTTTTGTTGTTTACGTGGTGTGGTTTATCTGTGTATTGGTGTGGAGTTGTGTTTAATTTATTTAATTATTTGCAATTGTATATTATACTGCTATGATGCATGATCTGCCTGGGGAATATCTGTGATATAACTGTTGGTTGATGTGTGAGAAGCCTGACAGTGGCCAGTGCTCAATTAAAGTTAATCGGATAAAAGCTTTAAGAAGCTATGCAAATTATATTCGTTGTTTTAACGGCAAAATATTGATATATGATATTAAAGGAATTTTATTTTGAGGAAAATGAGGAGTTTTGAAAAATATTATTATTTTAATAATTTATTTCTGGAAAAGGGAATTATGAGTCACAATGAACGCGAAACCGTGAAAATATTTTAGCACTGCTAAATTTTATGTAAGAAACCCGGAATATTACAAAATATTCTTTTATAAAAGTAATTGGTGAAAATGAGTTAATCATGATTTTAGAAAATTAATTAAGTGGAAAAAGGTAAGTTTTTGGCTTAAAAGTCTTAAAAATAATATTTGACGGCAAGTTTGGAAAAGTATAGACGGCAAGTATTTTCGAAACAGCAGTGCATATTTTGAGGAAATTAAACCTCAAGTGACTCATTGGTTTGTGAAAAACTAAGTTGTTATTATTTAAGGATTTTATAATGAATTTCTACCTTGGAAAAGAATTTCTGAAAATCAAAAGTTGATTTAACTGTGTTGAAAGTATAATCGAGACGTCGGGGTACTAATGTTCTGTGTTGTGATGGACTCAGTCATTTGGACTTTGAGGGCCTATATTGTATACATGAGGTATACTGTATTGAAACATTTGAAGATGTTTTCTATTACCACGAACCTCTAACTGGTGCATCGGTCGAGAGGTGTCGTGATTGAGCACTCGGACTGTGAGGTCCTGTGTTGTAATAAAAGTTTTAAGGGTGTTTTAAAACTATGTGGGTCGTAAGCCATTTTGAGCTTCGGCAAAGAAAGATTGAACACAAAGAAAAGCGTTAAGAACAGAGTGTTTTCCATGCATTTGGCAGACGTGCCTGGTGTTCTGACTGTGCGTCTGTGGATCGAGCTCGTGGATCGTGCGTCTGTGGATCGAGTGTCTGTGGATCGAGCATCTGCGGATCGGGCGCCCGTGAGTGCGTGTCGTGATCGTGCGTCTGTGATCGGCGTCCGTGATCGCGCGTGTCTGTGGGTCTGTGGGCCTGTAACTATCGAGTCTGATCAACTCATCACCATGTTGGAGATATCTCATGAGATTAAGTGTGAATGTTTAGATGATGGATAGAAGTGTTCATGCATAGTTTTTCAATGTTGATGTTTGGGGTGTGAAACCCACTGATAAAATGTATGCTATAATTGAGATGTTTATGTATATGTGTATGTGTCTTCTTTTGTGCGAGCATTTAGTTATTTTCTTAAATCCATATATTGGTGTCTCACCCTTACAACACATATCAGAGACATACAAGGGGTAGGATTTCTACAAGAAGGAGAAGGCTGTCTAGTTCAAGGCATGTTGTGCTGCTCCAGTTGGAGGTAGTGTCTGTTAGTTACGACCAGCTTAGGTCCTATTTTGATATATGGTGTTTAGGAGAATAAATATGATAATGATCTAGGTGTGAAGACATATGAGGCAGAATAGTTGTATGACTAATATACAGTATGTAATTATGTGTGGTTTGATTTCGTTGTTGTTGTCTTGAGGATTAAAAGAAAAAAAAATTATCACCATATTTTGAAAAGATGAACGTTGAGAAAACATTATTTTCCGAAAGTAACCAGCAAATTAAGTTTTATTTCCGCAAACGGGTAACCATGTGATGACCTGGGTTAGGGTGTCACATTAGTGGTATCAGAGCTGGTCGAGTCTTTCGGGAATGTTGGGAAATAGGTCTGTTAGGTTTTTGTTGTGTGATCTCTGGTTGAAACTTGTTTGAATTGTTTATTGGTTGAAACAATGTGTGTTGACACACAAGTAAGTATGTTTTGGTGGGTTCTGATTGGGTTGAGACCTTGTGAGAACTCATGTTTAGTAAAGGGTACTCATGTTCATGTTGATACATTCGTTTATCCCTTAGGACAGTATCAGACATTTGAAAAAGGTACCTGTTATTGAATGTTTTTGGGAAAATTTTCTGAGAATGTCCCAAGTTTGTAAGGACGGATGGATGTTGAGTTTCTGATTGATCTAGTTTCTAGATTTAGACAGATCTCAACTGCTTTGTGTAGGATATCGCAAACGAAGTTAGTTGGGTTAGACTTCAACAAATGGAATTTTGGTCCGTTTCTCGATAAGTTAGTTATCATCCTCATCGATGATATTCTCGTTTATTCTAAGAATCACGAGGAGTATGAGAGACCTCTGTACCAAGTGTTACAGTTCCCTCGCAAGGAGTTGTTCTATATTCATGAATCGACTTGAGAACAAGTTACCACCAGATTGGAGTTAGGACTTATTAAAGATTTTGTACAGTAAACTCAGCTTGTGAGGCAAGATCAACTGTTCGTGTATCTGAGAGATTGACCAAGTTATCAGGAATCGTGCCGATTCAGGATGACCATACTAAGTACGTCATAAAAGACCATTGTGCTTGTGAGAAACCAAAGCGAATAGATTTAAATCTTCAACCTTAGATGAGGGTCTCGGGATTCAGAAAAATTGTTCCTCATGGACAAATTTCTTTTCAAATTCCTATGGTTGTATTAGCCAATCATAGCGGTACATTTTGTGTAGGCCAAATTCATTTTTTTGACCTTGATTTAAAATCTATCCTGACTTTGGTTGACAGTCTGGATATTTTCATACTTCTTTGGGAATGTATTATGAGTATTTCTTGAGTTATGCGACATATGTGAATTCTTGATGATAGAAGTTTCTTGATGAGACTTAGTCGATTCACTTTTACTTTTGGTGGAAGTGATCCAGTCTAAATTTTGTCAGACTGATGTTATTTTAAATCGTTGTGTAGTAAAGTTCTTGTGAAGGAAGAAACTTTATTAGACTCATGTTTATAAACTTGTATTAGCTATGCATTTTTACACTCACGAACCTATTGAAGAATCTTTTTACATATTGGACACTTGTATCTTTCAGATTGGTCAAATTATTCTTTGTGCTTTCTTGTGAAAGTGAAATCAAGAAATTTATTGTCTTGAAAATCTCTTTTCAAATTATTGTGAGTAGATTGACGAAGTCGACATCTTTTTACTGCTTAGGTTCACTGTGTAGTGGAAAAACCAACAGAGGTATGTAAAAGAGGACTGATTCAATGTGATAAGGAATTGATCCTTAGAAGGTTAGTTGAGAGTAAGTATGATACCTAAGTACGACAAGAGGTGAGTGGATTTTTATTGAGTTGTAAGTGTGACCAGTAAGCTGAGAATTTCTAGAATTAACATCAGTAGGTAAGATGATTTTGGCAGATTTTGTTATGATCGAGGTAGAGTTTGCTAAAGGAACTAGGATAATGATAAAATGATCATCGCTAAGATTTAATCGTATGATTGGAAGGAATTACAGAAAGTGTCTATGGTAGTTTTACCTAAGTTTAATTGAACAGAAAAGAGAAGTTCTCGAGTAAAATTAAGTTGATAGAAAAGTTCGAAAGTTAAGTATTAGACAATTCTATTCTATATAATCCCTTTTGGTTTAATTGCATTAAGATATGCAATGAAGTTATTTTGAGGATGAGATGTGTGAGGTGATATTAAACTGGAGTAGTGAATTATAATCAAGAGAAACTAAGACTATGATTAAATATTTTGAGTAAGGAGTTGATGCGTGGTACTGTGAAGACAGTGTTAGTATTAATGATAATATTCAGAGTGAGATGATTAGAATAAGGTTTCTGGTGGAATCATGTTGATAAGAGAAGTAATTAAGTTTTGATTTTGTTTTTTTCAAAGTGTGGTAGACTTTGATAAAATTTTGAGGATAGTACGGATATGTAGAAATGACATAAGAATGAATTGTGTTATGGAATATAGAATAAGAGGAATGAAGTGATGTGGAGGACAATGTAAAATCTTAAGGTTAAGATGAGGTTACAAAATACTGTTTAGCTTCGAGTCTCGAAATTTCGAGGACGAAATTTTTTTAAGAGGGGTAGTAATGTAACACCCCGATTTTTATTTCGTCAGAATATTGGTAATAAATATATAACTATATATATTTATCCGAGACTTAGAAAATTGTTTTAGGACGAAATACTGTTATTTTCCTGTCATGTTTTATATCTTAGGGTTACGATGAAGTTTTGGGTTGAAAATTCAGACGGAACCCGGTCTGCGTTTTCACTGACAGTAAAAGTTTACTGCTCAGAAGACCTAATTTTGAGCCGTGAACGAGATGAAAAATGTTTTTATCATATTTACTACGATACTGGAAGTTTTGAAAATTTTGGTAAAAAAATTAAAATATTATATTTGTTGCAGGCGTATACGACGAGATATCTCTAGGAAAAGCTTGCGCCAGATGAAAACCCGAAGTCGGCAACGTAGCAGAGATGATGGATTTGACCGACTTGACGAGCATTTATGACGAGTTTATCCGTGTCATAATGGCCATAATGGCACATTTATGACAAAGTGAAATTTTGCTATGAAATGACCATTTTGCCCTTGTCTTTTTATGACAATTGCAAGCAAATGCCATTGGAAAAGTTGACCAAACCTTACCCAAATTACACGGCTCCAACTTGTCTTCATCATTTGGGCATTTTCTTCCATTGTCCATTTCTCCAAGTTATTAGTTTGCCTTAAGAACTTCAAGAACATTCAAAAGTGTTCATAATTCGTCAGATTTTGCCTAGTAAGTCTGACCATTTTCTATTCTGAATCTCGGAAAACTTTCAACATGAAAGTAGTTCATCTTTTTCTCTTCTTTCCAATGACATAACTATCATCTAAAACGGACAAGTATGTTGAGAGATCTACTCAAAATACTAAAACTGTTCTAAACCCTAACTATGTTCATCTTCTTCCTTAAGTTTCTCAAGAACACCATGAGAAATTTGTGAAGAACATCATCCAAATCTTGCTTTCCTTGAATCATCAAGAGGTAAAAATTTCTTCCCTTGTCATTTAAATCCTTTCTCTTC